>JAODXP020000006.1:3351564-3391564 GCA_027497455.2 Sardinella longiceps | reverse complement strand
TTGTGCAGACTCACTGACTCGGAAACCTCCCCTGACAGCAAGCTTAGAGCGTGTGTGTGTGTGTGTGTGTGTGTGTGTGTGTGTGTACGTGTGTGTGTGTGTGTGCTGCTGGGATGCTTTTTTCCTCCTCCCCTCCTCCTCCTCCTCCCTGCTAATGATCAGCGTTAACATCGTAGAGCCCTTCCAGTGAACTTCACGGGTCAGCCCAAGGTCAACTGCCTTTGTTTCCAACGACTCACATGAATAAAAAAAAAGGCATGGCATGCGTTAACAGCAGTGGCTGTACGTAACCTATGCGCTCATCGTGATCATCATTTCAAGACTTCTCTTACTCTAGTGTCCCGGAAAGGTTTCGTTTTTTTTTCTCAGTAGGCCAGGTCACAGTAAAACGTTGTGTCATGCAGTTATGAGTCTAGAGGGAAACGCGACTCAGTGACAGATGAGCTGAGTAACTGTGGGGGTTGGTGAGACTGTCCCTGATATTATTAACGATGTTGTTGTTGTTGTTGTTGTTGTTTTTGTTATTGTTATTGTTGCTGTCGTTGGTTCCCTTTCCACTTTAACAAGCGCTTCGAGATACGTCCTTTTCTAGCAAATGGAATCAGACATATGAGGACACACACACACACCCCATCCATGTGGCCTCAAGTCCTCTCCAGCCCAAAAAATGTGAGTCTTCAGGGATTTTGTCTGTTCATCAGTTTGTTGAAGTGCCTACAGACAACACAATGTAGTCAGCGCTGTTCACTGTTGTCTCGAATAAAAGTGCAACCAAGGGTGTGTGTATGTGTGTTTATATTTGTGTGCTAATATGTGGTGTGTGTCTGTGTACTTATGTGTGCATGTGGTGTGTGTTTACAAGCGTATTTATGTTGATGTTTCTGTGTGTGCCTTGCCTGTTGTGTGTGTGTGTGTGTGTGTGTGTGTGTGTGTTGTCTGTCTCTCTGCGTGTGTGTGTGTGTGTGTGTGTGTGTGTGTGTGTGTGTGTGTGTGTGTGTGTGTGTGTGTAGTGTGTGTTGTGTACAGAGGGGTGGTTGATCACTGCAGGCGTTTGCAGCCGAACCAAATGAGCCAGAAGCCCACAAAGCCGTGCAGCACATCAGGCCCTTGTGTGCAGTGACTGGAAAGCGGCCAGAGATGTGGAAGGGATCTAATTTACCCTTGCCGCCACGCAGACGCACTAACAACAACGCCCGCACCATTGACAAACACTGCACACTGCACCAGCTACAAGGAATCCGTTAATAAGCCCACAGACAAAGCATGAAATGAATGCTATCATGCACTTACATTGTGAAGACATTACACAGTAATAGGAGCCAAAACTGTGGCAAAATCGGAGCTATCAGAGTTAATAAGTGTTTCCAGGAGCAAGAGAACACCTAGGAGTATTTAAACGATTAACATAATTCTGCGCCAGAGCTGACGGTTAAATTAATTAAAAAAAACTACCCAATAAATAATGTCCTTGAATCCATTCCTGCGTCTTCAATTTATGAATGCCGGTTAAATACATCTTTTTTCCCTGCAACACATCAGGTGTGTTGCAAAAGCAATCGAATGATGACTACGCAGAGGCGAGGATTGCTGTATTGAGCACTTAACCATACCTGAACTAGCAACAAGCTTGCAGGTTAGATCTGGCTTTCTATTAATGACATCACTAACTAAACTCAGAGTTGGGCCAAAGTACTGTAAATCAATGCACACAGTTATGAACTACAACTACAGAAACTTTTTTTTTAGTTCTGAAAAAGTCTACATATGTATATGTAACGGAGGCCAGCTAGATCGGCTAGCTTGGCGGCAATACGTGCAAATCCTCACCACCCAATTCCATGGGCGCTTTTAACAGCTGAGTTAGAAGCTTGGGCTTTTAGCTCAGTTGGTTAGAGCGTCCCACTCCCATCCCAGGAGTTTGTAGCTTGCGGGGTGGCGGGTTTGAGATCTGTGTGCGGTACGGATCGCCACCGGCTACATATAACATATCTCTACCTCTCACCAGGCGTCCGTTTCCCAAAAGCATAGTTGCTTACTTAGTTGCCAATGGGAAATTGCATTGCAACCAACATACTAACTTCTAACTTAGTTAGCAACTATAATTCTGGGAAACAGATGGCAGGTCAGCCTAGATTTCAATTAACAGAAATAAAACACTAAAGCAGCACAATCAAACAACAGTACAACCACTGACCTAGCGATGTGGGGAGAGTTAGTTAGCTCAATGTGCCTATTTTCAGACAGGATAGTGAAGAGAGATAAAGAGAGATAAAGCATAGCTGTGACACATGTGTCATATCTTTTGACCAATATCCATTTCTGTGAATCTTGTCACATCTTTGAAAAATGTGAATTTCAGTGGAAAATGTGTCATATCTTTGACAAAGGTGCATTTCTGTGAAACAGGCCTGGCAGCAAAAAAAAAGTGCTGATTATACATCACCTTAGACTACCCTACACTTCACTTGTCATATCTAATAAGTGGTACAGAATTTCTGTGAATCATCTGTCTTATCTCTGACAGCTGTGTATTTCTATGGAAGGTGTCACATCTTTGTAAATGCATTTCAGATCTGTGTAATACATCTCTGTTGAAGTGCAATACTCCCAAAACCTCTCTTTATAATGTGCAATATCTTCATATATTTTATTTATTTATTTATTTGTTTATTTATTTATTGCTTATCTGTTATAAAGTGTCTATTACTGTTATTGTACTTATTTTTTAACTGCCTTTTCTATTGTCTTTCACTTTTAAATGCTGACTCTGAGAGCCCAAGGAGCCCAAGAATTCCAATGTGTCTTGACTTTGGTTTATGCACAAATGGGAAATATATATCTAACCTAACCTAACCTAATATGTAGCATGTAGCATGGACACTTTAGCTGGTAGCTAAGCTAGTCGTGTCACGCAATGCAACTTAGAAAGCCTGGAGGCATTTGGGAACCAAGACAAGCATCTTTATGAAATAACAACACAGGCTAGTACTACATTCCCACATAATGTAGAGACTCCATGAGAAGCCTAGCCTGACAAGCCAGACTATAACATAAAAATGTATAGTCTGACCACGAGTGATAGACCCTCGGGTAAGACAGCTACAACCAATCAGAGCAACTAACAAGCCGATTCAAACAACGCTTAGCACGCCCACTGCCTCCCTGTCTAGACAGAACGTTGTGATTAGCCAAACACCAAGATGTCTGAATACAACCTCTTGTGTTTCGATTGGATAAACACCACTGATGTCTGAGTACAACCTATGGCTCATAGCTACAGTAGATGTACTCGCTGAGCAAATTCAATTTGCTCCGGCTAGAGCATGTCTAGAGTTCTAGGCTATGAGAAGCCTATCCTTCTGGGGCAACAGGAGGCTATCGCTAGCAGCAGTGTACAACCTCCTCCTGTCTGGAAAACAGGAAAGACAATCTGCCCCCCGCCGGCTTAAATATTAGTACTGATTCATTTCTGTGTGGATAAACACCATATGGGAAGTGTACCAACAGTTTCCTGTGCCGGACGGGGATCTTTTTGTCCTGCACCTGCGACGCTAGGCTCAGTGGCGCTGCGTATCTGCACTAAGTATCGACGTCGGGATCGCGTGTCGCCTCTCTGCAGCAGCTCGATACGCCACCGCTGTCTCCTTCCTGGCCACCGCAAGGCCACGCGGTCGCACAGAAGGGGAGGGGGAAAGGGGAGGTGGTTTTGCAGTACTGTGAGACGCACTGTGTCACACTTTCACACATTTCCAAAGATGAGAACTGAAGCTTTGGCCTTGTTGTTGTTGGCAATGTCAGACTAGTGAGTGAAGTGTTGAGTGTGTTAGAGAATCCACAGAGTGTTTCCATAGGCTCTGCAGTACATGTGTGCCATGACCGCTCAAACAAAATAAGACACAGCGATGTGTTTTCAAGATTGTGGATTTCAGGATTGAGTCATGTACCTACAGTACACCTTATTTATCATTCTCAACTCCAACGATCTGTCTCAGAGTGCATTTTGGATGACTGGGTAGGAGAAGCAGAATTTGAAGAGGTGTGTGTGTGTGTGTGTGTGTGTGTGTGTGTGTGTGTGTGTGTGTGTGTGTGCGTCAGGGGACCTTTCTCTAGAGCAGGGGTGTGTAAGGCAGAATTAGAAGGTGTGTGTGTGATAGAGAGACAAAGAGAGAGAGAGAGAGAGAGAGAGAGAGAGAGAGAGAGTGGAAGAGGGAGGGAGAGAAAGAGTGAGAGTGGGGGAGAAAAAGTGAGAGTGGGGGAGAGAGAGAGAGCACTGTGAGGGTCCTTCCAGCAGGTCTGGCCTACTCACCCATACTATTAGTGGAGCTGCACCACATAAGCAGGCAGGCAGTGCAGAGCACGTTCAGCACGCCGAACAGCAGGATCCTCCAGGACTGCAACACACACACACACACACACACACACACACACACACACACACACACACACACACACACACACACACACACACACACACAGAAAACAGAAAACACACAAACACACTCCCATTAAAGGCAAGCAAGACAAAACATAAACATAAACACTTCAATAAAAAACTTACCATCTGCCAGTGATGTTTACATAGTAAAAGGTAATGAGCCTTGTGTATTTATTGTATGCATGCAGTGAGGACTGGTCATTTACTGCCCATACAAAAACTTGCAGAAACACAAACAATAACCTAAAGCAGCACAACAGTCACCGTAGTGAAGTCCAAGACGTGTTTGAGAAAATCACCCCTGACAACAGAACACCAGAATTTTCATAATGAGAACCAATCCATCATGCTGATGAGGCACAGAGTGCAATGTTAGGTTCAAATCACAGTTCAAATCCAGTTCAAAGCATTGCTGCTTATAATTCACCATGAAGGCTCAGATGAGCAACTTGATTTTCTTTTGGCCGTTTTGAATGTTTGACCATGTAACGGTTTAGAAAGAAGGCCTCTGAACTCATATCCATGCAAAAAAAAAAAAAAAAAATGCATTAATCCAAGCTTAACATAGCCTGGCCTTGCCTTCCTATGTACTTCCAATTCATATTCATCTCCCTCCACGACTCTGTCTGGCATTCTGGCTATTGGCCTCGTTCGCAGCGGCCAATTTGCCACCGCGCTAGAAAGCGAGCAGGAGGCATGGCAAGGAGGCGAGGAGTTTTGACAGATTGTTGGGTTTCTGCTGCTGTAGCGTAGCTTACTTCTCGATCAAACTGACGCATACAAGCGTTGTAAATTAGGGACAAGCGTTGTAAATTAGCTTTAGCTAAAACGCTATGATCCATGCATCAGATGACTTTTTAAGCTTATCTATGTTTCCGTATCTGTCCCTATTTAAATAATTCATAATAATAATAATAATAACGTTAGCGATTGGGTGCAATTGAATTCAATCGTTTCAAATGTCTACAGTTCACGCTTCCAGCTTGCAATGGTTCGTCAATGGATGAGATCCCAGACCCTTGTGCGAAGCGAAGCGAAGCTTAAAATGACCTTCATCAGGGCATACAGCAGTACCAATCGTGCCAAAAACAATTTTTTTTTTTTTTTGGCCCAAAATGTTAAAAAAGGGACTTTACTATGCCTACCAACGCATAAATTGCCCGTTTTACAATGGCTTCAAACATAATTCAGGAAATCATTAGCCACAAACGGATCTACCCATTTTATAATTTGAAATCTGGCAGCAACATAGCCATGCGCCATCCTGAAACAGCTACCAGTGGAACCATCCTCCATCTCTACACACACTTCCCCCAACCCAACCTCCCCCAACCCCACGTCCCCGATGTGTCAGCAGGACATTTTCTGCTGTTTGTCTGAGGGCGATTATTTGATCTGGCCGTAATACTAAACGACCTCCTCCTCCTCCTCCTGCTCCTCCTCGGTGACTGCACTGCACCTGAAAGAGGAGAATAAAAAGCAGGGCGAAGACGAATACGGCAACAGCAGCGGCGACGGCGGCAGCAGCAACAAACAAAACACAACACCGGGTGAGCGGCGGGGCGGCCGCACAGCACTCGTGCCGCAGTGGCGCGGGGTAACTTCAGCTGTCGCCTCGCATCGACGTCTGAGGCACGCCGGCCGCTGCTGTGAAATCTACAATTACTGCGGTGCACTGTGTTATGACAAGGCCAGGGCGTCCCCTGACAGAGCCCAGCCAGGGTTGAGAGATGGGGGACAGAGAAGGCTTGTGTGGAGCCTGTGGCAGAGTCTTTCTGTGCGTGTGTGTGTGTGTGTGTGTGTGTGTGTGTGTGTGTGTGTGTGTATATATGTCTATGGGCGCATGTGTCTGTGTGTGTGTGTGTTTGAGTATGTGTGTGTGTGCAAACAACAAGACAGCAGCACAACCAACATCCACCCCCTTCTTTGTGTGTTAGAGAGAAAGAGTTTACATACTGCCCCCCAGAGTTCAGAAGGTGTAACTGTAACTATCTTATGGCATCAGCAAGAGTCATCATTAATTTGTACATTGACATATGCACACAGACTGTAGAGTGCATCTTTCTTTACAGCAACACCTTACATTTCTATAATGCTTTTCAAGACACCAAAAGCACTTTACAGTGGAAGGGGGACCACCACCAATGTGTAGCACCCACCTAGGTGATGCACGGTAGCCATTCTGCACCAGAACGCTCACCACGCACTAGCTTTACCCCAAAAATGTCTAAATTTCCTTTTTGGGCCATCTCCTTCTTAACTACTTACACCCATGGCCTGGCAGATGGAGCAGTGGTTGGGCCCTCCTTTATCTGAAAGCAGCTTAAGTCCAATGCTGGTGGTCAGTGGAAAGAAAAAAAAGAAAAAGAAAAAACTACTACTGCCAATATATTGTCGTGCCCTTACTTCTTAATGTTATGGTCACCAGCTGGATGTTAGGTTAGCTTGTCTGCTAGCAGAATGCACTTGACTTGATTACTCACTGTCTCCTTGAGGCAAACGAAATGACACGACAAGAGTCCGGAATAAAGTTGAGGTGTTTACTTTAGGAACTTTGCATACATATGGGGGTACACAGAGCTGCAATAACACCTAGCTCCAACGAGGGTAAGAGTCTACCTCGCCAGGGCTATGTGGTGTTTATCTGTGCAGCGGTCAACTGACTCATTTCCCTCAAACCCCACTTTATATATGGAGTACAACTGAGACCCTACTGGTCATACATGACATTGTATTAACAAGGACTAGTGCAGGCAGAACCAAACATAGACAAACGCTACACTATCTCCTGGTTACTAAATGTCAACATACACAGCCAGCCGGCCCTTAGAACACAGAGGAATGAACTCGGCCTGCCCTCAGTGCTGTTCTGATAACAGACATAGATTAGCAGATATTCAGTGACCTTAAATGACCTTTGACTACTGGTGGTGACACTGGACGATGACAGCGATGATAACAGTATGTAGTCGATTTCACAAATTTCCATGTTAGCATGGAACTTGTTATACAGCTGCTCAGTTAAACAGCACCAACACCGGAGTTAGAACTAAAGGGGTGCCATCAGGGTTTGACAGAGCATTGCAAACTGACCTTTTATGTGCCAACACGGGCATAGTGTCCACATTGAGCATTACGAAACAACCAGGAGGTCGAGGAAGCATACTTAACGGCTGTTAGTTACATCATCGGATATCACCACAGTTCCAAAGTCAGCCAGTAACCAAAATTCTACCAAGTGTCGTCCTCTTTTCTTAGGATCGATGCAAGTTGGCATATGTTAACACTGCACCCCCACCAATACTAGAAAGATTCTCTGCATTATTAAACTGAAAAACTCCGTTATCTAGGCCCACTATTAACAAACAAACGGACACATTCCTGTACATCATTTAAAAAATAAAAAATAAAAATTCCAGTCAACTGCTTTTGTGGATATTGCTTTGATGCTTACTATCTAATTTTGCATTGTTTAGTAAAGCAAGGGTCCTTGTACAGTATGTGTGGTGCAAATGTGAGTATGCATGGTGCCAACACAGTGTGTGTGTGTGTGTGTGTGTGTGTGTGTGTGTGTGTGTGTGTGTGTGTTGGGGTGCAGGATCTACAATGTTGCAATCCCACAGCAAAGCAATACTCACTCTTCTGTCAGAGGCCACCAAACGGAACTCCTGGGACAATTTCCCAAAAACTGTCCTGTGTGTCTTCCGGAAGGGATGAATCGTGCCCTAAAATCAGGAGAACAAATTCCCATCCTCAGTGGTCAATGATAATATAATTTCATATTTAAACTTTGTTTCTTTTTTTAACAGCGGACTAACAAAACATATCTGATATCACAGGACAGTGCTTCCACCTACTGGTTGTTTGTGATCAAAATTAGAGCCAGGCTTGTCACATTTGCATGCTTCCAGGATTCTCACTTTCTCCTATATAAGTGTCTCTGCTTTAACTGAATTAGCTAGGCTAATGTTCTGTTCATACAACTAATATTCAACCTTTAAAAACACCAATATATGAACACCTAGCATAATGAACACAGCATTACACTACTTTCCTTGGCATTATATTACAATATAAAGTGACAGGAAGCCTTCATTAAAAACACTTCCCTTCAAAATAAGCAATTTTACAAATGAAAGAGTTTCCAGCCAAAAATATACTAACAACAGAATGCCTACAAATAGCCTAGTACTAAGTTGTGCCAAAAAATGTGCAATTGTAAATCAAGGCTGGAATGAATGCCTGGAAGACATAAAGTGCATCAATCTCTCAATTTCATATCACTTACCAGAATGTATGTGTCATTCTCTTGCTTTTTCCTGTGCATGGGGATGTCTGTAACGTTAGAAGCAAATTAAAGGTGAAGTGAACCTGATGAAGCAACGAGCGAAACGCGTTGTTCACAGACAAAAATAAATCAGCAAAACTTAATTCCAGTGTGCGGTTATTTTATACTTTTGGATTAAGCAAATTAAAGGGTTAGAATAACCCTGCATAAAAATGAATTGTAACGTTATATAACCTCATGCTGTCTGCTCAATTTTACTTTGCCGATAACTTTGTGGCTAATAACATTACAGGTGCCTTACATTAGCTCAACATTAGTTCAAGGGCTTTTCCATACCAACCCTCAGACTGCAACCTAAGGATAATGTTAACGTTATTTTGAGCAAATCATGATAGGCTTGGGTTGTCTAATTCAATGCAAATGTAACGTTAAGACACCGCTGAATTAAAGCAAAACAAAAATAACGTAACGAACATCAATTTAACGACAGACTTTCGGGTTGTGACACTAGAAATGACAGCTGGAAATAGCTAACGTTAGCTAGCCAGATTCATGTCATCAACAGCGAATTTGCAAGCTGATGTCAACACAGACTAACGTTACCAACTCATCAGGCACTTCCTGTTTCCAGTTTGACCAAGTTAGCTTTTATATTCTGTACTTATGTGATATATAAGTTAAGATACCATACAAGTTTGCCAGCGTCATCTCGCCCCAAAAGACACAAACGTTACCTCGCAATAGCATAATTAACAACCATTGACAGGCATACCGGTAGTTTGTTAGCTATCGATAGCTATGTTAATGTTAGCGGCTGAACGGAGTTGCTTCTTGGGACTTTCCATACGTGGTCATAGTCTAATAATCTCATCTCACTAGCTTTTGTGGTAAGCAGTATGACTTTATGGGTAAACGAGGACACTGAGGTTTTCTAACGTTAGAGACCTAAGATAGTCAGCCAACTAGCATTATAAGCTAGTATACAGGAATTGCAATGTAATGTGTAAGCTAACAAACGTTAACCTGGTTTGCCAACATCAACATTAGCTACCTGAATCTTTGATGTTAATGACATCTACTGCCACCATGTCAGGTTTATCCAATGGTCCAACTTTTCTCTCTGTCACACCAGACGGTACGACGTCCGGCTTTGGGCCAAGTTTTCGTGGATAAAAGTCAGAAACATTGTGATACATCCCTCCTGCAGACGTGGACATACTGTCCATCGCCATCTTGGACCTCTGGAAAACGGAGGTAGTGAACGTTGTTGTGCCTAGGTTGCGCATGTGCAACAGTGCTGATTTGTAAAAGACACGTTCGAAATTACAGATTCACAGCAACAGGAAAAGATCTATGCACATGTAGTATTAATCTACAATTTTCCCACGAGTTTTACGGAAAACGAAGAGGGACAGTTTTACCGCAAACATGCCATTCTGCTGATTGTCAACTGTTGAACACAATCAGCTGTAGATCAACTGGACAAGTTCTTTCTTTTAGTTATTACTTAGCCTACATTTTTTAAAGCTTTGTTCAATTATTTTGCAGTTCTCACAAGGGAATAGACTAATCTGAAATTATCATGCCATTGCTTCAAGAAGTGTAGGCTAATACGCAGCCCAAAGTAAACTACAGGCTGAACTTATTTTCTTTCAATCTCTGACAAAGTTCATCAATCTTTCCCCCCAGTCGTAAGATCCAAATGTGATAGTGACCTTGACTTTGGTTTTCAACAATTGGATGATCGTCCCCATGTAAACCAGCCTAAGCAAGTAATGGTATACCTATGGGCTATACAACTGACTAATCACGTAGTCTATCGAAATCTCCTGTAAATGTTTTACTAAGTCCATAAAACAATTTTTATTGTTCTATTGTGAGTGTGGCCTATTGACCGCAAGATGGTTTACTGTTTTCATCATGGATCTGTATTTTTTTTTTCTGTATACAACTTGCAGAAAAGTTACCCTTCCTCTGTACAGCTTGATTTACATAAAACTAGTTTAAAATGGGTTGATCACAGTGATTTGCATAAGTTCTTTGTGTGTGTGTGTGTGTGTGTGTGTGTGTGTGTGTGTGTGTGTGTGTGTGTGTGTGTGTGTTAAACAGCGAAGCAAATTGTTTTTGCTTTCTAAAAAAAAAAAAAAAAAGTATGCCAGTTACGTATGTCCTCATGGTGTCTCCTACTGATTTGCTTTGACATCCTTGTTAGTTTGGGTCGGAAGGTCATCCAAAACAAGGCCTTATGTTCATTTGTCCAGTGATGTGGATGGGCCACGGCCAGATGCGACCAGAATAAAGAGTATCAGGCAGGCCAAATCAGACGGTGAGGAGGGTTTGAATATTTCCTGTCAAAACAAATCACATCAATTTAACATCTCATCCAACACACCCTTTCACCTCTAAAGCCTGTTGAAGAGCATCACACACAGACTAAGATAACCTGCTTCCAAATGTGTTATTATAGTTCCCCAGTGACCTACACACACACACACATCCACACACACACACACACACACACACACAGACACACACACACACACACATATAAACACACACACACACACACACACACACACACACACACACTCTTCCCCTAACCCACCTCAATCCCTGTTTTTGAGTGGTGCTGTGCAATGTGTGCCATTTTGTTGCACTCAGCCACAGTGCTGAAATGATAAATTGCTATTAAAACAATACATTTCTGTTCACTTAAGATTCTTTTGTGTCTTTCTCAGCGTGTTTCATTGGATGGAAGAGAGCCAAAGGCATGGCCAAAGTGTACGCCTATTTACTATTTGTATGGTGGTGAATAGTCACATTGTAAAGACACTGTTAATCAAGTGACATTGAGAAAATGGGGAGATGGGGGAGTAACTGCATTTGCCTCCCCTGGTGAATGGACAGAGCTATGGGGCCCACCAACTCCTTGCACAATCATGGGTGTCTAAATATGTCCAGATGGCCATAGAACTCAAATGTAGGCCTAAATGTGGATGGTTCTCTCTTTGAGTTCTAACACAAGGAAGCTTTATAAATCCTTAGAGCATTGACGACCACGCACCAAGGCAAAACTAAATATTAATGTAAAAGAAAAAAAAAAGTCCTTCCTCAAACGTCAGGGTTGTAGCCCGAAACGTCACACCTTTTAAAATAAAATCTTGGAAAGCATCTGGTCGAAACAGACTTTTCTTCTTTTACACTGGTATTTATTTTTGGTCCTTATCACCATTTCTTAAAACTAAATATTAACATATGATTATTTTGAGTGAGAAGAACACAGTAATGGTGGAAGGTGAAAACATTTGTGGAAACGGAGAAAATAACATTGATGGTTGTACTTGTAAGCTTACAGCGCCATCTTTGCTTATCACTCTAATTGTTCCTTTTCCTCACTTGCCATTGCTTCTGCTTGCTCATAGATTTTTCCCATTAATAGCCAATTTGGTTACACAGTGTGAACAGATCCTGTGAGGTTCTAAGTGCACAGATATCCCCCCTCCCCCTCAAGCCCACCGTGAAACCCAGAAAACCTGCTTCCCTGTGGCCCCTTAAAAAACACAATTTTCTTCCAATCCATCACCGTCACAGACAAGAAACCAGATCTTCCACAAGAAGAGAACCACCAGCAGCAACCAGGAAACTCCCGCTTCTCACGCAAGCTCTATTAAGAGTAGGAGGGGCCAGTAGCTCTTCCTACTACTACCACACACACACGGACATGGACACACACACACACACACACTCACACCCATGAATACATAGTCTCTCTCTCTCTCTTTCTCTCTCTCACTCTCTCTCTCAGACACACACACACATGCATACATACACACTTACCCATATATGACTCAGTTCACACACCCACTCTCTCAGAGATAGACACAGAGCCAAGTGCACTGAGCTCCAGCTGCATAAATAGACTTGGATAAATCTCGGGAGGACAGAGAAACTTGGGCACCACCATCACCAACACCAATCACAGACTTTCATCAGGATTTCAATTAAGGATGAACTCATTTCCAGCCAAAATCCAGTCCAAGATGGAACTGGCCAGGATAATGAAGGATGAGGATAAACTGTACAGGTACAATGGAGTCCTCTACCCAGTCATCATGAGTCCTAAGGAGAACCTGAAGGCGCTGGAAGCCCTGGATGCAAGGGAAGATGATATCATGTTAGTGGCCTATCCTAAATGTGGTAAGTACTTTGTAACTGACTGTGAAGTGTGACCCTAGGGCTACACTGGATGAAGTCTTAAGTCAAGGTCCATAAAAAATACATTTAAATGAATGGGGAATAGAATTTAGAATGTTGACTGTTATGCCGCATCTGGTGTAGCCACTACCATTGTTTATAATGAAAGCTAATTGTTACGGCAGATAAGTTTTGACTTGACGCATTCAGTGTAGCCTCCCTGTGAGATGTCAGAAAAAGTGATGTAAAGGGAAAATATTAAGTGAGAGAAACATATGTAATTGCTCACTTGATAAAAGCATGATGATGGAAAAAAGAATGTTGGGAAAAACAAAAAAGCAATGTCAGAGAGATGTGAAACACTGAGAACTACAACCACTGGCATGCCAGAGTAGCAATATTACTGTCTTGTGTCACAGAATGAGCAAGTTTGTAAAAGTACAGTCTGCTGTGTTTGACCTTTAAACATGTTCATGTTATGCATAAACCTCAGCTATGTGGTAAATCCTGAGCTCCAGGTGTACACCTTCCAGTAGAGTTTTTATCTCAAACTGTAAGGAAGTGATAGGGGCCAGGGCAGAGTTACAAGCGTAATGGCACTTGGTTTGCCCGAGCATGATGGTATGATAGTATCCAAGTGCAACAACCTGCAAACACTGTTGTCTCACAGGCAGGATGGGTATCCATATTCCCTCCCCCTAAAAGAAATATATATATATATATATATAAAAACAACACAAAAACCTACAAGAAGCGCAATTAGTCTCCGGTATACTGTATGTACATACAGTATGTTGAATGTATGTTTGTGTTACAGTGGAGTATGGGAGTCTGAGGAATGCATTCCGCACATGTGCTGAGGGCAGTAGACTAGTCTAGCCGCTCCTCCTGACACTTACAGGAGAGTTGACAGATAAGAAGCAGGGGGGGAATGTTGAATTAAATATACACCTCTCACAGAGCACAGACAGAACGGGGTGGGCCCCTCGTGAATGAGGCCCCAATCAGGGACATGCTAGACTGCCTGTGGAAAATCTTTACTCCCAAATTTAGGAGGAAGGAAAGAAGGAACGCTAAGTCGTTGTGTGGAAGATGTGAAAGAGTATTTTCTTAAAAAAAAAAAAGCATTTTCTTTTCGCCAGCTAAGCCATCAATATTGAAAACACTAAAAGTAATTTGTTAGATCATGTTGACAAAGATATTCAGAAAAGAGGCACACATGGCAGTAAAAAATTCTTTCCACCATGGGCTATACAATTTCTCTTGCTCAGTAAATTGCTGAGGATACTGTACGTCATTCATTAACCCTGTATGAATGTGCCGCTATAGTTTTCTTATAGCATTTCAATTCAGCTGTCACAGAATATGTCATGCTTTGTTTATAGTAAATAACATAAAGTAGCCTATATTGATATGGAAGGGGGAAAAATGTGCATGCTAGTTCTCACAAAAGCAAGATCCAGCAATACTTTTCCGAGACCCAACAAAAGTTTTGTGAGAAAAACACAAACAGAAATAGGCAACTTGTAAAAATACACCTACTGTACAACTTCCCCCCTTCTATGTGCCCTGCTCATTTTGATCTCTCTTTTTTCTCTCTCTTTCTTTCTTTTAACCTTAAGGCTTTAACTGGATGGTTGCCGTGCTCCGGAAAATTATTGCAGCTGGAACTGGACAGAAAGCAGAGTCAAGGATACCTCCACTTATTGAATTCTACGGACCGGAAATGATTGAGGTTGTTTGGGTCAAAGTTAGGGAGGGAATGGGGAACTTGGTGAATGGCAGCTGTTTTCATTTAATTAGGTCGAGTTGCCATTGCATTACTAAGGTATTCCTTTAAAAAAAAAAAAAAAGTGAAATTTTATAATAATAATAATAGCCAATAATAACCAATTGCATGGTGTAGCAAATTTCCTACAGTCAACCATTAAGTGAACACCATTCTGTGCACACGTCACCGATCTTTTTTTTTTGTAAGACAGTGCATCAGCTGAACATTTGTCTTAAATGTTGTCACCTTTGTGGGGTGTTGTGTGATCTGGCTCTAGACTATAGGTTACTCTGCGTGTGGAGAGGCCCAGGGATCCATTATATCTCCCGGAGGGTGTGTTTAACCAGCCGACACTGAACCCCCCCACCTCGAAAACATGTTTGAACCAAAAACATCAAAACACAGCTGTTTGCACGCACACATACAAGTGTGGTGGGCTCTCTGTGGTCAGCACTGTATGTCAGAGAGTGCATTGCGCTGCCTAAGACCCACTTCTTGACTGTTCTTTTTCTCTATTCCTTGCTGTTACAGCCTCTAGCTCAGGCACCATCGCCAAGGTTCCTTGGAACCCACATGCATCCGGATAACATTCCAACATCATTCAGTGACAAGAAAACAAAGGTTGGTCACACCATGTTTAGCCACCCAGTGCCCCCCCCCACACACACACACACACACACACATACACACACACACATACAACCATACATACTCATCTTTGAAACACATCTGGAATTTGCTTCGCCAGCTCTATGCTGTCTGGAACTTCCCAATCTCAAGTTCCTATCCTAAAGAGCATATCTAGACAGTCACTTCCTCAATGCACCCCTCAGCAAAAACGTCCATGTTACATAAGAGGCCAAGCATTTCCTGTGCAGCCTCTATACTCTGCACACCCTATAGAGCTTCCATGGCACGAACATGTCCAATAAATACATCAGACCGCATGACAGAAATAGACATGCAGTGGAAGCAGGAACAACGGCATTATTGGGATGCATGTTTCCACGGAGATCAGGGCAAGAGATCAAAGGTCATGTGTATGAGAATTACAGCCAGACACTGCACAAAGACAAAACAGACAGTCAGAAAACGGCTTGGGTTCAAAGCGAAGGCAAGCTTCCATAAGTCTTAAACTGGAAAATGTTAACCAAAAACAACTCTCTCTTGAGACGATGTGTGTGTGAGTGTGTGTGTGTGTGTGTGTTTGTGTGTGTGTGCGTGTGTTCAGCTATAACATTTACTTTCATCTCTGGTCTGTCTGTTTTTACAGATGCTGGTCATTTTCCGAAACCCTAAAGATACAGCAGTTTCATTTTATCATTTCTCCAACAAGAATCCTGTTCTACCACCCGCTGTGTCATGGGATGCTTTTTACTCAGACTTTATGAGTGGTGAAGGTAACAATAAAAAAAAAAAAAAAGGAAAAAAAAAATGACATTTGACATCTTGGCTGGGGAAAATCGACATATGATTTCTATAGTTTAACGGTAATAAAAAATGAGATTGCCATGACCAACCATCTGTTTTAATTTACCCATAGTTCCATGGGGCTCATACTTTGACCATGCTTTGGCCTGGGAGAAGCGGATAGATGATCCAAATGTCATGGTTGTCACTTATGAGGAGTTGAAGCAGGTAAATTTGCATTGTCAGTCAACCCTGTGACGATGGGTGAGATGGCAGCCTGCCTCATGACGACGGCTGCATTTGAGGCAGATCATGATGGGTTGATTGGTTGACTTAAAGGAGGCATAGAATGGAAAACCACTTTTACATTGGCTTTGATGAATTAAGAGAGGTTGTGCATGGTCAAAGAGCTATCATGAACATGAGGCATGGCTCTGCCCTTCTGCACTAAGGAAATCTTTAATTTAGAAATAGCCGCTAAAACATGGGCGAACTAGAAAAGCGCTCAGAGAGCGCAGACCTCCGCCAAGGCAATGTGGTCACAGTCACAATATAAATTCCAGGTCATGTTCTTGATCACCGATCGCCACCCAAATTGGATCAGTTCTTCCTTGTCCCAATATAAATGTTGTCCGAAAATATCATCCAAATCTGTGCTGCACTTTTCGAGTTATCTTGTACACAGACACACAGACAGGCGGACACAAGCCGGCGAAAACATAACCTCCTTGGCGAAGGTAATTACAACAAAGCCTAGGCCTACAAGTGACGTCAAATAGCACAAAGTCATTGCAGTTCAACTGAGATTGCCAGAGAGGGCATAATTTAGGCAAAAGGGCCATTTCAATACACATTCTAAATTTGAGGTGTACATTAGGCTTGTAAAATATCACTTGATCTTATTTTTGACAAATTGCAATTGAATATATTGTATTTTTACATTGAAAAATAAGGTACAATACCAGTGTTGGGCAGTAGCTAGCTACAAGTAGTGAAGCTTTAACTACATTTCTGAGTAGCTTGGCTGTAGTGTAGCTATTTTCTGAATCTGATAGCTTTTCAGTAGTGTAGCTACTTTTTTGGCCATGTAGTGTGGTAGCTTTCCCATTAGCTACATTTTCAGGGCATCAGTTCACAACAGCAAATCTTTCATCAAGACCATGCACAGAGGATCAGTTCTTAACAGTACAGTGATGCATTTATTGTCATAATTTAAAAAAAGTGCCCATAATGACAACAAAAATCAATTGTGTCTTCTATCATCAATTTAATGTAATTAATTATTACCTCTGCCAAGGAGGTAATGCTTTTACCGACGTGTGTGTGTCTGTGTACAAAATAACTCGAAAAGTGCTGCGTTTGGACAACATGTGTATTGGGATGAGTAAGAACTTAAGAACTTATTCAATTTTGGTGGCAATCGGTGATCCAGAACACTATTTGTGACCACATTGCCTTGGCGGGGGTCTGCGCTCCCATATGTTTTACCTATATACAAGTACACATTTAGATAGAATTAGTTAGTTACTGTCTGTTTGAGAGAGCTGATAGTTTGTGTACTTTTTGTGTATTAAAAAGTAGCTTCACAATAGTTAAGCTACTTCTGACATTTTTTCATAGCTTAGCTTGCTACATTTTGTCTTCCAGTAGCTTTGGTGTAGTGAAGCTTCATATAATGTGGAGTAACTGGTAGCTAAGCTTGCTACATTTACTCAGTAGCTTGCCCAACACTGTACAATACTCATAAATAATTAATTCTATCACCACTTTAAATTCATGCTGCAACTTGACTGATTGGGCAAAAGCCGACCATACTGTACATTGGCACACTGTTTCAGGAGCATTCCAGAGTGCAATGCTTTAAAGAGAAATCCGGTGTGAATCAATCTATATCCATCAATCCAATCCATTCATACTGTCTGTAAGAAAAAGACTCAGAATATTTGTAAAAAAAAAAAATAAAAAAAATTAGCAAATCAGCAACTGAAGTTAAGCACACCCATTGAATGATGTTATTTGCAATTGATGTGACATTTGTGCCTTGGTTGTCTCTGCCAGGACTTAAGAGGAGGGGTTCAACGAGTCTCTGAATTTTTTGGCTTTGCATTAAGCGACGACACCATTGACACGATCGCTGAGGAAAGCACCTTCAGAGCCATGAAAGAGAGCTCGAGAGACTCTCATGGGCAGATGGGTAACGTTTTCTTCAGGAAAGGTCAGACATTTTTCTTCCACAAGCCTCTTGTCCATCTGGACCATGTGATGTATGTGTGAACGTGCATAGGTCGCCCTATACACTGAGTGGTTTGGTTACTCATTTATAAGTGGTTGTTCTTTACATTAACTTTACCTTGTGCCTGACCTACATAACTGCAGTACAGCTATTGCACCTTATGTCTCTAGAAGTTTGTCACGACTTTCTTTTTTTCACGTCAGCCCTGTAACTTATTTGTGAAGAAAGCCTTCTGCTGATAACGTTCCTTTATTTGGTTCAGGTGACTTGTGAGTCCTGGCTACTCTTAGCCAGCCAAAGTCCGTTGTCTGTGCCTACTTTGGTGCATGATGAGATAATTCTAGAAAAAAGTCTTTCAATTAGTTTTCGCTGTCAGGATTCCCCCTGAAATAATTGGATTTAAAAAAAAGAAAAGAAAAGAAAACAAAAAAACATTAATTTAGTATTAAGCATAATATTCAGTCATCATTCACACACATTGTGAAGTGAACAAATACCACCATTTGAATTGTACAATGACCTTATCTGTCTTAAAGTGAGAATTTTATTTATTTAGAGAACTATTTGAAACAATATATGTGTGATTTTGATGTGGTTCAGGGTTTGATGTGATCTGGATGTACTGTACACAGGCAGTAGGCAAATTTATATCCCCAGTTTAGATTTCCACACATTAAACAACAATTTAGATGTGGGTGGCACACATTTCATTTACAAAAGATGTATTTAGATCTGTTTTGCCAACCATGAACAAAGATGAGTGATACTGGAGAGGAAGCGGTAGGCCTTTCTTCTGGTGACGGATATTGTGTTATATTGATTAAATGGGTGTAGGCCGTATTTACATAGAGCTGTGGCTGTTTTTGATATCATCTGCCAGATGATCCAAATGCTTTGGATATCATTTGTATCACTCTTCCTGCTAGACTATAATAAAACTAAAACCGCAACTAGGAGTATATAACAGTAATGTAATGTGATGTGTTTGGATATAATTTGTATAATCTTTCCTCATGGACTGTAATAAAACTAAAACAGCAACTGGAGTATCTAACCGTAAAGTAGTGGTTGTATGTTTTTCCTCACCAAGTTACAGTATTCTCTCTGAAAGCTTAAGAGCATCAAGCAAGCCAAGTGTGTTGCAGTAAACATTGACCAATTAAATCAAAGTTAGAGTTTAGAGTTTATTTTATTTAAAAAGGGACAGTGTACAAAAAACATTTGCCTTGTGTGAAACAAGGAGAGATGCATTGCATCAGATTTGAGCAAAGTCAAGCTAATTTCCACTTGTATAGTCCCTTGGCAGGTGTTCAATCAAATGTGTAGCAGCATGATTTGTGTATTTGAAAGTGCTTAGTACATGTACAGGTGTGATAAAAAAAAAGTGTTATACAAGTCTTGAACAGTTGTTATTTATTTTAAAAAGTGTTATACATGTCTTGAACAATCTGACCAGAACAAACATCCTTTTTCCTAGGTGAGATTGGTGATTGGAAAAATCATTTTAGCTATGCACAAAGCGAGCAAATGGACGCCGCCTTTGAGAAACATCTTGGTGGAACTAAGCTAGGAGCCCAGTTAAATTATGAGCTGCATTGTAAATGGTGATGATGACACAGGAGATGGCTTTGCATAGGAGACCGATGGGGGACCGTTGGTAATCAAGAGGCTATAATGGAAAAGCGACTCCAGAATAGCACGAATGTGAACATGAGTGGACTACAAAGGAAAGGAAAGACACTCCAGGTGGATACATGTCTGCAATATGATCATCATAGCACTTGAGTACAAAGACTAAGGGCATTTCTAAACATCAGACTGGGACTTCAAAAGTGAACATACAGTTTCTATCATGTGAATATGTTTTTTTGTTTTTTTTGTTTTTTATACACAAACTGTAGATTTTTGTTTGGTGTCGATATTACATTAATTCATTTGTACATTAAAGGGGAAATCCGGGCAAATTTCAACAAGAGCTCTATTGCTCAAGCTACTTGAGATTAGCAAATACTGAAGACGCAAGACATTTTGGTCCAACCATATAGGTTTCCTTGAACAGAAAATAAGCCCTGCAGTTAACCCAATGGGGCAAGTTTTCAAAACTGAGTTTACAGCATTTAAATATGCTCCAAATATCACCACAAAAGTTATGCAACATCATCAGACACATTACAACACAGAACTGTATTGTGTTTGGCAACAAATGGCTGGAAAAGTGGTTAAAACTGTGTGCTTATGCAAGCAGCCCAATATTGTTTGTTTACAAAACGGTTTTGTAAACACTGCATAAAAACACAATTTTAACCACTTTGATAGACATTTGTAGTCCTAAACACTACAATGGTGTGTAGTAATGTGTCTGATGATGTTACACAGCTTTTAGGGTGACATTTGGTGCATGTTTAGATGCTGAAAACAGTTTTGAAAACTTGCCCCATTGGGTTAACTGTCAGGACTTATTCTCTATTCAAGGAAACCTATATGGTTGAACCAAAATGTCTTGCGTCTTCAGTATTTGCTAATTTCAAGTAGCTTGAGCAATAGAGCTCTTGTTGAAATTTGACTGGATTTCCCCTTTAAATAGGTATAATCAAATTTACATGATGGTGAATGGACTCACAAATCCCATTTTTGTCCAGCCGTCCTACACTGACACCCACTGGGTGCTCACACAAACTGCAGGCTGATCAATAAACCAGGGGTGGACAAATGAAGACCCAGGGGCCTATTGGTCTTTTTTGCCCTCACAAGTGCCTTCCAAGCAACGATGCCTTAAAGGTATACTACTCCCCCAAATCTAGACCAGGGTTAGGGTTAGAATGAGGGTTAAGGGGGTTTGGGTTAGTAAGGTAGTGTCTTGCAAAAAACAAAAAACACTGTCAAGCAGCGGATTGTGGCCCTTTGCTACCTTTGATGGTGTCTACCACTATGTCTAAAAAATTATAATGGGCCTGTTGTTATTACATTAACTTAATAATAATACTAGCCATAGTTCACTTGTTATTGCTTGAAAATTGGTGCACTTAATTTTCCATTGGTTCCTGGCAGCTTAGGTCTTTCTCAGCATATGGACTGCAAGCAAAAAACTCTTGTTTGACGATTAAAACAGGCTTGACACAGTACAGTATCTTGCGCTACACTACTGTATACACTGTGCAGCATACCTGACTGACACACAGCATAAACTATTGTTGCGGCTGTAATTTACAATGCTGTGGATATATAGTAGTATCAAAATGAAAACGAGATACTGAAAAGCTCTTCACTTTTTGATTTTAAACCCATTCCCAAGCCATTACTGTATTGATTGGTTCAGCGAACGAATGGCTTATTGATCACCTCAAGGTTCAAGTTCCAAGTTGGCTGCTCGGTACAATAATGCCATTATGTGTGTGCCATTCATTCACTCACTCACAAGTTCTATTTTGAGTATGCAGCTGTCTCAAAAACTTAAATGCAGTGCATTGATGGTGACATACACAGTATAGCACAAAAAAGACTCTTAGATGGGCAGAGGATATGAATACACAATGCATTCTTATGTGAATTTACCCGTTATGCATATTCTAAACTAATCATCCGTCTGTTCCAAACTGGGTTGCCATACATCAGAGCAACCTCACTATGCACGGTTGTGATGTTGAGGTTTTAGGCCGTTAGGATGGAATTTGGCTCACCTCAAGTTTGAGGAGGGATGCGGCTGTCATAACTCAAGAGACACTGTGGCAAGTGTGATAGAATACATTCTACTTTGGTAGTTTGATGAAAAAAAGGGCATTTATTTCTAAAAGGCATTATGACAAAACAGTCGGATTAAAAAGAAATTGGCAATCTTGGTTGGTAGCTAAAAGGTCATAATTTTCAGAAGAAATTATTCAAAAAAATGACAGTAATCTGCCTACATGTACATACAAATACAAATACAAATCATGGATGTGACAGCCATAAGGAACAAGGGCACTAGACATATCTAGACATCGTCATCACAACAACAAAAAAGAGGAGTGTGTGCAAACAAAAGACAGGCCCCACCAAACAGTAACATAATCAAGCAAACTCAAATTTCAAGTAATAGCAGGCAAACCTAGTGTAATCAAAACAGATTGCCCGGATTTTCACTCAACTTCTTTTGAAAACATAATTTTGTACAGTACAAACAAACTTCATGAGAGCAAGTTATTTTGATCAATTGTTACAATCACAATTATGTAACGTGATAATTCATTAACTTCAAAAACATGTTCTATGAACCCAGTATTTATCAAATTTAATAAATGCATTTGTAAAGAAGAGCTATAATGCATTTAACCTCCACTGAGCCATTATTTCTGTAGAACCGGCCACCTCGAAGGCCGCTATCCCGCTTATCTCCTGTTTGCATTTATTTCTATTATTTAAAGAAGTGTATAAAATGTAATATATAATATACGGTGACATGTATATGTATATGTAATATAATGAACGGTGACAAATGAACCGTTTCCATGTTTGTTTGTTTTTAGGTAGATTGTTGGGAGCCATAATTGTGCCTCTTGTGGGTTACTACTTAACGGCTGTCAGACAAAATTAAGACTGTGTCTGGATTAGGGATCCTGAAAGCCGGGTAAACAGGCTCTTTGAAAGTCGTGTGAAAAGTGTACAGATGTACCAGTTCTTCCAATTCCTTCATGCTTCCTTTAATGCTATAAAAGGACAGGGTGCCAGCAGACCAATCAAGAAATATTCCAATTTTGAATGAACTTGGGGTAATAATGTGCTCAGTAAATTTATCGTGGCTAACCACACTTTTCACATCAGACCATAAAAAATTCCAGGATCTGCTGTTCCGTCCTAACAAAACCTTTTCACCTGTTCCTTTTCTGCTGATGGAGTTGTACGCCACACCAACATGCACTTCAGCGCCAGCTCCAGCCTTCTGTACTTCCCAGTAGTGGCGTCCCTTCAGGCCCTCTGTGCATAGAACTTGGTTGCATTGGTCAAACCGTTCAGGATTATCAGCATAAGATTGCTTCTCCTTTTTACGCTTTACCACCCTGTCGTTGGTGTGAAGATATTCATTTGCAGTTTCCAAATCTAACTTCAGATCAACAAAGTCTGTAATAAATGGAAAGTTAGAGGAATTAGAACTAGGTTTGTCATTCACTTGTAGAGTATTAATTAAAGGTCTGACACTAACATTATTAAAACATACATTTGTGAAGCAATGGTTTTTCTCTGCACTCTCCAGCATACTCCACACTGAAAAACAAACAGAGTGTAAACAGCTATAAACAAAAAACATTAAACCAACAATAAACACTGTTATATGTCTAAAGCTATATATTGGTCTAAAGTGACACATAGGGCCCTATCTTGCAGACAGCGCACCATGCCTTCGCGACTAGCGCAAACTGTCATTGCTATTTTGTGCGAGCGCATGGTTCGTTTTTCTGTCAAGTAATTCACGTTGTCTAATTAGCAAGTGACTTTGCATCCTCGGAGGTGTGTCGAAGGTGTGGCTAGGCGCAAAACGCAACAGATGCTATAATACAGACGCAGAAAGGGATCCGCCACTGACTGGGAAAAATCTGGTCATTTGTCAGTCACGCATTCCTGAAATGCTATTTTATGGGCGCACAACGCAATAGGTAATGCAGTCCTCATTCCAGCAAAACAATGACGGCCACAACAATCTTTATTTCAATCGGAAAATCATTATGATGTTCAGGAAGATGTGGTTAATCACAATTTATTAGCCTGCAACAGAAAACACGCGAGGATATAAGAAGGGGGCGTTAAATGGAGAATCAAGTTTACTTTCGCTTTAGAATGAATATTCCAAGATATCAGCATTAAATCAGCTTCGTTCGTGTCTTGTGCAGCCTGTAGACATCAATTTAATATTACCAGACCCATTACGGCTCTGACTATTAGTAGACCCGACTTGTGAGCTTGCTCGCTATTCAATATTTTAATTTCTTTAAATGCACAAGGAGGAGATCAGCTGGTGTTATAGCAATTCACCAGGCGCTTTGCGCTCTTCGTTCTTAAAGGCAATGAGAGATTGATCTGTCATTGGTTATGTCTGCGTTACACCCATCCAGGCTGTTCTTTATTTGTTTACAGTGGCAAATACTATCTTCCTATCCCTACCTCCATCACTCGGAGGGCTATGGGTTGATTGTCTGCGGACTATTGTTTTATATTAACACTGACAGGCACTCACTTTACAGTGTCCAGAGTATGGTCGGGACTGTTCTCTAACTGAAGAAGTAAGTTCTTTCCCAAGTCCCCTGGGTTGTTGTAGCTAAGGTCCAGTTCTTTTAGATGCGTCTGTCCAGACCCCAGAGCTCTGGCTAGTGATTGACAGCTGTCACTGGAGATACAACAGCCGGACAACCTGCAAAAATAAAAAAATAAAAAATAACTCCAATTCAGGACATATTAAACAAAGAGTAAGTTCTTGTATGATTTATGAACACTTTAATACTTCACATCACTACATATATTTTCTTTATCAGTGCAGGCTAAATGGTTGATGCATTAAAATAAGCGAAATTAAAAATGGCAATTAAACACCAAAAAATGTGTTTAATCACAAAGGAGAAGTGATACTAATCTAAAGCTACTAATGCAGCTGAGGAAAACAGATGACACCATGATTATGTCGAAAAATTCATATACTTTAGGCTATAGCCTACATTTTAAATGTTACTTTTTCACAAAATATAAAATTTACCAAATTATTAAATAAACCATATTAACTGTCGAGCTCACAAACACATAAATTACCTGAGGACACTCAGGCGACTAGAACGCAATCCGACACAGAGTACATCCACTGCAGATTTCATAAAATCATTGTTGCTCAGGTCCAGGTCCTCGAGTGTGGAATGTGAACACATGAGGACATCTCGAATCACCTCCACATCAATACAGTTAAGCCTGTTGTGACTGAGGTTCAGCGTCTTGATTTTGCAGTTTGGGCTACATAGACCTTTATAAAGAAACATCATTCCTGACTGTAAAAAGTTGTAGCTCAGATCCAGTTTTGTCAGCCGTGCATTTGGCACACAAAGTGCTGAAGCCAGTGTAGGAGAGAATGCTTTTGTGATTCCAATGCAGTCTAAGCTGTAAGAGCAGAGAAGACATTTTATTAGCTGTTAACCTGGAGTATCAATCGTATTAAATACGAAAAATTTTTTTACAGGTGATTTTGAAAAGTTACTCACAATACTGTTTTGAAGAATGGGATGGCTGGAGCGAATCTGCGGTAGCAATCCTCAGTTATTCTGTACTGCTTCAGGTCAAGTTCATGCAGGTCTTCCTCTGACTGAACTGCCTGGTACGCCAGAGCTGAGCACTGGAATGGTGAGAGAGGTTTCTTTGCAAGACCCATCTTATGGTGTTCCAGTTCCTTCAGAAAGGAATTGTCGTGAAGCTCAACAAGGCAATGGACAAGGTTAAAACAACGATCTGGGCAGAGATTCTTTCTTCTCAGAGCTCTGATGTGTTGGACAACTTTTTTGTGAAACACATTGCTACTTCCCTGATCAGGCAGAAAACCCTCCAACAAATTTTTGCTGGAGTCAAGTGAAATGCCAAAAAGAAATCGCGTAAAAAGATCAAAATGTCCATTGTTACTGCTTAGTAACTTCTCAACAGCAGCAATAAGAAAGTCAGACAAATTGTTTAACTTTCCATTCTTTGGTTTGAAGTACTTAAGTGTATTACAGTTGTTTGTTGCAAATTCATGAAAAGCATACAAAGCTGCCAGAAATTCCTGGACGCTGAGATGTATGAAGCAGAAAGCCTCCTCTGCATAAAGCCCATGTTCCACTTTCAACAGCTCAGCACAAAGACCAGGGCACTTTAAGGCTCCACAAACATCAATTCCACAGTCTCTGAAGTCTTTTTTATTAAAATATATTTGGGGTTTCTCCAAATACTTGAAGGCTAACTTTCCTAAATTCAAGATGATTCCTTTGTGCTGTTCAAGGCGTTCTGATCGAGCCTGCACATCTCCCGTATACTTTTCCCAGCTGAAACCAGTTTGAGTGATGAGAAAGTGGATGTACATTTGAGTAAGACTCTTGGGCAATGGGACAGATCTATCCCCACTTTCACAGCTTGTAAGTACACGTACAGCCATCCAGCAGAAGAGTGGCACATGGCACATAATATAGAGGCTTCTGCAGGATTTGAGGTGGGATATAATCTTTGTAGCCTCATTTTCATCCTCAATGTGTGTTCTCAAGTACTCCTCCTTCTGCTGGTCATTGAAACCTTGTATCTGTGAGACATATCCCTGGTCCAGTATCTCCCCTGGGAGTTGAGCAGCTGCTGCAGGGCGAGTTGTTATCCACAGGCGGGCAGTGGGCAGCAGCTTTCCACGCATGAGACTTGTGAGAAGCACATCCAATGAAGCTACTTTCTTTTCATCAGTTACGGTGGGTTTGGTTGCAGCCAATAGAAAGTCACTTTCATCCAGACCATCAAAGATGAACAAGAGATTTTTTTCAAATATGATTGCACTGTCCAGTTTCTTTAACTCAGGGTAGAAGAAACAGATGAGCTCAAGTAGACTGCAATCTCCATTTGTTTGCTTGTATTTGTTCAAGTCTCGAAAAGGAAACAAGAACACAATGTCAAAGACTGTGTCAAGTTTGTTTCTCTCTTCAGCCCAATCACGGATGTATTTCTTCACTGTGATGGTCTTCCCAATGCCAGCAATTCCTTTTGTCAACACACTTTTGATGAATTGCCTGCCTCCAATTCCCTCTTCAAATATTTCATGGTATTTTATGACAGCACCCACAGAGGCATTTGACATGTGTGCTGTCTCAACTTGCCATATCTCATGGTTGTTATTGACTTGTGAAAAATCACTTCCTATTATGTAAACCTCTGTGTAGAATTTGTCAAGATCTACGGTCTCTGAGATTGTCTGTGACAACTTCATGCCTTCATTTTCCCAAGTGGTTATTATACGAAGGCTGATGGCTTCTTTTACTGCTTGGATATCTTCACGGGGGCACATCATGGATCCTGTAGGTACTGTAATGATCAGGAGAAGAGGAGGAAAAGGAATACAGTAAAATCAGAATTTCTGTTTCCCTTTTCCTTATTTCTAGGTCTAGCTGTTCAAAGCAACACAACTTCCAATAGTGTTCAGGAATTAAAGCCTTGTTCAATTAATTTGGGTACCAATTTCTAAGTTACAGGCAAGGTTTAAGCTTCAGGTATAGCCAATAAAGCCATAAAAATAAGCCTAATTAACTGCTGTGACATTCCAATGTAGGCCTGTAATAATTTGATCTTGCTATGCAGGTGTGCCTGTGGATGTGCTCCTTCTTGTGTCCAGCTACCCTCATTGGTAGTAAACAAAAGGCCGACCCTTCTGGCTTTTGTTTGTTGTTCCTTTCTGTTTTACCCAGACTGATAATGCGC
Source organism: Sardinella longiceps (assembly GCA_027497455.2). Taxonomy (NCBI): domain Eukaryota; kingdom Metazoa; phylum Chordata; class Actinopteri; order Clupeiformes; family Clupeidae; genus Sardinella; species Sardinella longiceps. Next base: position 3,363,804 of record JAODXP020000006.1, on the reverse strand, counting down.
TATACTTTTGGTTTCACACTATACCGATTTGCACTACATAGCTTTATTCTGTTACTTTACTTTTATGTTGTCTTTATTATTTAATAAATCCATTTGTTATTTTTTTATATTGTGTGGGCTTCTCCTCTATGTTTCATTGCTCCAAACCAGCAGTGTGACAGCATATCTCCAACACTTACCATCTGGCAAAACATCTGATGGAGCCAAGAGTCTGGATAGGTTCTAGAGAAAATAAAGGAAACAAACATTTTTCAATATGAAAGCAACTTGCAGTAAGCTATCTCAATGCCATATGTAAATCTTTGAATACACTATGACTCACCATGTTTGGTAGCCCATTCACATCAGTTTTAATGTTGCCATTATTCCCAGCAAAGGATGGGGCAATTACAATGGAGTTCTTAGCATCAATAGTGACACTACCAATCATTGGAGGCTGGGGTTTGTATGGCATGGGCTCCAGTGTACTGGGTACAACCAGCATTGCTCTCTGTTGTGAAGTCTCTGTTTGCCCTAAATAAAAATACATGATTTGCTACTGATGTTGCACAGAGCGGACATTGCATTTCATTTTAAAATTTAAGACAGTCAGCTTTATATTAGAAATAGTCTAGGTTAAGCCAAAGGCTGGCTAAAATTACACCATAAAAAGTTTGATGAAATGCAATAGTCTAACATTCAAATCATTAGTGATTTTACCAACTACTGAAGGCTGCGGGGTGTATGGCAGGGCCTCCAGTGTAGTTGGTGCAACCGGCATTGCGCTCTGGAGTGAAGCATCTGTTGTTTCCATTGCGGTCACGACTGCATTGCTTCCTGCTCTAGTTTGCTCTGCATAAAATGCACAATTTGTTAAAAATGTTGTACAGACCAGGCACTACAGCTTAAATCTTATTCTGATCAAGACTCTCCAAAGGGGAAAAGAAAATACAAATCTCATAACAGTCAGAGAAGATAGACATCTCTATGAAAGGTAAGCCTAAAAATATCTATGGAATCAAATTCAAACATACTGTTCTATTCTGTACAAAATTATTAGTTTTACAGCTCTCTAATGAGAGATGATGTTAGTAATAGTAAAAGTGTAAACCAGATTTGGCTGTAGTAAAGGACAAATATTATTTTTTCCCCCATCAAATTATTGTTTAATAATTTACAACATCTGAAAATAACTTTACATTCAGTACATCTACCAGGAGCTACCTTCAAAAGATAGCCTACAATGGAGTTTTGAGCATCATTGGTGATATTACCAGTTATTGGAGGCTGCGGGATGAATGGCTGAGCCTCCAGTGCACTTGGTTCAACCGGCATCGCAGTCTGGAGTGAAGCATCTGTAGTTTTCTTTGCGGTCACTGCATTGCTGTGTGGTTTAGTTTGCTCTGCATAAAATACAAGATTTGTTTAAGGCCTAGCATACAACTTATGCACAATTAATTCATAGGCTACAATAAAAATACACAGTTGAACACATCTGTAAACTTCGATTACTTAATATAAATTTGATGAATTTGGCATGGGTGTTAGGCTGAGTAGCATTAGAGCTAAAGCCAATTTCAGGTAAGCCTATGCTAATTCTTTTAAGTTTTCTTTACAAGTTTTGGGAAAGTTGTGGATTTGCTGCTGTAAAAAGTGATAAATAGCTTACCTACCTTGTTGTCTCCCCATGTCTTCCAACTTTGACTTCACAATGGTCTCTGTTTTATCTTCTCCAAATAGTTTAACCATTATCTTAAACATTTGTTTGATATGTTTGCTTTGACTGGGCGATTCTAAATTCCCGCCATTATGACCGGAGTCATATCTTTCACTTTACCGCCATCGTCTGGTTTGCAGTGTTCCTGGGTGAGTTCAGAGAAATTTGAGAAGCGCGCCCACATTGAGGCTGCAAGTCCGCAGCTGGGGTGGGCTCTGGTGTGTTGCATCTATTTGCAATTGTCCATGGATCATTCAACGGCTATGATGTTATTTTATTTATGCAGCAAATTAATCATAAATATTGTCTGACTCTCTCTCTCTCTCTCTCTCTCTCTCTCTCTCTCTCTCTCTCTCTCTCTCTCAATTTCAATTCAATTTCAATTTCAATTTAAGAAGCTTTATTAGCATGACCATAGTGTTATACGGTATTGCCAAAGCATTGAAGTGTACAATATTATAACAGCATTGTAATGTACAATATTATAACAGCATTGTAATGTAACAATATTTGAACACGTAACAACAGTAACAACAATAACATGTTGTGTGTTTATGTGTGTGTGTGTGTGTGTGTGTCTGCGCTTGTGTGTGTGTGTGTGTGTGTGTGTGTGTGTGTGTGTGTGTGTGTGTGAGAGAGAGCGTGTGTGTGTGTGTGTGTGTGTGTGTGTGTGTGTGTGTGTGTGTGTGTCAGTACTTGTATATGCAGTATTCAGTACACAGTATGTCTATACATTTATAGAATATTCAGCTCTGTTCTCTTTTGATGGCATGAGTAGACAAACTGAGCTGCGAGAAGTAGGCATTCCTCTTTTTCACCAGTAAGGTATGGAAGCCTCTCCTCCTCATTTGCATGCAGGAATTCAGGGAGTACATCACTTATCTTTTCATAGTATTTATTTCTAATGGTGTCATATTTTGTGCACTGGGTCAGGAAGTGTATCTCGGTTTCCACCTTTTGTTGTTCGCAGTGGGGGCACAGTCTGCTTTCTTTTGGCAGCCATGTTTGCCTGTGCCTTCCCACTTCTATTGCTAGATTATGCTCACTGAGTTTGTACTTTGTCAGGGTGGTTCTCAGATTTTTGTCTTGGATATGGGTCAGATAGGGTGCTATTGTGTAATCTCTGTTTAGGGCCAAATAGAATTGCATTTTACTTTGCAGTTTCGTTTGATTTTGCCAATGACTTGTGTAATTTTGTTTTGAAGTTTTTGTAATTTGGTTTATCCTAATTTCAGTTGTTTTTTGGTTCTGGTCCTGAGGTGTTAGTATGGCGTTAGTATGTGTGGGATTAGTATTAGCTGAACTCAGACTCAGGACCAGCTGAGTGAGGGGACTGTATCCTTTGCTCAACTCCTGGTATTGCAGAGCTTTAAATTGGTATGAGTGGGGGTCACTATTTTCCAAATGTTTCCAGAATTTGATTGCCCTTTTCTGTATTTTTATGATTAATGGATATTGGCCTAATTCTGCCCTGCATGCATTGTTTGTGGCACTTCTGTGCACTCTAAGGATATTTTTGCAGAACTCTGCATGCAGGGTCTCAATTGGATGTTTTTCCCATTTGATGAATTCTTGATTTGTAAGTGGACCCCACACCTCACTGCCATAAAGGGCAATTGGTTCAATTACGGTTTGGAATATTTTTAGCCAAATACGGATTGGAATTTCCACAGTAATTTGTCGTTTTATGGCATAGAAAGCTCTGCGTGCTCTTTCTCTCAGATCATTCACTGCAATATTGAACTTTCCATTTGAACTTATTGTTAGGCCTAAATATCTGTAGTTTTTTGTGTGTTCAATTGAGTGTGTTCCTATTGTAAAATTGTGTTTATCTCCCTGAGATCTGGATCTTTTTTCAAATGTCATTATTTTAGTTTTTTCTAGGTTCACTGCCAGGGCCCAGGTCTGGCAGTACTGCTCAAGCAGGTCCAGGTGCTGCTGCAGGGCCTGTATAGTGGGGGCGACCACCACTAGGTCATCTGCGAAGAGCAGGAGTTTGATTTCCATGTCGTGTAGGGTAAGACCAGGTGTGGTGGAGTTTTCAATAGTTCTTGCCAATTCATTAATATAAATATTAAAAAGGGTTGGGCTTAAGCAGCAGCCTTGTCTTACCCCTCGACACTGGGAGATGAATTTTGTCCTTTGGTTGCCAATCTTTATTGCGCACTTGCTTCCTGAGTACATTGACTTTATCAGGTCATAAGTTTTACCCCCTACACCACTTTCTATAACTCTGTAGAATAGTCCTGTGTGCCAAATAGAATCAAAAGCTTTTTTAAAGTCGACAAAGCATGCGTAAATTTTGTTTTTGTTTTGGATAACATGTGTTTCAATTAGGGTGTGTAGGGTGTAAATATGATCAGAGGTGCGATGATTTGGTAAGAATCCAATTTGACATTTGCTAAGGGCATTGTGCTTCATAAGGAAGTTTCGGACTCTTGAGTTTATGATACTACAGAATAGCTTCCCCAGGTTACTGTTCACACAGATGCCTCTATAGTTGTTAGGGTCGAATTTGTCACCAGATTTGAAAATTGGAGTTATGAGTCCTTGATTCCAGATGTCAGGGTAGTAACCTACACTCAGAACCATGTTGAACAACTTGATAATGGATAATTTAAATTTTGTGCTCATGCATTTTAACATTTCGTTAAGAACACCATCTAACCCTGGTGTTTTTTTGTCTTTCAGTTTTCTTATGTTATTGCTGAGTTCTTTATCTCTCTCTCTCTCTCTCTCTCTCTCTCTCTCTCTACTAGGCTAGGCCTATAGCCTACAGTAGATAGGGGCAAATCTATGTTCATCTGTGAAAAAAAATAAATAGGAAAGAACAGTAGGCTAGGCTAGATAAAAAGTATAACCTCCATGTGTTTGGAGGTTAGTTAAAATGTTAGTAGCCTAGGCCAAAGACCCTTTAAGCATTGCACAAATTTTAGCTGGCTAGCCTAGGCATTGTAATAGGCCTAATTCATCATAGCCTTTTCATTAATGTCTAAACAGCTGGCTAGAAAAGTGGAAATTGCTTGTCTTATTACTTGCAAAATAGCATTTTTCGGCAGACTAATTGTAAAAAAAAAAATTCAGCTTAGATCATTTCTATGAGATGTCCAGAATAGGCCTACTGAAAGTCCTAAGAAACCCTAGTTGAGGAAATGTAAAAATAGTGGAGGAAAGTACATTTCCCATTTGGATTTGGGTGGATTTTAGAGGAAAATGCCTACACTACTGGTACATTTTGGCCTGAAGCATGAAGGGGAAACTACTTTCCATATAGGCCTATCCCATACATTTTCTGAAAGCAAACACCCTCAAGATATTGTACAGCATGGTAACAATAAATCCCAAAATTAAGAAATTTGGCATTTGCAAAATGAGCCATTTTTGATTACATTTAGGCTAGTGGCATGTGGGAAACATTAGACCCCATAAACCATATGTTTTCTGAAAGCTTATGCCCTGGATTTCACAGTGAAAAAAAAAATCACATCCCAACCCCCATCCTTATTTTAAAGCGTATGCCTATTTTGGGGGAAAATGAAAAAATATGTGCATTTCTTGTAAAAGTGGCTATGGAATGTACAGTATTAGAAAATAATAGACAGTGACAAGTAATACTCTTTTTTGAAAGCAGAGGGCTTCATGATCTCAGTAAACATAAATTGAGACAGGTTTCATCCCCCTCCTCCCCTTGATACCCATTTATAGATCAGCTGGTATTGGTGATTTTGGTTATAGCCAATGCATTTGGACCTGAGGCATAAAGAGAAAATTAATCTACCCCTTACGCTATACCTTTTCTGAAAGCTTACACCCACAGGGGGTCATATGAAATCAATTGAAACAGGTCCCACCCTCTTAATTTAGTCACTATCCATGTATATGGGTGTATTTGGGGCTAATTTAAATATAGCTCATTTGCATATTTAAATTATTTGTTTTAGGATTTTTAGTATGTTGTTCTGGAATAGAACAAAACCTCAAAGAAATGATATAAGATGAAAAAAAAAAGTCTTTTACAATTAAGCCTACTCCTGTTTTCGGCCTCAAAATGGGCTATTTTACCAGGACTATTAACAAGTGTACATTTTCAGTTCTTTAAAACTTAGCTGCACTAAGTGTAATGGGAGTAGCCTCTGCAACATTACTGTAATGCGCACTTAATGCATCTCAGAGGACTTTAAATAAGGCAACATTTTGGCCTATTTAATATGGCTTAAGAAATAATAGGGGATGTAATTACATTTGGTGTTTCTTTTTAAGTTGGATGCAGCCAGTGCTACTTGGCAAGTTTATGATTCAAAAGCTGCAATAAATTTTAGTGTAATAAGCCTATAGTAGACTAGATGAACTTTTTTTCTGTCCGCCAAAGCGAGAAGCACTGGTTGCATCACAGGTTACAAATGTTACAAACGTCTCAGTGACATCACTCCAACACGGAAGTTCCGCTCTGTACACGGCCAGCTTCAATGGTGTGCCGACCTAAAGAGATCACATCTGGAAAAGCTCCTCTATGGCTCATAAACATCCCTCAAGTACCCTCGCAAAATACCTTGATGGCGAATTCTGGGAAACTAAAGATGAAATTCGGAGAGAAATATCTAAGTGCGAATTGTTTCAGTCAAACAGGTAATGTTAACTTAGCTTTTGTAACGTTAGGCTACATTGTGTCAATGGGTTTGGGTGACGAACTGTAACGTGAGCAGTTGCACTGTCGCCAATGTGAACTTGAAACTGTAGCCTACGAGGTTGTTTTTTTTATTATTCATTGCATGTGCTTGTAGGCCTACGTGTTCTTAGGTCTATAGCACGATCAGATTGTAAATATCGCGGTCTTATAAGGACTCTTAATATCTAACGTCATTAGTAGCACACACACAAGCTAGAGTAACGTTAGATTTCTGTTTATTATTTCCTACATTCGGCCATTCGTTCCTCCTAGCCTACTAGTACGTGTAACGATATGGCCAACCTTTCTATTTATGCAACAGTTACGATCTCACTTTGGACGAGACAAGAGACCTGACAGCCGAGAGACTCCACTACTTCTTGAAACTGCCGTTGATAAGGAGCCAGCTCATAGACCAGGTTGATATCCCTTTCACACACCACAGAATGTAAACTCTTAATGAACATAATTAAGATACCCACTTTTAATCCATTCCATATCAAATAGGTTAAGAATGAAGGACAAAGGGGATTTCTGGATAAAAGCCTGGGAATCACAGAGTTGATCTGTTCTGCTGACATGGCAACTGGAGTAAAGGTAACTAACCAACCTTGTCACATTGTTGATAGGCCTATGTATTACGTTTGCAGGCTACAGTAGGCCTACATGTTAGTCCTTGTTTGTATTACCTCTACCTTCACGCTTGGAAAAATTTGCATGATATTTTCATATGAGATGTTGCATGTGTACTTCATTCTGATGTAGACCTACTTTACCGTAATTGTTAGTATGTATGTTGCTTGCTGTAATATGAATTCATGCTTTGTTGCAGTTGGGTGTTGTTTGTGGCCTTTATGGAGGTGCTGTCACCAACCTAGGAAGCCCTGAACAAAAGAAACAGTGGTATCTACCTGTGTCGGTATGTTCATGATTAAATTTCATGGTGTAACATTATATTAAGTACTAATTTTTCTCTAAAGATACTCTTCTTTCTTTTTCACTGTGGAGTAGTACAGTAGGTTTGAGGAAATTTAATTTCCATGAGAATGAATTAGGCCTACTAAATCTGGAGATATTGTCTACTTGTAATATGCAATTTACTTTACTGTATATTGGTGTTTTGTGTGTGGGGGTGTGTGTAACACATGACACAGGTGTTTCTCTGAGTCTGTATTTGAATTGGATGGCAGGAGCTGCAGTTTACTGGGATGTTTGCCATGACCGAGAGAGGACACGGGAGCAATGTCCGTGGAATCCTTACTGAAGCTCATTATCAGCCGTCTACACAGGTAATGTTAGGACATGGACTCTGAATTGCACAAACAAAGACAAGAGTCCTTGATCCTGAAGTTTATTGCTGAACATGACATGAAACCAGCAAAGTTGCGTCATCATCTCCATCCACTTGAAGCAATGTGTTGATTCGTACATCCAGAGCCAGAGCTGTATAGATATCCGTTGGATTGCACACTAAATATGCTTCTAAAGTATGAAAAAACAAAATATGTCAATGTAAGTGGTTTTTGGTGTGGAGGATCATGCATATCCTGGACTGTCGCATTTATAGTATTGTGCGCGAATGGGCACAGGCTCGGCAGCCCACCTCCTCCGAGTCTGTCCTCAACTCACGTAAACCACCCAGGTGTAGTGTGAACAGCTTCACCCGCGCTATGTCCAAATTTTAAGGCTCATGTGTGAATCATCCGGAGCATGGAATGTCCGGGTGAAAATGTCAGTGTAATAACCGGGTGTTCTGTCTGAAAGCGACTATAGACTCCTTTAGGGTGTCTGTGAACACAGACTTACCTTTAAAACACATGTAATGCAACATGTGGTCAAGTTGACAGTACACTTTTAAAAGCTTGTCTGCATTATGATTGGTATGCATCATTTGCAAATTTGTGTAATTGTATTTGTTTTAATCGTATAATTGTATAATTATATCATAAAAACAAAGACACAGCTATTGGTTCCATGTGATTATGTACCTGATAGACAATTTCTATTTTTTCCCCGCCCACCAGGCGATATGTTGCTTAGTTGCCTGTACTAATCGCCTGTTGCCTACCGTCATTGAAATTGAATGGGAACTAGTCGCCCAGCAATAGTGTTTTTGTTGCCCTTGGTTTTACTAGTCGCCAATTCTGCGCATTTTACATCTTAGTATACAAACTAAATAGCAAATTACTCCGTTTGGATTAATCCATTTTATGATTCACTGAATATGTGTATTTCTGTTTGACTGTTTGACAGGAGTTCGTAATCCACACACCGTGTGAGGATGCTCAGAAGATGTACATCGGCAATTCCATGAGGGGAAACTTTGCTGCTGTGTTTGCTCAGCTCATTGTGAATGAAAAGAATCAAGGTACAGTAGATGCTAGTGCCGTCAGCTACAGTGTGTGCGTCCCGAGAGAGGACTGACTGACTCTATTTTCTCTCTTAATTCTGTCTGTCTGTCTAACGGTCTGTCGGTCTTTCTTAATGGCCAAATCCCACTGTCCACACTAGGCTGTTAAAGCCCCCACTTGCAACATTTAGGTAGAATTTCGACGTTTCCTATTCATTACACCTTTATGTAGATTGCCTAGAACTCACTAGAATTGATAAATGACATGTTCCGGAGTAAAATGAACCTCTTTGAAGCCCAGTGTTTCCCATACATAGACCATTGTGTGGCGGGCCGCCACAGAATGGAATCCTATCGCCACATAATAAGAAAGACTCACGATTAGGAAAAAAAAAAAAACTTGCGAAAAAAAAATCAGTTGCGTATCGTCCCACTTCACTCACACCTGTATCGTTCCTTTCCTTCGCCCCTTGCACGTGCGCACCAGGGTTTCCCCGCAGCGCTTTAAAGCTAATTCACCTTGCCAAAAACTGCCCGCCGCCTTGCTTATGTCCCCCGGATTTTTTTTAACGCATAGACCTACATAAAAAGGCCGGTCGCATCATTATCACTGCGCGATGAGGCCAAATAGTGGCATCTGAAAGTTACTGCGCCATCGCCAATGTTACCTTTTGCTACGCCAACATTATTAGTTTAAAGGAAGAGGCTAATTAACCAACAACTGTAATTCATACCATGATCGTGGGTAGAACACCTGGGGTTGTGTTTTAACGTTTAATCAAGAGAATATGTGTAGCCTGTGGACGTGGCTTATCAAAATTGTCCATGCTCATCTTTACAGAAAAAAAAATCTGCACGTTAATAGCAGTTCACTAAAGTCACCAAAGCGTCAAAGTTAGCTGTCAACGTTAGTTGGTTTACGATCAATAAACACAAGCGCTACTTACGGTATTTGCAATAATTTCTTGCCTATGCCTGTAATGATTAACCAATTGGAAAGCACACGCTCCCTCCCTGCCGGTCTCCTCGTCATGCATATATGTTCCTTATTGATTTGGTGCAGGAGATAAGCCTACAGTCCTCATACTTTTTGTAAACCTTAAACTCATACAATTTATTCGTCAAATTGGATTTAATTAATGTGACCTGTTTCCAGCAATTTATGATTGTGCCATGAGTGTGGCTGTACTGCAAGTAGCCTAATTGGTACAATGTCAGATGACACTTAATGACTTTAGAAGCCAATAGCCTTGAGGAAAAGGTTTCTTTCTTTTACATTGAACAGTTGGGATAAAAACATTTTTTGATGAAGAATAAAAGGCAACGGCTTGGTCATTTTAACAGGCATTCTATTGCTGTTTAAAACCTCAAAATTAAGTTTTATCCCATTACTTGATTAATTGATTATATAATAGGTTACTGTGATTGTAGCCTTTAAACTTTACCTACTTTATTTATTTGTTCCGTAAATAAAGTAAAGTAAGGCTGTTGCCAACTTAAATTTGTACCCCATCGGGCAACGCCCCTCCCCCCTGGCCATCTACCCACCCTGGGGCGACCCCAACGTCGATTGCCCGGGCGACGCACCCTCCTCCCTGGTCACCACTCTCATCGGCACAGTGGACCACCACAAATTGCTACCTAATCTGTGGGAAACACTGAAGCCCTCAGCCTTCGAAGACCCAGAACCAGCCAATCAAGAGGCAGATTCATGCTAGTTGCATTGTTTTAAGTTTCAAGGCTTTAGGGCTAAGTGGGGACATTGACTTTCAGTCTGTGTCTCTTTCAGTTCCTTGCAATGTTATTTGCCTTCCATGTAAGCCCACCCCATTCCATTTTCTGTCTCTCTGTGTCCCTCTCTCAAACACACAAACCGACACACATTTTGTCACTTTCTCCATCCAACTGTCTTTGTCCTTCTGTCTTCACCCCTCACTCTTTCCCTCTTCTCTGTGTAAGCTGCCCCCTGTGTTTCCCCTTGTCCCTAAAATTCTCTTTGTCTCCTCCCAGGTCCTCACTGTTTCATCGTCCCCATCCGTGACCAGAATGGCGTCATGTACCCTGGAGTCACAGCTATTGACATGAAGCACAAGGAAGGTGAGGTCCTCCTCGTTTATCCTCTCACTTCTACTCATCACGCACCCGTGTTCTTTTCACAGCCATATTGAGTGTTTCTCAAAGTTGAGAACGCTAGCCTTGGAAGTCGTACACTACAAAGACGAGGTTCCATCTGTGAAGTCTTGAAAATCTACAAATGAAGGACTCAGTCCTCAATAGAATTTAGAAGTATCCTTAACATTGGAATAGTGCTTGGTGAGACACAAACACATGGAATACTTGGAAAAGCAGCCTTCCAAGCATGCTTCTTGACTTTGAGGCCGGGCAATTACATGCCAAGGGTTAGGGTTAGGGTTTACAAGTAAACCACAAAGTTTATTTTTTCAGTTACTGGTAGTCCTGTTCTAGCGTGAGTTTCTTGGAAGCTTTGTTGTCAACTTCCACCACAGTCTTGGTAGCTACCCTATCTATGGTAAAGTGTTGTAAAGACCAAGATTGCAACAGAAGTGAACAACAGCGATTTCTAGAAACTTGGGTATTCGGTCTTTGGGTTGCTTTCATTTTCAATCTTTACTCACCAAGATGATAAAATGAATATTATTTTGTGACATGTATTTATCCCTAGGTTGATCGCATACTTCATTTTTTATATATTCAATTCTTATATTTTGGTGTAATTGGTTGAGTTATGAGTTTCAGAGTATCGATGTTCGATGTTATTGCAGGTCTTCATGGAGTTGACAATGGGATTCTCATATTCAACAAAGTTAGGATACCACGGGAACACCTCCTTAGCAAGTAGGTTTCACTTAAAAGAGTGCGATGGTGTGCGTTCGCCCGAAAGTATATTGCAAGGTAACAACAAGCAAGGAGGTAAATAGCTATATCTGTACAATTACAGGTTGAAAAAAGTTTTCAATGCCTTGTTTGAAATGTTGGAACTGTCATTATGCTATTAACGAAATGTGGGGCTACTACTTTGCAGTCTTTGTATGGTTTAAAATAGAGATTTAGCTAATAACAACTTGCTACAACTAGCAAGAGGTCTTCTCAGGCCTGCACCATCTTCTGCTCCCCGGCAAAAGTTCAAACTTTTTACGATGTTGCAATATAATTATGGGTCATATCACACCAGTCCGGCACTCTTCTTTAACAAGTAACATTTCATTGAGGATTTTTTTGAGGGTCTGGCTCACTTATTTTGTGTGTGTGTGTGTGTGTGTGTGTGTGTGTGTTGTTCCAGGTTTGGCACAGTGTCTGAGAATGGAGTCTATTCCTCTCCGATTCAAAGCAAAGGCAGTCGCTTCAATGCCATGCTGGCAGCTCTGACGCCCACCCGACTTGGCCTCACTGTCCAGGCCATGGCAGCCATGAAGGTAAGGTCAAAGATACTTTAGAACACATCAACCGTTTCTGGTAAGGTCAAGAGTGTAACTGTACAGTGATGGACTTCCCATCACATCCAGGGTA
>JAODXP020000006.1:3323754-3351464 GCA_027497455.2 Sardinella longiceps | reverse complement strand
AAATATATTTTGAAAATATATTTCAAAATATATTTTTGGAATATATGTAAATATTTGATTTTGGCCCAATAAATATATTTCACTGAAATATATGTAAATATATTTTACTCTTGAAAATATATTTCAGTCACAATATATGTCAATATATTTGCTATTATTTTAAAAGAGTCAGTCCGAGGCACTCAAGATGCAGTATAAAAAGTATTTAGCCGAATAAATACTTTTTATACTGCATCTTGAGTGCCTCTGAACTGACTCTTTAAAACAATTTCTGAAATCCCTGCACCGAAGAGCACCAGGTGTCAGTTACATCCTGCAGCACTCCAGACATACCTTTTCCTATACAAGATATTTGCTCTTGTGTTTTTATGTAGGCCTACATATATTAAACTTTTGCAAATTGTTTATATAAATATATTTTGACATTTAAAAATAGGCAGTTAAACAACAAACAAACACAACATTTTCAATTTATTTTTTATTTATTTCATTTTAAATCTTAGCTCTGCCACTTTTTAGTTGACCACTGTCCCCAGCTGTCCCCTGGTGGCCCCTGGGAACTGTTCTTCACCACTGCGTCTGGGGTAGGATAGACAGTTTGTTTAGGTTTCGCTATTATGTGATCAGCATTTCCCAAAAGCATACTTAGCAACGGCGTTTATTCCCTAGATACAGTTTATCTAATAAACTGACAACTGGGTGTACACATGTATTGTGCATCACATTTCACATTGTAAAATTATCACCACCTGACTGAATGTAAATCAATTGCCATCTCACCAAAAATAACGCCAATGGTGTCTGCGTCCAGTGCAGGCCGCCCGCTGGTCACACTCCTCCCTTTTGGACTATCTGCTTATTGTAAACAGAGAGAAGAGAGAAGTTAATATCTTCTTAATCAAGCTCATTCACTCAACTGCAACAGACTTCTTAGTTTCTTAAAATAACTGGTCATATAGTGACACTAACCTGTTGCACAGAAGAAGGGAGAACACAGCAGACTGGATTTATGGGAATGCTGAGCAATGCAGAGAAGGAGATAATGCCAGGAATCCAGGTGTTCCAATTCCTTAGAAAAATAACAGATATGTGGGAAATTAAAAAATAAATATTGATAACCATTTAGAATAAATTGGAGTGGTAGGCTAAATGTCACATTGTTCTTTCATGCAATTATTGTCCATGTGGAAAAAGGAGGATACAAACATATAATACATAGAACTACTGCAATTTAGTATCCAAAATGTTAGTTGTGCAGTTGGTATAAATGCAGGTTTTGTCTTGTCTTGTCCAAAATATAGGCCTACTCATTAATAAACAACAAGGATTTCAAATTCAGTATATTGTAGAAAATATCTGCAGTTTTGGGATAATCGTAGGTAAAGGACAACCAGACACAATTGTAGAATATTCAATGATATAATTCATGTCAACCTAGTTATTACCTTCTGGCTTTGAATGAAAGCAGAAAGGACTCGATGAAAGTCGGACTGCCCTTCAGTAGGACCTGTACAAACAGTAAACATTAAAAGCACAAAATGAATTGCATATAATGCTTGGTAGCTAGTGCTAGTAGCCATCTTGTTCGTATTTGATATAAGATACAATATTGTAAAAAAAATATCTGTAGTTTTGGATTGGGTTACCAAGCATTAATTGCCAACATGATACATGATAAACTGCAGCAATTGAATGTTTAGGGGCAACCTGATTCAGGAAAATCAGACATTATTATTAATTCAATTAAATATTAGCCTAGTATAGTCCTTACTGTACCTTCAGGCTGTGAGTAAAAGCAGAAGGACCCCTATGAAAGTCTAACCACTCCTCAGGACCTGCACAAAAAGAAATGAAAAGCACAAAATGAACAACATAACAGAAATGAAATGCCTGTTACCAACCAAAACAAGCTGAGATGTGATCCATCTTGTTAATATTTGATATAAGAGCCTATATTCTAGAAAATATCTGTAGTTTAGATTCATACAAAGCATTAATTGCAAACATGATGCATGATAAATGCAACAATTGTAAGACAACCTGTACAATTATAAGATATTCAATGATATAGAAAATCAAGTAACTCAATTAAATATTAAGTCCTTACCTTCAGGCTGTGAATGAAAACGGAAAGGTCCCTATGAAAGTCTAACCACCCTTCACTTAAGGCCTGTACAAAGAGTAAATTAAAAGCACAAAATGAACAGCATATAATGCTAGGTAGCAATGAAATGCCTGCTACTGGCCAAAACGAAAGGAGATGCTAGCCATCTTGTTCATCTTTGATAATCTCTCAGATTGCTTTGTTTGATATAGTGCATGTTTGATAACCTTCTTGATACTTAACTGCTTTCATGTCAGGTTTATAGTGTGAAATACAAACCTGTATGAACTAAAACTAACACAGAATCACCGTCAGAAAACTAGCGTTAGCACAACTTTTCTGACAGAAAACTAGCTGATGTTATAACTATTCTCAATCGTTATTCATAGTAGAAAACATCACTGTGTATCCTTCTGCTGAAATAAGATACTAACCTTAATTTCACTCGAAAACTGTTTCCATTTCCCATAAGATATTGAAGATTGACATGGAGGGGAGGCAGAGTAGTTGTGTGCAGACTCGTCTTCTCTTGATTTCTTCAGGGAAAGTTCCGTTACCTCTCGCGTTGCCGTGGCTGGACGGTTAGTTAGCTAGACGGTTAGTTAGCTAACGAGCTAACATTAGCTATTCGGCTGCTTGTAAAATATTTCGAAGATAGGGTTTTAGGTTGCAATAGCACAACTCTGTAATGTCTAGCTCATTGTATTTTTCTATTCTAGGCTATCAAAGACTACAAACTCTTTAAATTTCATTCATGTCAAACACTTGCCAATTTCTCTGCACTTGCCAAACGTCCGCCATCGTTTTTAAAATTCAAACGTTGAAATTAGGGGCGGGGCTTCTAGAACATGTGATGTAAATATATTTCAAAATATATTTCGAAATGGTAAATATAAGTGAACAACAATGCAAATATATTTCAATGTATTTGGAATATATGCCACATATATTTGTGACACTTTAAAATATATTTCAATATATTTCTTTTGTGTATGGGATGAATGTGCCGCTAGTTTTCTTATAGCATTTCAATTCAGCTGTCATAGAATATGTGCTTTGTTTATAGTAAATAGCACTGCTCTCTAACATAAAGTAGCCTATATTGATATGGAAGGGGGAAAATGTGCATGCTAGTTCTCACAAAAGCAAGATCCACCAAAACTTTTCCGAGACCCAACAAAAGTTTTGTGAGAACAACACAAACAGAAATAGAATAGAATAGCAACTTGTAAAAATACACCTACAACTACCCCCCTTCTATGTGCCCTGCTCATTTTGATCTCTCCTTTTCTTTTAACCTCAAGGCTTTAACTGGATGGTTGCCGTGCTCCGGAAAATTATTGCAGCTGGAACTGGACAGAAAGCAGAGTCAAGGATACCTCCACTTATTGAATTCTACGGACCGGAAATGATTGAGGTTGTTTGGGTCAAAGTTAGGGAGGGAATGGGGAACTTAGTGAATGGCAGCTGTTTTCATTTAATTAGGTCGAGTTGCCATTGCATTACTACGGTACTCCTT
Source organism: Sardinella longiceps (assembly GCA_027497455.2). Classification (NCBI taxonomy): domain Eukaryota; kingdom Metazoa; phylum Chordata; class Actinopteri; order Clupeiformes; family Clupeidae; genus Sardinella; species Sardinella longiceps. Next base: position 3,347,841 of record JAODXP020000006.1, on the reverse strand, counting down.
TAAAAAAAAAAAAAAAAAAAAGTGAAATTTTATAATAATAATAGCCAATAATAACCAATTGCATGGTGTAGCAAATGTCCTATAGTCAACCATTAAGTGAACACCATTCTGTGCACACGTCACTGATCTTTTTCTTTTTGTAAGACAGTGCATCAGCTGAACATTTGTCTTAAATGTTGCCACCTTTGTGGGGTGTTGTGTGATCTGGCTCTAGACTATAGGTTACTCTGCGTGTGGAGAGGCCCAGGCATCCATTATATCTCCCGGAGGGTGTGTTTAACCAGCCGACACTGAACCCCCCCACCTCGAAAACATGTTTGAACCAAAAACATCAAAACACAGCTGTTTGCACGCACACATACAAGTGTGGTGGGCTCTCTGTGGTCAGCACTGTATGTCAGAGAGTGCATTGCGCTGCCTAAGACCCACTTATTGACTGTTCTTTTTCTCTATTCCTTGCTGTTCCAGCCTCTAGCTCAGGCACCATCGCCAAGGTTCCTTGGAACCCACATGCATCCGGATAACATTCCAACATCATTCAGTGACAAGAAAACAAAGGTTGGTCACACCATGTTTAGCCACCCAGTGCCCCCCCCCCCCCACACACACACACACATACACACACACACATACAACCATACATACTCATCTTTGAAACACATCTGGAATTTGCTTCGCCAGCTCTATGCTGTCTGGAACTTCCCAATCTCAAGTTCCTATCCTAAAGAGCATATCTAGACAGTCACTTCCTCAATGCACCCCTCAGCAAAAACGTCCATGTTACATAAGAGGCCAAGCATTTCCTGTGCAGCCTCTATACTCTGCACACCCTATAGAGCTTCCATGGCACGAACATGTCCAATAAATACATCAGACCGCATGACAGAAATAGACATGCAGTGGAAGCAGGAACAACGGCATTATTGGGATGCATGTTTCCACGGAGATCAGGGCAAGAGATCAAAGGTCATGTGTATGAGAATTACAGCCAGACACTGCACAAAGACAAAACAGACAGTCAGAAAACGGCTTGGGTTCAAAGCGAAGGCAAGCTTCCATAAGTCTTAAACTGGAAAATGTTAACCAAAAACAACTCTCTCTTGAGACGATGTGTGTGTGAGTGTGTGTGTGTGTGTGTGTGTGTTTGTGTGTGTGTGCGTGTGTTCAGCTATAACATTTACTTTCATCTCTGGTCTGTCTGTTTTTACAGATGCTGGTCATTTTCCGAAACCCTAAAGATACAGCAGTTTCATTTTATCATTTCTCCAACAAGAATCCTGTTCTACCACCCGCTGTGTCATGGGATGCTTTTTACTCAGACTTTATGAGTGGTGAAGGTAACAATAAAAAAAAAAAAGGAAAAAAAAAAAATGACATTTGACATCTTGGCTGGGGAAAATCGACATATGATTTCTATAGTTTAACGGTAATAAAAAATGAGATTGCCATGACCAACCATCTGTTTTAATTTACCCATAGTTCCATGGGGCTCATACTTTGACCATGCTTTGGCCTGGGAGAAGCGGATAGATGATCCAAATGTCATGGTTGTCACTTATGAGGAGTTGAAGCAGGTAAATTTGCATTGTCAGTCAACCCTGTGACGATGGGTGAGATGGCAGCCTGCCTCATGACGACGGCTGCATTTGAGGCAGATCATGATGGGTTGATTGGTTGACTTAAAGGAGGCATAGAATGGAAAACCACTTTTACATTGGCTTTGATGAATTAAGAGAGGTTGTGCATGGTCAAAGAGCTATCATGAACATGAGGCATGGCTATGCCCTTCTGCACTAAGGAAATCTTGAATTTAGAAATAGCCGCTAAAACATGGGCAAACTAGAAAAGCGCTCAGAGAGCACAGACCTCCACTAAGGCAATGTAGTCACAGTCACAATATAAATTCCAGATCATGTTCTTGATCACCGATCGCCACCCAAATTGGATCAGTTCTTCCTTGTCCCAATATAAATGTTGTCCGAAAATATCATCCAAATCTGTGCTGCACTTTTCGAGTTATCTTGTACACAGACACACAGACAGGCGGACACAAGCCGGCGAAAACATAACCTCCTTGGCGAAGGTAATTACTACAAAGCCTAGGCCTACAAGTGACGTCAAATAGCACAAAGTCGTTGCAGTTCAACTGAGATTGCCAGAGAGGGCATAATTTAGGCAAAAGCGCCATTTCAATACACATTCTAAATTTGAGGTGTACATTAGGCTTGTAAAATATCACTTGATCTTATTTTTGACAAATTGCAATTGAATATATTGTATTTTTACATTGAAAAATAAGGTACAATAATACTCAGTTAATTAATTCTATCACCACTTTAAATTCATGCTGCAACTTGACTGATTGGGCAAAAGCCGACCATACTGTACATTGGCACACTGTTTCAGGAGCATTCCAGAGTGCAATGCTTTAAAGAGAAATCCGGTGTGAATCAATCTATATCCATCAATCCAATCCATTCATACTGTCTGTAAGAAAAAGACTCAGAATATTTGTAAAAAAAAAAAAAAAAAAAAAAAATTAGCAAATCAGCAACTGAAGTTAAGCACACCCACTGAATGATGTTATTTGCAATTGATGTGACATTTGTGCCTTGGTTGTCTCTGCCAGGACTTAAGAGGAGGGGTTCAACGAGTCTCTGAATTTTTTGGCTTTGCATTAAGCGACGACACCATTGACACGATCGCTGAGGAAAGCACCTTCAGAGCCATGAAAGAGAGCTCGAGAGACTCTCATGGGCAGATGGGTAACGTTTTCTTCAGGAAAGGTCAGACATTTTTCTTCCACAAGCCTCTTGTCCATCTGGACCATGTGATGTATGTGTGAACGTGCATAGGTCGCCCTATACACTGAGTGGTTTGGTTACTCATTTATAAGTGGTTGTTCTTTACATTAACTTTACCTTGTGCCTGACCTACATATTCTGCAGTACATTGCTATTGCACCTTATGTCTCTAGAAGTTTGTCACGACTTTCTTTTTTCACGTCAGCCCTGTAACTTATTTGTGAAGAAAGCCTTCTGCTGATAACGTTCCTTTATTTGGTTCAGGTGACTTGTGAGTCCTGGCTACTCTTAGCCAGCCAAAGTCCGTTGTCTGTGCCTACTTTGGTGCATGATGAGATAATTCTAGAAAAAAGTCTTTCAATTAGTTTTCGCTGTCAGGATTCCCCCTGAAATAATTGGATTTAAAAAAAGAAAAGAAAACAAAACAAAAAACATTAATTTAGTATTAAGCATAATATTCAGTCATCATTCACACACATTGTGAAGTGAACAAATACCACCATTTGAATTGTACAATGACCTTATCTGTCTTAAAGTGAGAATTTTATTTATTTAGAGAACTATTTGAAACAATATATGTGTGATTTTGATGTGGTTCAGGGTTTGATGTGATCTGGATGTACTGTACACAGGCAGTAGGCAAATTTATATCCCCAGTTTAGATTTCCACACATTAAACAACAATTTAGATGTGGGTGGCACACATTTCATTTACAAAAGATGTATTTAGATCTGTTTTGCCAACCATGAACAAAGATGAGTGATACTGGAGAGGAAGCGGTAGGCCTTTCTTCTGGTGACGGATATTGTGTTATATTGATTAAATGGGTGTAGGCCGTATTTACATAGAGCTGTGGCTGTTTTTGATATCATCTACCAGATGATCCAAATGCTTTGGATATCATTTGTATCACTCTTCCTGCTAGACTATAATAAAACTAAAACCGCAACTAGGAGTATATAACAGTAATGTAATGTAATGTGATGTGTTTGGATATAATTTGTATAATCTTTCCTCATGGACTGTAATAAAACTAAAACAGCAACTGGAGTATCTAATCGTAAAGTAGTGGTTGTATGTTTTCCTCACCAAGTTACAGTAGTCTACATTCTCTCTGAAAGCTTAAGAGCATCAAGCAAGCCAAGTGTGTTGCAGTAAACATTGACCAATTAAATCAAAGTTAGAGTTTAGAGTTTATTTTATTTAAAAAGGGACAGTGTACAAAAAACATTTGCCTTGTGTGAAACAAGGAGAGATGCATTGCATCAGATTTGAGCAAAGTCAAGCTAATTTCCACTTGTATAGTCCCTTGGCAGGTGTTCAATCAAATGTGTAGCAGAATGATTTGTGTATTTAAAAGTGCTTAGTACATGTACAGGTGTGATAAAAAAAAAAGTGTTATACAAGTCTTGAACAGTTGTTATTTATTTTAAAAAGTGTTATACATGTCTTGAACAATCTGACCAGAACAAACATCCTTTTTCCTAGGTGAGATTGGTGATTGGAAAAATCATTTTAGCTATGCACAAAGCGAGCAAATGGACGCCGCCTTTGAGAAACATCTTGGTGGAACTAAGCTAGGAGCCCAGTTAAATTATGAGCTGCATTGTAAATGGTGATGATGACACAGGAGATGGCTTTGCATAGGAGACCGATGGGGGACCGTTGGTAATCAAGAGGCTATAATGGAAAAGCGACTCCAGAATAGCACGAATGTGAACATGAGTGGACTACAAAGGAAAGGAAAGACACTCCAGGTGGATACATGTCTGCAATATGATCATCATAGCACTTGAGTACAAAGACTAAGGGCATTTCTAAACATCAGACTGGGACTTCAAAAGTGAACATACAGTTTCTATCATATGAATATGTTTTTTTTTGTTTTTTTTGTTTTTTATACACAAACTGTAGATTTTTGTTTGGTGTCGATATTACATTAATTCATTTGTACATTAAATAGGTATAATCAAATTTACATCATGGTGAATGGACTCACAAATCCCATTTTTGTCCAGCTGTCCTACACTAACACCCACTGGTCGCTCACACAAACTGCAGGCTGATCAATAAACCAGGGGTGGACAAATGAAGACCCAGGGACCCAGCCTATTGGTCTTTTTTGCCCTCACAAGTGCCTTCCAAGCAACGATGCCTTAAAGGTATACTACTCCCCCAAATCTAGACCAGGGTTAGGGTTAGAATGAGGGTTAAGGGGGTTTGGGTTAGTAAGGTAGTGTCTTGCAAAAAAACAAAAAACATTGTCAAGCAGCGGATTGTGGCCCTTTGCTACCTTTGATGGTGTCTACCACTATGTCTAAAAAAAGGTAATGGGCATGTTGTTATTACATTAACTTAATAATAATACTAGCCATAGTTCACTTGTTATTGCTTGAAAATTGGTGCACTTAATTTTCCATTGGTTCCTGGCAGCTTAGGTCTTTCTCAGCATATGGACTGCAAGCAAAAAACTCTTGTTTGACGATTAAAACAGGCTTGACACAGTACAGTATCTTGCACTACACTACTGTATACACTGTGCAGCATACCTGACTGACACACAGCATAGAATTATTGTTGCATTGTAAATTATGCGGCTGTAATTTACAATGCTGTGATATATAGTAGTATCAAAATGAAAACGAGATACTGAAAAGCTCTTCACTTTTTGATTTTAAACCCATTCCCAAGCCATTACTGATTGATTTGTTCAGCAAACGAATAGCTTATTGATCACCTCAAGGTTCAAGTTCCAAGTTGGCTGCTCGGTACAATAATGCCATTATGTGTGTGCCATTCATTCACTCACTCACAAGTTCTATTTTGAGTATGCAGCTGTCTCAAAAACTTAAATGCAGTGCATTGATGGTGACATACACAGTATAGCACAAAAAAGACTCTTAGATGGGCAGAGGATATGAATACACAATGCATTCTTATGTGAATTTACCCGTTATGCATATTCTAAACTAATCATCCGTCTGTTCCAAACTGGGTTGCCATACATCAGAGCAACCTCACTATGCACGGTTGTGATGTTGAGGTTTTAGGCCGTTAGGATGGAATTTGGCTCACCTCAAGTTTGAGGAGGGATGCGGCTGTCATAACTCAAGAGACACTGTGGCAAGTGTGATAGAATACATTCTACTTTGGTAGTTTGATGAAAAAAAGGGCATTTATTTCTAAAAGGCATTATGACAAAACAGTCGGATTAAAAAGAAATTGGCAATCTTGGTTGGTAGCTAAAAGGTCATAATTTTCAGAAGAAATTATTCAAAAAAATTACAGTCATCTGCCTACATGTACATACAAATACAAATACAAATGATGGATGTGACAGCCATAAGGAACAAGGGCACTACATATCTAGACATGGTCATCACAACAACAAAAAAGAGGAGTGTGCGCAAATAAAAGACAGGCCCCACCAAACAGTAACATAATCAAGCAAACTCAAATTTCAAGTAATAGCAGGCAAACCTAGTGTAATCAAAACAGATTGCCCGAGATCTTTTCCCTCAACTTCTTTTGAAAACATAATTTTGTACAGTACAAACAAACTTCATGAGAGCAAGTTATTTTGATCAATTGTTACAATCACAATTATGTAACATGATAATTCATTAACTTCAAAAACATGTTCTATGAACCCAGTATTTATCAAATTTAATAAATGCATTTGTAAAGAAGAGCTATAATGCACTGAACCTCCGCTGAGCCATTATTTCTGTAGAACCGGCCACCTCGAAGGCCGCTATCCCGCTTATCTCCTGTTTGCATTTATTTCTATTATTTAAAGAAGTGTATAAAATGTAATATATAATATACGGTGACATGTATATGTATATGTAATATAATGAACGGTGACAAATGAACCGTTTCCATGTTTGTTTGTTTTTAGGTAGATTGTTGGGAGCCATAATTGTGCCTCTTGTGGGTTACTACTTAACGGCTGTCAGACAAAATTAAGACTGTGTCTGGATTAGGGATCCTGAAAGCCGGGTAAACAGGCTCTTTGAAAGTCGTGTGAAAAGTGTACAGATGTACCAGTTCTTCCAATTCCTTCATGCTTCCTTTAATGCTATAAAAGGACAGGGTGCCAGCAGACCAATCAAGAAATATTCCAATTTTGAATGAACTTGGGGTAATAATGGGCTCAGTAAATTTATCATGGCTAACCACACTTTTCACATCAGACCATAAAAAATTCCAGGATCTGCTGTTCCGTCCTAACAAAACCTTTTCACCTGTTCCTTTTCTGCTGATGGAGTTGTACGCCACACCAACATGCACTTCAGCGCCAGCTCCAGCCTTCTGTACTTCCCAGTAGTGGCGTCCCTTCAGGCCCTCTGTGCATAGAACTTGGTTGCATTGGTCAAACCGTTCAGGATTATCAGCATAAGATTGCTTCTCCTTTTTACGCTTTACCACCCTGTCGTTGGTGTGAAGATATTCATTTGCAGTTTCCAAATCTAACTTCAGATCAACAAAGTCTGTAATAAATGGAAAGTTAGAGGAATTAGAACTAGGTTTGTCATTCACTTGTAGAGTATTAATTAAAGGTCTGACACTAACATTATTAAAACATACATTTGTGAAGCAATGGTTTTTCTCTGCACTCTCCAGCATACTCCACACTGAAAAACAAACAGAGTGTAAACAGCTATAAACAAAAAACATTAAACCAACAATAAACACTGTTATATGTCTAAAGCTATATATTGGTCTAAAGTGACACATAGGGCCCTATCTTGCAGACAGCGCACCATGCCTTCGCGACTAGCGCAAACTGTCATTGCTATTTTGTGCGAGCGCATGGTTCGTTTTTCTGTCAAGTAATTCACGTTGTCTAATTAGCAAGTGACTTTGCATCCTCGGAGGTGTGTCGAAGGTGTGGCTAGGCGCAAAACGCAACAGATGCTATAATACAGACGCAGAAAGGGATCCGCCACTGACTGGGAAAAATCTGGTCATTTGTCAGTCACGCATTCCTGAAATGCTATTTTATGGGCGCACAACGCAATAGGTAATGCAGTCCTCATTCCAGCAAAACAATGACGGCCACAACAATCTTTATTTCAATCGGAAAATCATTATGATGTTCAGGAAGATGTGGTTAATCACAATTTATTAGCCTGCAACAGAAAACACGCGAGGATATAAGAAGGGGGGCGTTAAATGGAGAATCAAGTTTACTTTCGCTTTAGAATGAATATTCCAAGATATCAGCATTAAATCAGCTTCGTTCGTGTCTTGTGCAGCCTGTAGACATCAATTTAATATTACCAGACCCATTACGGCTCTGACTATTAGTAGACCCGACTTGTGAGCTTGCTCGCTATTCAATATTTTAATTTCTTTAAATGCACAAGGAGGAGATCAGCTGGTGTTATAGCAATTCACCAGGCGCTTTGCGCTCTTCGTTCTTAAAGGCAATGAGAGATTGATCTGTCATTGGTTATGTCTGCGTTACACCCATCCAGGCTGTTCTTTATTTGTTTACAGTGGCAAATACTATCTTCCTATCCCTACCTCCATCACTCGGAGGGCTATGGGTTGATTGTCTGCGGACTATTGTTTTATATTAACACTGACAGGCACTCACTTTACAGTGTCCAGAGTATGGTCGGGACTGTTCTCTAACTGAAGAAGTAAGTTCTTTCCCAAGTCCCCTGGGTTGTTGTAGCTAAGGTCCAGTTCTTTTAGATGCGTCTGTCCAGACCCCAGAGCTCTGGCTAGTGATTGACAGCTGTCACTGGAGATACAACAGCCGGACAACCTGCAAAGCAAAAATAAAAATCAAAGATGTTAACTCCAATTCAGGACATATTAAACAAAGAGTAAGTTCTTGTATGATTTATGAACACTTTAATACTTCACATCACTACATATATTTTCTTTATCAGTGCAGGCTAAATGGTTGATGCATTAAAATAAGCGAAATTAAAAATGGCAATTAAACACCAAAAAATGTGTTTAATCACAAAGGAGAAGTGATACTAATCTAAAGCTACTAATGCAGCTGAGGAAAACAGATGACACCATGATTATGTCGAAAAATTCATATACTTTAGGCTATAGCCTACATTTTAAATGTTACTTTTTCACAAAATATAAAATTTACCAAATTATTAAATAAACCATATTAACTGTCGAGCTCACAAACACATAAATTACCTGAGGACACTCAGGCGACTAGAACGCAATCCGACACAGAGTACATCCACTGCAGATTTCATAAAATCATTGTTGCTCAGGTCCAGGTCCTCGAGTGTGGAATGTGAACACATGAGGACATCTCGAATCACCTCCACATCAATACAGTTAAGCCTGTTGTGACTGAGGTTCAGCGTCTTGATTTTGCAGTTTGGGCTACATAGACCTTTAGAAAGAAACATCATTCCTGACTGTAAAAAGTTGTAGCTCAGATCCAGTTTTGTCAGCCGTGCATTTGGCACACAAAGTGCTGAAGCCAGTGTAGGAGAGAATGCTTTTGTGATTCCAATGCAGTCTAAGCTGTAAGAGCAGAGAAGACATTTTATTAGCTGTTAACCTGGAGTATCAATCGTATTAAATACGAAAAAAATTTTTACAGGTGATTTTGAAAAGTTACTCACAATACTGTTTTGAAGAATGGGATGGCTGGAGCAAATCTGCGGTAGCAATCCTCAGTTATTCTGTACTGCTTCAGGTCAAGTTCATGCAGGTCTTCCTCTGACTGAACTGCCTGGTACGCCAGAGCTGAGCACTGGAATGGTGAGAGAGGTTTCTTTGCAAGACCCATCTTATGGTGTTCCAGTTCCTTCAGAAAGGAATTGTCGTGAAGCTCAACAAGGCAATGGACAAGGTTAAAACAACGATCTGGGCAGAGATTCTTTCTTCTCAGAGCTCTGATGTATTGGACAACTTTTTTGTGAAACACATTGCTACTTCCCTGATCAGGCAGAAAACCCTCCAACAAATTTTTGCTGGAGTCAAGTGAAATGCCAAAAAGAAATCGCGTAAAAAGATCAAAATGTCCATTGTTACTGCTTAGTAACTTCTCAACAGCAGCAATAAGAAAGTCAGACAAATTGTTTAACTTTCCATTCTTTGGTTTGAAGTACTTAAGTGTATTACAGTTGTTTGTTGCAAATTCATGAAAAGCATACAAAGCTGCCAGAAATTCCTGGACGCTGAGATGTATGAAGCAGAACGCCTCTTCTGCATAAAGCCCATGTTCCACTTTCAACAGCTCAGCACAAAGACCAGGGCACTTTAAGGCTCCACAAACATCAATTCCACAGTCTCTGAAGTCTTTTGTATTAAAATATATTTGGGGTTTCTCCAAATACTTGAAGGCTAACTTTCCTAAATTCAAGATGATTCCTTTGTGCTGTTCAAGGCGTTCTGATCGAGGCTGCACATCTCCCGTATACTTTTCCCAGCTGAAACCAGTTTGAGTGATGAGAAAGTGGATGTACATTTGAGTAAGACTCTTGGGCAATGGGACAGATCTATCCCCACTTTCACAGCTTGTAAGTACACGTACAGCCATCCAGCAGAAGAGTGGCACATGGCACATAATATAGAGGCTTCTGCAGGATTTGAGGTGGGATATAATCTTTGTAGCCTCATTTTCATCCTCAATGTGTGTTCTCAAGTACTCCTCCTTCTGCTGGTCATTGAAACCTTGTATCTGTGAGACATATCCCTGGTCCAGTATCTCCCCTGGGAGTTGAGCAGCTGCTGCAGGGCGAGTTGTTATCCACAGGCGGGCAGTGGGCAGCAGCTTTCCACGCATGAGACTTGTGAGAAGCACATCCAATGAAGCTACTTTCTTTTCATCAGTTACGGTGGGTTTGGTTGCAGCCAATAGAAAGTCACTTTCATCCAGACCATCAAAGATGAACAAGAGATTTTTTTCAAATATGATTGCACTGTCCAGTTTCTTTAACTCAGGGTAGAAGAAACAGATGAGCTCAAGTAGACTGCAATCTCCATTTGTTTGCTTGTATTTGTTCAAGTCTCGAAAAGGAAACAAGAACACAAAGTCAAAGACTGTGTCAAGTTTGTTTCTTCCTTCAGCCCAGTCACGGACATATCTCTTCACTGTGATAGTCTTTCCGATGCCAGCTATTCCCTTTGTCAACACATTTTTAATGTATTTCCTGCCTCCAATTCCCTCTTCAAATATTTCATGGTATTTTATGACAGCACCCACAGAGGCATTTGACATGTGTGCTGTCTCAACTTGCCATATCTCATGGTTGTTATTGACTTGTGAAAAATCACTTCCTATTATGTAAACCTCTGTGTAGAATTTGTCAAGATCTACGGTCTCTGAGATTGTCTGTGACAACTTCATGCCTTCATTTTCCCAAGTGGTTATTATACGAAGGCTGATGGCTTCTTTTACTGCTTGGATATCTTCACGGGGGCACATCATGGGTCCTGTAGGTACTGTAATGATCGGGAGAAGAGGAGGAAAAGGAATACAGTATCGTCAGAATTTCTGTTTCCCTATTCCTTATTTCTAGGTCTAGCTGTTCAAAGCAACACAACTTCCAATAGTGTTCAGGAATTAAAGCCTTGTTCAATTAATTTGGGTACCAATTTCTAAGTTACAGGCAAGGTTTAAGCTTCAGGTATAGCCAATAAAGCCATAAAAATAAGCCTAATTAACTGCTGTGACATTCCAATGTAGGCCTGTAATAATTTGATCTTGCTATGCAGGTGTGCCTGTGGATGTGCTCCTTCTTGTGTCCAGCTACCCTCATTGGTAGTAAACAAAAGGCCGACCCGTCTGGCTTTTGTTTGTTGTTCCTTTCTGTTTTACCCAGACTGATAATGCGCCATACTTTTGGTTTCACACTATACCGATTTGCACTACATACCTTTATTCTGTTACTTTACTTTTATGTTGTCTTTATTATTTAATAAATCCATTCGTTATTTTTTTATATTGTGTGGGCTTCTCCTCTATGTTTCATTGCTCCAAACCAGCAGTGTGACAGCATATCTCCAACACTTACCATCTGGCAAAACATCTGATGGAGCCAAGAGTCTGGATAGGTTCTAGAGAAAATAAAGGAAACAAACATTTTTCAATATGAAAGCAACTTGCAGTAAGCTATCTCAATGCCATATGTAAATCTTTGAATACACTATGACTCACCATGTTTGGTAGCCCATTCACATCAGTTTTAATGTTGCCATTATTCCCAGCAAAGGATGGGGCAATTACAATGGAGTTCTTAGCATCAATAGTGACACTACCAATCATTGGAGGCTGGGGTTTGTATGGCATGGGCTCCAGTGTACTGGGTACAACCAGCATTGCTCTCTGTTGTGAAGTCTCTGTTTGCCCTAAATAAAAATACATGATTTGCTACTGATGTTACACAGAGCAGACATTGCATTTCATTTTAAAATTTAAGACAGTCAGCTTTATAAATAGTCTAGGTTAAGCCAAAGGCTGGCTAAAATTACACCATAAAAAGTTTGATGAAATGCAATAGTCTAACATTCAAATCATTAGTGATTTTACCAACTACTGAAGGCTGCGGGGTGTATGGCAGGGCCTCCAGTGTAGTTGGTGCAACCGGCATTGCGCTCTGGAGTGAAGCATCTGTTGTTTCCATTGCGGTCACGACTGCATTGCTTCCTGCTCTAGTTTGCTCTGCATAAAATGCACAATTTGTTAAAAATGTTGTACAGACCAGGCACTACATCTTATTCTGATCAAGACTTATAGCTCTTCAAAGGGGAAAAGAAAATGCAAAGCTCATAACAGTCAGAGAAAATAAACATCTCTATGAAAGGTAAGCCTAAACATATCTATGGAATCAAATTAAAAAATACTGTTCTATTCGGTACAAAATTATTACAGTTTTACAGCTCTCTAATGAGAGATGATGTTAGTAATAGTAAAAGTGTAAACCAGATTTGGCTGTACCAATGAACATAAAGGTGTCAGTAAAGGACAGATATTATTTTTCCCCCCATCAAATTATTGTTTAAAAATCTACAACATCTGGAAATAACTTTACATTCAGTACATCTACCAGGAGCTACCTTCAAAAGATAGCCTACAATGGAGTTTTGAGCATCATTGGTGATATTACCAGTTATTGGAGGCTGCAGGGTGTATGGCAGGGCCTCCAGTTCAACCGGCATCGCAGTCTGGAGTGAAGCATCTGTAGTTTCCATTGCGGTCACTGCATTGCTTTGTGCTCCACTTTGCTCTGCATAAAATGCATGATTTGTTAAAAATGTTGTACAAATCTGGTATTGCAGCTTAAATCTTATTCTGATCAAGACCATCAGCTTTATGGTTTGCAAATTCCACGCTCTCATTAGCTCAGCTCTATCAAACAAGAAAGAGCCAATAGTAGGTCAGGGGTTTCTAACACGTAGCTTGGGTAGCTAGCCACCTGCTTAAGAGTATCTCTCCAAAGGGGGAAAGGAAGTTCAAATCTCATAATAGTAATAGTAAAAGTGCAGACCAGATTTGGCTGTACCAATGAAAATAAAGGTGTCAGTAAAGGACAGACATTTTTTCCCCCAACAAATTTCATTGCACTGTAGGCCTAGGCTAAGCCTTTAAGATTGTAAAGGGAATGATATTCATCTCCAAGGCCATCAATAAAACAGATAGAGACCCCTGGGTAGTTAATACAATGGCAGGGTAAATGACACCAACATTTTTTTTATGAAATGTAGCTACTAGTCTGACATACCAATAACACTCTGTATTTGTAAATAACTTTATATTCAGCACATCTACCAGGAGGTACCTTCGAAAGGTAACCTAGCCTACATTGGAGTTTTGAGCATCATTAATGATATTACCAGTTATTGGAGGCTGCGAGATGAATGGCAGGACCTCCAGTGCACTTAGTTCAACCGGCATCGCAGTCTGGAGTGAAGAATCAGTTGTTTTCTTTGCGGTCACTGCATTGCTGTGTGGTTTAGTTTGCTCTGCATAAAATACAAGATTTGTTTAAGGCCTAGCATACAACTTATGCACAATTAATTCATAGGCTACAATAAAAATACACAGTTGAACAATAGTCAGTTGTAAATGTCCATTACCTAATGTGAATATAAATTGATGAATTTGGCATGGGTGTTAGGCTGAGTAGCATTAGAGCTAAAGCCAATTTCAGGTAAGCCTATGCTAATTCTTTTAAGTTTTCTTTACAAGTTTTGGGAAAGTTGTGGATTTGCTGCTGTAAAAAGTGATAAATAGCTACCTTTTTGTCTCCCAATCTCTTCCAACTTTGACTTCACAATGGTCTCTGTATTATCTTCTCCAAATAGGTTAACCATTATCTTAAACATTTGTTTGATATGTTTGGATGGTCCTCCCTCCTTTACTTTTTGGTAGAGTTTCTTCATTTTCTTCTTGCTTCGAGGTGGTGAATCATTAATGGTCTGCATTAACTTCTTTGCAAGACGAACTTTGTCTTTTCCTTTTAAACCTTGCTTGACGGTTTTGTACAGACCAGACATTGTAGCTAAATTTATAAATCGTATTTTGTCTGATCTAGAGAGACTTTGGATCTAGGCTGTCAGCTATGGTAGAACCTAGGCTAATCCCACTTTAGCATTAGCTTAGCTCGGTTGAACAAGAAAGAAGGTTAAGCCAAAGCCTTGCAAAAATGACGCCAAAAAGTGTTGAGAAATGTGTTTAACATTTGAATCGTACTCCGTACTGTTGGAAATAACTTTAGAAGGTCAGCACAACTGTCGATATCTTCAGAGCCTTCAGACTGAGTTGCCAAGTCCGCACTTCCTCAAAAACACAGTGGTGACTGGGCGACTCTAAATTCCCGCCATTATGACTGTAGTCATATCTTTGACTTTACCGCCATCGTCTGGTTTGCAATGTTCCTGGGTGTGTTCAGAGAAATTTTAGAGAGTAGCGTAGCCCCCAGCTGCGGACTTGCAGCCTCAATGTGGGCTGGGCTCAATGTAGAGCACAACCCTAATTGCTAAGCTTCAGCCTATGAGCGCAACGCCTGGTCGAAAATCCTTTCTTCCATGGCCATTGTAAAGTTGTGCGTGTTTTTAGGGCCACGACTGAGAATTTATATTTTTCAGGGGGGAGCGAATGGTTAAACCATAGGCAACAAAACTAAACACATAACGTTAACACGACGAAACAAAATTTGCCCCGTGCAGATGATACACGCAAAACATACAAGATTGAGTCAAATTTAAACAGGTCACTGCTGAGAATGATTAAACCGTAGGCTACATAGGCATGAAACATGAATTGTAATAGTACACGAAACAGTCACTCAGTCCATCGGAAACTTAGTGAGGAAGTAGCCTAATGAATGACGGTAATGAATGGTTAATTATAATGGAAAACTTGGAAACATTAGTTCCCTAATGCATTTGGCTATCTATGCGTAAAACACTGTGTCCATTTTTGACCGAACATTTGAATCGAACCGACTTGCTCTTACAATGTGCAAGTATGAGCAAGGTATTTTATGATGCTGCTACCACTCATAGATCTCCATATAATAACAAAAAACTATCCATTGCTTATCCAATCCAACTGCAAACGTGTGACACATGTCTCGGAAAACGTTGCAACCGGTAGCCTACGTTTTTCATTTTTCTGTTAGCCTGTCTTACCCAGAGCCAGAGATTTTTCTATAAGAGATTTTTCTATACCACTCTGGTCCTACCATAGAGGCCTTACGGTATAGGCTACAGGGAGGGTTGTGCTCAACATTGAGCCGCGTAGGCAACAGCAAGGGTCAACATTGAGCCGCGTAGGCTACAGCGAGGGTTGTGCTCAACATTGAGCCCAGCCCACATTGAGGCTGCAAGTCCGCAGCTGGAGATACTTGATTTGAGAAGCGCGCCCACATTGAGGCTGCAAGTCCGCAGCTGGGGGTAATTAAAACGGGCTCTGGTGTGTTGCATCTATTTGCAATTGTCCATGGATCATTCAACGGCTATGATGTTATTTTATTTATGCAGCAAATTAAACATAAATATTGTCTGACTTCTCTCTCTCTCTCTCTCTCTCTCTCTCTCTCTCTCTCTCTAGTAGGCCTAATAGCCTACAGTAGATAGGGGCAAATCTATGTTCATCTGTGAAAAAAATAAAATAGGAAAGAAAAGTAGGCTGGGCTAAATAAAAAAGTATAACCTCCATGTGTTTGGAGGTTAGTTAAAATATGTAGCCTAGGCCAAAGACCCTTTAGGCATTGCACAAATTTTAGCTGGCTAGCCTAGGCATTGTAATAGGCCTAATTCAACATAGCCTTTTCATTAATGTCTAAACAGCTGGCTAGAAAAGTGGAAATTGCTTGTCTTATTACTTGCAAAATAGCATTTTTCGGCAGACTAATTATATATATATATAAAAAAATCAGCTTAGATAATTTCTATGAGATGTCCAGAATAGGCCTACTGAAAGTCCTAAGAAATCCTAGTTGAGGAAATGTAAAAATAGTGGAGGAAAGTACATTTCTCATTGGGATTTGGATGGATTTTGGAGGAAAATGTACACTACTAGCTAGTAGGCCTGCATTTTGGCCTGAAGCATGAAGGGGAAACTAATGGATTTCACAGTAAAAAAAAAAATAAATAAATAAATCACATCCCAACCCCCATCCTTATTTTAAAGTGTATGCCTATTTTGGGGAGAAATGAAAAAATATGTGCATTTCTTGTATAGGCCTAAAAGTGTCTATGGAATGTACAGTATTTGAAAATAATAGACCTTGACAATACTTTTTTTGAAAGCAGAGGGCTTCGTGATCTCAGTAAACATAAATTTAGACAGGTTTCATCCCCCTCCTCCCCTTGATACCCATTTTTAGATCAGCTGGTATTGGTGATTTTGGTTATAGCCAATGCGTTTGGACCTTAGGCTTAAAGAGAAAACTAATCTACCCCTTATGCTATACCTTTTCTGAAAGCTTACACCCACAGGGGGTCATATAAAATGAATTGAAACAGGTCCCACCCTCTTAATCTAGTCACTATCCATGTATATGGGTGTATTTGGGGCTAATTTAAAAATAGCTCATTTGCATATTAAAATTATTTTTTCAGAAAAACTTGCAACTTGCTACTAAATGCTACTTTTCATGGGTACTTTCATTGCATAGTTTTATTTTGACAGGACTAAAGGGGGAAAAAAAAACCCTATTCAGACCTATTCTGGCCTATATAGCCTAGGCTACATATTGGATTGACGAGAATTTAATTTCTAGCATGTTGTTCTGGAATACCTTAAAGAAATGATATGAGCTGAAAAAAAATCTTTAACAAAATACTCCTGTTTTCGGTGTATTTAATATGGCTTAAGAAATAATAGGGGATGTAATTGGAGTTTCTTTTTAAGTTGGATGCAGCCAGTGCTACTTGGCAAGTTTATGATTCAAAAGCTGCAATCAATTTTAGTGTAATAAGCCTATAGTAGACTAGATGAACTTTTTTTTTTCTGTGCGCCAAAGCGAGAAGCACTGGTTGCATCACAGGTTACAAATGTTACAAACGTCTCAGTGACATCACTCCAACACGGAAGTTCCGCTCTGTACACAGCCAGCTTCAATGGTGTGCCGACATAGAGAGATCACATCTGGAAAAGCTCCTCTATGGCTGATAAATATCCCTCAAGTACCCTCGCAAAATACCTTGATGGCGAATTCTGGGAAACTAAAGATGAAATTCGGAGAGAAATATCTAAGTGCGAATTGTTTCAGTCAAACAGGTAATGTTAACTTAGCTTTTGTAACGTTAGGCTACATTGTGTCAATGGGTTTGGGTGACGAACTGTAACGTGAGCAGTTGCACTGTCGCCAATGTGAACTTGAAACTGTAGCCTACGAGGTTGTTTTTTTATTCATTGCATGTGCTTGTAGGCCTAACGTTACGTGTTCTTGGGTCTATAGCACGATCAGATTGTAAATATCCGGGTCTTATAAGGACTCTCTTAATATCTAACGTTATTAATAGCACAAACGCTAGAGTAACGTTAGATTTCTGTTTATTATTTCCTACATTCGGCCATTCGTTCCTCCTACTACGTGTAACGATGTGGCCAACCTTTCTATTTATGCAACAGTTACGATCTCACTTTGGACGAGACAAGAGACCTGACAGCCGAGAGACTCCACTACTTCTTGAAACTGCCGTTGATAAGGAGCCAGCTCATAGACCAGGTTGATATCCCTTTCACACACCATAGAATGTAAAATGAGCCTAATTAAGATACCCACTTTTAATCCATTCCATATCAAATAGGTTAAGAATGAAGGCCAAAGGGGATTTCTGGATAAAAGCCTGGGAATCACAGAGTTGATCTGTTCTGCTGACATGGCAACTGGAGTAAAGGTAACTAACCAACCTTGTCACATTGTTGATAGGCCTATGTATTACGTTTGCAGGCTACAGTAGGCCTACATGTTAGTCCTTGTTTGTATTAGGCTACCTCTACCTTCACGCTTGGAAAGATTTGCATGATATTTTCATATGAGATGTGGCATGTGTACTTCATTCTGATGTAGACCTACTTTACCGTAATTGTTAGTATGTACAGTATGTTGCTTGCTGTAATATGAGTTCATGCTTTGTTGCAGTTGGGTGTTGTTTGTGGCCTTTATGGAGGTGCTGTCACCAACTTAGGAAGCCCTGAACAAAAGAAACAGTGGTATCTACCTGTGTCGGTATGTTCATGATTCAATTTCATGGTGTAACATGATATTTAGTAATTTTTCTATAAAGATACTCTTCTTTCTTTTCCACTGTGGAGTACAGTAGGTTTGAGGGAATTTCATTTTCATGAGAATGAATTAGGCCTACTAAATCTGGAGATATTGTCTACTTGTAATATGCAATTTACTTTATAGGCCTATTGGTGTTTTGTGTGTGGGGGTGTGTGTAACACATGACACAGGTGTTTCTCTGTGTGTGTCTCTGTCTGTATTTCAATTGGATGGCAGGAGCTGCAGTTTACTGGGATGTTTGCCATGACCGAGAGAGGACACGGGAGCAATGTCCGTGGAATCCTTACTGAAGCTCATTATCAGCCGTCTACACAGGTAATGTTAGGACATGGACTCTGAATTGCTCAAACAAAGACAAGAGTCCTTGATCCTGAAGTTTATTGCTGAACATGGCATGAAATCAGCAAAGTTGCATCATCATCTCCATCCACTTGAAGAATGTGTTGATTCGTACATCCAGAGCCAGAGCTGTATAGATATCTGTCTGATTGCACACTAAATATGCTTCTAAAGTATGAAAAAAAGTATGAAAAAACAAAATATGTCAATGTAAGTGGTTTTTGGTGTGGAGGATCATGCATATCCTGGACTGTCGCATTTATAGTATTGTGCGCGAATGGGCACAGGCTCGGCAGCCCACCTCCTCCGAGTCTGTCCTCAACTCACGTAAACCACCCAGGTGTAGTGTGAACAGCTTCACCCGCGCTATGTCCAAATTTTAAGGCTCATGTGTGAATCATCTGGAGCGTGGAATGTCCGGGTGAAAATGTCAGTGGAATAACCGGGTGTTATGTCTGAAAGCGGCTATAGGGTGTCTGTGAACACAGACTTACTTTTAAAACACATGTAATGCAACATGTGGTCAAGTTGACAGTACTTTTAAAGGTTTGTCTGCACTATGATTTGTATGCATCATTTGCAAAATTGTATAATTATATGTTTGTTCTAATCATATAATTGTGTAATTATATGATTAAAACAAAGGCACAGCTATTGGTTCCATGTGATTATGTACCTGATAGACATTTCTGCGCATTTTGCATCTTAGTATACAAACTAAATTGCAAATTACTCAGTTTGGATTCATCCATTTTATGATTCACTAAATCATGTATTTCTGTTTGACAGGAGTTCGTAATCCACACACCGTGTGAGGATGCTCAGAAGATGTACATCGGCAATTCCATGAGGGGGAACTTTGCTGCTGTGTTTGCTCAGCTCATTGTGAATGAACAGAATCAAGGTAGATGCTAGTGCCGTCAGCTACAGTGTGTGCGTCTCGAGACAGCGCTGACTGAATCTATTCTCTCTCTTAATTCTGTCTGTCTGTCTAACCATCTGTCGGTCTTTCAGATGAGACGTTAAACCGATGTCCTGACTCTCAGTGGTCATAAAAGATCCCACGACACTTGTCGCAAAGAATAGGGGGTTTCCTGGTGTCCTGGCTAAAGTCCCGACCTGGCTCATTCAATCTGGCCCCCTAGTCATCCCCCACTGTAATTGGCTCATTCAATAATTCCCTCACTCTCCACCTCAAGCTAGTGTGTGGTGAGCGCTCTGGCTGCCGTGCATCACCCAGGTGGATGCTACACATTGGTGGTGGTCAGTTAGGTCCCTCTTCCACTGTAAAGCGCTTTGGGTGTCTAGAAAAGCACTATAGAAATCGAATGTGTTGTTGTTGTTGTTGTTGTTTCTTAATGGCCAAATCCCACTGTCCACACTAGGCTGTTAAAGCCCTGAGCATTCGAAGACCCAACTGGAATGAACCAGCCAATCAAGAGGCAGATTCATGCTAGTTGTATTTTTGAAGTTGTAAGGCTTTAGGGCTTAGTGGGGACGTTGGCCCTCATTTATCAAACGAACGTGCGACAGAAAACTGTGCGTACGCTCATTCTTACGAAAAACATGGTATTTATCAATCTGATCGTGAGAGGTGTTTACGCTCAGATTCAGGTCAAGTCAGGACCTGCTGTACGCAAGGTTTCAGGTTAGGAGATTGGAGCGCAGCGCAGCATTACTGGCAGAGAATTATGAATTTATGCATTTACTTCATGAAATAAAGACTATAGGCTATTAGACACAGTTACGCCTGTGCATTTACTACCTTTCCTAAATACCCTATTATTAATTATCTTTATGTCGCTTGGATTGCGAGACCGATCATATACAGTACAGACCAAAAGTTTGGACACACCCCCTCATTCAATGCAATTCATTTATTTCCAGGACAATTTATATCGTAGATTCTCACTAAAGGCATAAAAATTATGAATGAACACATATGAAATTATGTGCTTAACAAAAAAAGTGTGAGATTATGACAAATTTTTGGACCTGAACCCGATCAAGATGGTTTGGGGTGAGCTGGACCGCAGAGTGAAGGCAAAAGAGCCGACAAGTTCTTAGCATCTCTGGGAATGAATAACTCTTCAAGACAGTTGGAAAAACATTTCAGGTGACTACCTCTTGAAGCTCATCCAAAAAATAAAAAGAGGACAAAGCACTTATCAAAACAAAAAATGAATACTTCGATGAAACAAGAGTATAAAACATGTTTTCAGTTATCTCACACTTTTTTTATTAAGTACATAATGCCACGTGTCCATTCATAAGTTTGTTTATTTTGTAGATTGTCACTGAAGGCAAAAGTCATGAAAATAAAGTAAATAATTTAATGGGAAAGTGTGTCCAAACTTTTGGTCTGTACTGTAGATAAATAATTTATTTTTCATGAGTGCACCATGCGCAGCATTCATGGGTCGTGTAGGATTTTACTGCATGTGAAAATGTTGTGGGTTTTTGTAATGAAATCATTTACTAGCCTACTGATACAGTAATTCAGATCTGTTATGTCTGGGTCTTGGGAAATAGTTTTATATCCACGATTTTCACGCCTTCCTTTCATGCCGCCTGTCAAAACTAATTGGCACAGATGGACTTGTATGTCACGCGGGTATCTCAATGATAGAAAAAAAGTCTGATTTTGGACGTATTCAGCACCTTCATGTCGCAAAATCTAAGGGAGAGGCCTTTTAAACTGAGAATATATTTGGCCGTGACATTTAAATTATGCTGGTTTCTGCCTCTCACGATGACGTTGTCCTATGGGGACTCCTGCGCTCAAACTTGCGCTTGTTTTCACGTTCGTTTGATAAATGAGGGCAATTTACTTTCAGCCTGTGTCTCTCTTTCAGTTCCTTGCAATGTTATTTGCCTTCCATGTAAGCCCACCCCATTCCATTTTCCGTCTCTCTGTCTCCCTCTCTCAAACACACAAACACACACTCATTTTGTCACTTTCTCCATCCAACTGTCTTTGTCCTGCTGTCTTCACCCCTCACTCTTTCCCTCTTCTCTGTGTAAGCTGCCCCCTGTGTTTCCCCTTGTCCCTAAAGTTCTCTTTGTATCCTCTCAGGTCCTCACTGTTTCATCGTCCCCATCCGTGACCAGAATGGCGTCATGTACCCTGGAGTCACAGCTATTGACATGAAGCACAAAGAAGGTGAGGTCCTCCTCGTTTATCCTCTCAATTCTACTCATCAGGCACCCGTGTTCTTTTCACAGCCATATTGAGTGTTTCTCAAAGTCGAGAATGCTTCCTAGGTAGAACGCTAGCCTTGGAAGTCGTACACTACAAAGTCGAGGTTCCATCTGTGAAGTCTTGAAAAATCTACAAATGAAGGACTCGGTCCTCAATAGAATTTAGAAGTATCCTTAACATTGGAAGAGTGCTTGGTGAGACGCAATCACATGGACTACTTGGAAAAGCAGCCTTCCAAGCATGCTTCTCGAGTTTGAGAAACACTTTCAGTAAGGCTGGGCAATTAAATGCCAAGGGTTAGGGTTAGGGTTTACAAGTAAACCACAAAGTTTATTTTTTCAGTTACTGGTAGTCCTGTTCTAGCGTGAGTTTCTTGGAAGCTTTGTTGTCAACTTCCACCACAGTCTTGGTAGCTACCCTAGCTATGGTAAAGTGTTGTAAAGACCAAGATTGCAACAGAAGTGAACAACAGCGATTTCTAGAAACTTGGGTATTCGGTCTTTGGTAATGGATGGTTGCTTTCATTTTCAATCTTTACTCACCAAAATGATAAAATTAATATTATTTATTTTGTGACATGTATTTATCCCTATTCTCATATTTTGGTGTAATTGGTTGAGTTATGAGTTTCAGAGTATGTATGTCTATGTTATTGCAGGTCTTCATGGAGTTGACAATGGGATTCTCATATTCAACAAAGTTAGGATACCACGGGAACACCTCCTTAGCAAGTAGGTTTCACTTAAAAGAGAGTGCTGGTGTGCGATGGCCCGAAAGTATATTGCAAGGTAACAACAAGCAAGGAGGTAAATAGCTATATCTGTACAATTACAGGTTGAAAAAAGTTTTCAATTCCTTGTTTGAAATGTTGGAACTGTCATTATGCTATTAACGAAATGTGGGGCTACTACTTTGCAGTCGTTGTATGGTTTAAAATAGAGATTTAGCTAATAACAACTTGCCCCCAATAGCTACAACTAGCAAGAGGTCTTCTCCGGCCTACACCATCTTCTGCTCCCCGGCAAAAGTTCAAACTTTTTACGATGTTGCAATATACTTATGGGTCATATCACACCAGTCCGGCACTCTTCTTTAACAAGTAACATTTCACTGAGGATTTTTTTGAGGGGTCTGACAGGTTTTTGAAATCACTTGTTTTGTGTGTGTGTGTGTGTGTGTGTGTGTGTGTGTGTGTGTGTGTGTGTGTGTGTGTGTGTGTGTTGTTCCAGGTTTGGCACAGTGTCTGAGAATGGAGTCTATTCCTCTCCGATTCAAAGCAAAGGCAGTCGCTTCAATGCCATGCTGGCAGCTCTGACACCCACCCGACTTGGCCTCACTGTCCAGGCTATGGCAGCCATGAAGGTAAGGTCAAAGATACTTTAGAACACATCAACTGTCTCTGTATAAGGTCAAGAGTGTAACTGTACAGTGATGGACTTCCCATCACATCCAGGTATACAGTACAGACCAAAAGTTTGGACACACTTTCCCATTAAATTATTTACTTTATTTTCATGACTGTTGCCTTCAGTGACAATCTACAAAATAAACAAACTTATGAATGGACACGTGGCATTATGTACTTAATAAAAAAAGTGTGAGATAACTGAAAACATGTTTTATACTCTTGTTTCATCGAAGTATTCATTTTTTGTTTTGATAAGTGCTTTGTCCTCTTTTTATTTTTTGGATGAGCTTCAAGAGGTAGTCACCTGAAATGTTTTTCCAACTGTCTTGAAGAGTTATTCATTCCCAGAGATGCTAAGAACTTGTCGGCTCTTTTGCCTTCACTCTGCGGTCCAGCTCACCCCAAACCATCTTGATCGGGTTCAGGTCCAAAAATTTGTCATAATCTCACACTTTTTTTGTTAAGCACATAATTTCATATGTGTTCATTCATAATTTTTATGCCTTTAGTGAGAATATACGATATAAATTGTCCTGGAAATAAATGAATTGCATTGAATGAGGGGGTGTGTCCAAACTTTTGGTCTGTAC
>JAODXP020000006.1:3319589-3323654 GCA_027497455.2 Sardinella longiceps | reverse complement strand
ATGTGCAACCAAGACATGGGCTAGCCTGGTGTAACAATACTGTCAGTCTGTATACGTCCGTCGACTTTGCATGAAGTTTTCTAGAAATGCATTGTGGGTCCGTCTGTTGTGTCAGCTCCATTGCGTCCGTCGACTTTCAGTCTGATGTTCAACTTTTGAGGTTGAAAAGGATCTGTCAACCAATCAAAACTGACTCCCACCTCAGTCAGACACGCCCCCCGTCGTCCATCAATGGACGTGTACCGTCTGAAATGGTTAAAAACCCTGATGTCCCTGCAAACATAGTGAAGCCCTGTTGTTGCTTTAGCGTAAGGGCTAGAGGGCGCTGTTGCACAACAACAACTTTCATAACCTTCCAAAAAAAAAAAAAAACACATTCTGTTACCGTGTACCCGGGCACATGGTGAAACATAAATTCCGTTGTGAGACAGTTTAACAGTTTTCAATAGAACAGTCTTGGATGGTTGTGGAGGTGGTCTTGGCTCTCTAAAGACATGGAGTTAGGGTCAAGGCCCACGCTATCACAGTCCTGGAGACACGGAACATTGTGCCCTCATTGAGATTACTTTGTGTGTGTGTGTGTGTGTGTGTGTGTCTGTCTGTGTGTGTGTGTGTGTGTGTGTGTGTGTGTGTGTGTGTGTGTGTGTGTGTGTGTCACATTAACCTTACTTGGCCGCAGGCCCATGCAGTTTGATGTAGAGAGATGTAATAAGACTAAGGTGAGGGTGTGGATGTTGTGCTTTCTCTCTGACTGTACTAAAGAGTTAGAGGGCTGTATTTGAAGATATAATGTTTACTTTGTTAGATGAGCACAGTTATATGTTATGTGTGTTTGTAGTCAGAACGAGCTTGAGTCTGTTTACTATTTTGCTAGGTACATGCAAAAAGGTGTTACTTTGTTCTGGTCTGCAAAAGCAAATGTGTTTGATCATTGTTGTTAGGGAAGGGATAGTCATGTCTTCATGTCATATACTTTAATACAGCCTTAATTAAGACGAATTAATTTATAAATAAATACTTTAATTAATTAATACTTTGGTGTCCCTGAATACTTTAAAAGCCATAATTTATATATGGCCAGTGAGACTCAGGATCTACTTTTAAAGCAGGCCACTGGCAAACAGAGCTGACAAGAGCTTAATAATTCAGAAAAACAAATGGCTAAACAGGTAGGAGTGTTGGCTATTCTGACTTCATTGTAAATAAATAATATAAATGATATGAATAATGTAAATTAGTCATTGAAGAGTTCACTATCCTTTGTCAGTTCCCTTGTAGTGAGCAGTAATTAACACTGACTAAGTTTAACCACAGGTTACCCTAGGTCTAAAGCATATACCAGGCTGAAAACATTTTGCCATGAGACCAGTACAACTATCCTGCCTACGTAATACTGAGAGACAATACTAAATATCCCATGACAAGCCTAAATATCAGATCACTAATCCTCCTTTCCTGTCATCTGTCTCACAATTTCTGGCGTTTCGAAGCTTCCGTCCCCTATGTCCCTATTTCATAATAGAAGTAGAACTAAGCTAATTTTCAGTCTTATTCATAGGGGTGTGTTGGCAGACATCACTCACATGTGAACTCATCTGCTAGTATCCCAGCACCAAGGCTAGCTCCCAGTTTTTGGCTAAAGGGTAAAAGGTCTATAAGTCCGTATGTCTTGCTGGAACAGTTACGGTTACAGGACTGAATGAAGCATTTTAAGCTTTCATTTTCAGAGTTTAAAAAATCTTTTTTTAGGTAAATGCAAGATTCCAATGTCATTTCTGTTTTTAGGCTATACCCTTTAGCCATAACCTACCTCTCAAGCCATACATGCTTGTCTACAGCACTCAATTCAAGAATATCTC
Organism: Sardinella longiceps; assembly: GCA_027497455.2. Classification (NCBI taxonomy): domain Eukaryota; kingdom Metazoa; phylum Chordata; class Actinopteri; order Clupeiformes; family Clupeidae; genus Sardinella; species Sardinella longiceps. Next base: position 3,321,795 of record JAODXP020000006.1, on the reverse strand, counting down.
AATATCAAACAATGTAACTGGCAAATTAGTAAACTAATACTGGCTCTTGAAATGGTGAATTTGTTCAGTTACTCTCATGGAATTCCTTATGAAAAAAAAAAAAACGCATTGATTTCCACAATATTTTGATGAATTTCCTTTTTTTGTTTACAGTTATTTTGGTAGGACTTTGTTCTGTAATTCATCTTTCTTGGTGCTGTTTGATTAGCACATGTAGTCAAGTGACTGTTTGATTTGCACATTTTGTGTGAGTAAGTTTGTCATTCACTGGATGTTCATGCTCATGTTTGTGTGTGTGTGTGTGTGCGTGTGTGTGAGTGTGCGCGCGTCATGCGACGACTGTGTGGCATGTGGGTGTGAATCTGTTTTTGATGTTTTGATGTTTTCTTTGCCTCTCTTGCAGTTGGGGCTGATAATCGCTGTACGCTACAGCCACAGGTAAAGTACCAGATTTCCTCGTATCGTTGTCAGTACTGTACAGACCACCACAGGTGTGCGGGGCTGAGACTGCTAGCTGTCACATTCATTCTTTTGGGTGTTAGTGAAGGGGTAGTGTAAGAGTAGGTGTTTCTCTGTACCTTGTCTGGTCATATTAAGCCAAATTGTCTAGCAACTTGTGTTCTTTCATTTTAAAAAGTCGTCTCACTTTCTGAATTTTCTTGAACCTCTGAAACACCATGAGTTCCATCTTCCCACTGTAGATTACTGTCATTTCCTCACTTATTGGCCAAGGTTAATCTGTTGATTTTTCAAAGTATATTCAGCAATTAATGAATACATAGGAATGCTCAGTTAATATATGTACACTAATGCAATGTTTTGCTTTCAAAATTTGTGTGAACATCTTGAGGTTTAGACATGGTAAAGCTTATTTACAGGAAACTACTGTAATGTAGCAATACACAGAGTTGGGCATTCAAGAGTCCTCTACCCTGAGTCATTCATGCTTCATGCTTTCATGCTTCAAGATCTCTCTCAGAGAAGTTAATAGCTAATGTGTAATCTTTACATTAAGTTCACCTAGACAACCCCAAGCTTTATCTCCAACATCTTTTAACACGTTTCTACATTTAGATTCCATTAAAAATGAAACATTTTAGTGCTTTAGTGCTAGTGTGTCCGCCTTAATGTACAGTATGCACTGCCCATGATGTAAAACCAAGAGATACATGTACAATGTAAAGTACAGTAATTTCCCGCATATAAGCCGCATTGTGTATAAGCCGCAGGACAGTGTTTTATGCAAGTTAAAAAAACAAAACCATATTAACACCATATTAACTGCCCCCCTGTTTTAACCTCATAGCGGAAGAAATTAGGCAAAATCAATGTATAAGCCGTGACTAATAGTCGGGAAATTACGGTAACTACTTCAGCTATATTCTAATCTATTGCAAATGCAAATCTCACAAAATAATAATAACCATAAACCTATTGTTATGAGTTTTTCTATTTTCATTTAAAATCACATAGTGTATGTTGTTGATAGTGCTACAGTATGATGGCCTGTGCTCCAAGCCAGATCATACTAATCTTAGAGAACACTCTTGCTAATAATACTTGACATAATAGCAACCCACCACAAGACACTTTTAGCCTCCTACAGCCTATGGTGCAGGCCAAAGTTTTGACACACCATCTCATTCAATGCATTTTCTTTAGGGTGTTTTCACATATACATATTTATATAGAATGTGGTGCACTCGCTCTAAAACAGGTACGTGTTTTGAGTAGTGTGAGTGCACCACATATACAGTATAAATATGTACATGTGAAAACACCCTAACTGATGCAACCTTTCGGACAATCCCGTCCCTCCTCAAACATGTAGCCTGGACATGTGTGAAGATTAAGTATTGTACTTAATTTATATGTGGGCCTAATGGGTCATCATAGTGTTTTAAAGCAGGTTTATGATCTCAATTGTTAGTGAATAGTGAATTAGTAGAGGTGCCATTCGCCAACCGGAAGGTTGCAGGTTCGAGCCCCACTCCACCTGACCCCATCGAGGTGTCCTTGAGCAAGATACCTAACCCCAAATTGCCCCTGGTGAGCAGGTTGGAGCCTTGCATGGTAGCCTGAAGCACTGGTGTGTGAATGGATGAAAGTGAGGCATACATTGTGAAGCGCTTTGAGTGCTATATAAATGCAGTCCATTACATTTATAATGTATTTTCTCCTGTTTGTCATGCCCCTTTAGGCCTGT
>JAODXP020000006.1:3304589-3314589 GCA_027497455.2 Sardinella longiceps | reverse complement strand
TTAGCTGTTATTACTACCACTAGGTGGGGACGTTGTGTAGTGCATGGATGGTAAGGATAAGGATGCCCCACGTGTAATCGTGTTTTGTCCCATGTGTAATTCTGTGTGTGTGTGTGTGTGTGTGTGTGTGTGTGTGTGTGTGTGTGTGTGTGTGTGTGTGTGTAGGTATGCGGCACGGCTGATGGACGACGCTCTGTGTGAGGGTCAGGACCTCCAGAGCAATCGTGCCCTCCAGGCTCTGGTGGCAGGGCTGAAAGCATACAGCACCTGGGAGAACCTGGCTTGTCTGCAGGAGTGCCGCGAATGCACAGGCGGCATGGTAAACATTCCATTCAATTCAATTTGTAAACATTCCATTCCATTCAATTCAATTCCATTCCATTTTATTCCCTATCCGTCCATCCATCCATCCATCCATCCATCCTTCTCTCTTGCACCAATATGGCAATATGGTTCTGTTTTATAAATCACTAGCATGGCTACCAGAGAGCGAATGCACAGGCGGCATGGTACAGTAATTTCCCGCATATAAGCCGCACTGTGTATAAGCCGCAGGACAGTGTTTTATGAAAGTAAAAAAAACAAACAAACATATTAACACCATATTAACTGCCCCCCTGTTTTAACCTCATAGCAGAAGAAATTTTGCTAAATCAATGTATAGTCGGGAAATTACGTTAAACACTCCATTCAGTTCAATTCAATTCAATTCCATTCCATTTTATTCCCTATCCATCCATCCATCCATCCATCCATCCATCCATCCTTCTCTCTTGCACCAATATGGTTCTGTGTTAAATCACTAGCATGGCTACCAGAGAGCTACACAGAGCCTGAGGTGCATCTCCAAAAAGCTGTGGCCACACACGTTGAGGTGACACAGACCACAATTAGGAATTAGGAGCAATATGTATGGTGAACTTAAACACCTGCACTATTTCAGCTGTCAGTCTTATGTAGCATCTTCCTCGGTTTCTAATATTAATTTGAAAGGATTCATACCTTCTTTCATTCATTCATTCATTTATTCAAGACTCTATTAACCTATATAGTAACCATGCGTCCTGTCTGGAGCCGCGGAAGTTGAAGTAATTCTCTGACTTGTATTGTACTAGTGTACATCAGTAGCCTAGGCACCATTTTTGGATGCACTGGCAGATTGCACATTGAGCACTTTACTGTCACAGATCACTTTGAGTGCCTTTGTCTGGCCACGAGTGATGGACCCTAACAAGTTGATTCAAACAACCAATGACCCAATGACTCCCTGTCCAGATAGAATGTAGTAACAGGCTAAACACCACGATGTCTGAATACAACCTAGAGCGTTGTGTTTGGATTTAAACAGCTCAGACACCACCAATGTCTGAGTAGCAACCTATGGCTGATGGCTAGACGTACCCGTTGACTAAATTCAATTTGCTATCGCTTGATTACGTCTAGATTTCTAGGCTTCTCTTTATCAGCAATATTTACAAAACCTAAATTCTTAACAGTTTAAATATCAAAAATGACAAACTAGTATCTAGCCACATGTTTATAGTAAGTAGTATACTTATGTAGACACACAGGACTTCATGACTTTGTCGGGGCAGTGACATACATGTACCTTCTGCATGTATTTGGTGTGAAACAAAAGTCTTCATTCTTGCACGCTTGCTCTCTGTACTGTCTTTCTATATGCTACCATGTGTGTGTGTGTGTGTGTGTGTGTGTGTGTGTGTGTGTGTGTGTGTGTGTGTGTGTGTTTGTGTGTGTGTTTGTGTGTATGAGGTTGTTATGTGGGTGGGTGTTTTTGGGGATTGCACAAGTGTGTAGATATGTGGTCTATGTATGTGGGTGTGTGGGTGTATTTGTACGAGGGGTAATGTTTGTGTGTGTGTGTGTGTGTGTGTGTGTGTGCGTGTGTATCATAGTGACCGTAATGTTAAATATAATATACACTGTAGAATATCACCTCAGCCATCCAGAGATGAAAGATAAGGTGTTGTTGTTGAGCTTGTGCTGTTTTTGATAGCCCATGGCAGTGTGGTTTGAGTGAAGTTGGGCTATGTGCCGAGAGACTCTCTTTTGAGGCCACTGAAACTTTCCATTCATTGTCTTACTCCGGCTCCAGCGGGTTCAGCAAAGACACATTTGGATGTCTACCACCATCTCACTGTACATTTCACTTTTATTTGATTATTTATTTGTTAATTTGTTTGTGAAATTGTGAAATATTCATCATCTCTCTTCATTTTTATTCTCTCATGCCTGCTTTGGCCGTAAAATAGCCACAGATGCTAATATTGCATTAAAACAAATAAACAAACACTGTAGATTACTGGCATATTAAACCTCTTATTTGTAATTTTCTAATGTCTAATGTGTCATCAAGTTGTCTGACTTGGAAGGAAGACATTTACATGTCTTTGTTGTTTTTCATGGTGTGAAACCACACTAACTGCACCTCAACTAGGCAGTGTGTATGTACATGTATGTGTGTGTTCTGTTCTGAAGTTGTGCTTTTTAAACCCAAACTTGTGACATTTACGACTTTTACAGCACAGCTGGTTTCCTCTCCTCACGGCTTTGTGCATTTCTCTACCTTTGTGTTGTTTACCTCATATTCTTTCAAATATAAGGTGATATTCATATTAACATGGCTTCATGCACTCCACACACAAACATGTGCACACACACACACACACACACACACACACACACACACACACACACACATACACTCACTCACACACACACATTAAGTCTAAGCTTTTAGGCATGACTAAAGAAAGTCATTAACATTAACTTGGCTTCATGGAGTCCACACTACTAACACACACACACACACACACTGAATGGACATATGTATTCACACTAATACTCTGCTAAACTGAGATGTCTTGTTTTTCCATAGGGCTTCATGATGGAGAACAGGATCCCCGCGCTGAAATGTGACTCTGACGTCTTTGTGACATTTGAAGGAGACAATGTGGTCATGTTACAGGTAAAACATCATGTATGTTTGTCTGTAAGGTCTGAAGAGCGTAAAGAACAGAAGCAAGGCTTTGCTTTGTGTTCATCTACAGGCCTTATGTACAAAAGACGACTTTCGATGCTGCATGTCAATGAAGTCAATGAAGTTCAACACCTAGAACTGTTTTCATTTTGAGATTACAACATGCACAGAAACTGTGTGTGTGTGTGTGTGTGTGTGTGTGTGTGTGTGTGTGTGTGTCTGTGTGTGTTTGTCTGTGTGTGTGTGTGTGTGTGTGTGTGTGTGTGTCTTTGGCACCCTGAGGTTTTCTTTAGTCATCCCTTAAAGCTTAATCTTGTGTCTGTTCCTGAAGAAAGGGCCCAGTCTACTACTTCTTGCATTTTGTTTTTATTTTATTATATTTATTTATTTATTTATTTTTATTTTTTATTTTTTTCTCATGTGGGTTCCCTTCTTAACTTCATTAGGGACAACAAGCACAACCCCATGATTGCCAAACTAGCAAAACAAAATAGCAGGCTCAGTGAGAAGAACAGAGCACAAGCTAAGGCTAAGATGACTGGGCGGAGATTGCAGTATGCAGGTGTAGACTAATTGCATTTCTCAAAATCATCCCTCCTCTCTTTATAGTCTTGTAACAGGATTGTGGGATTATAGAAAATGAATGAGACATTTTTATGTTTTGTTTGATTTTTTTCCCCCTTTTTTTCTTGCTTGCATTCAATCAGATTGGCAATAATAACATGTTTTGTGCCAGGAGCTGGTTATTAAATAACTGTCATGTAATTGGGGGCCTTGTTATGAGCCTGGGGAGAGGAAAGAGAGAGAAAGAGAGAGGGAAGAGAAGAGAAGAGAAGAGAAGGCCTTGAGGCATGGGAGAACACTAGGCTTTATAGAGCACAGGCGCTCACACACACAAGCTCACTGTTCACAGCCAGCTCAGTGTGGACACACACACACACACACACTCACAAAATCACACAGTGGGCTTTCTCTCCAAATTAGATTAGTGTCTCACATACAAAAATAAATAATACAAGCCATGGGAACATCAACACAGAACATGATGGATTTCATTAATGTATTTGGGTGAATTATAAGACACGGCGATAGATAACATGGTGAAAGCATAGATAGGCAATACCTAGTGTTTGTAACATAGATATAGTGATAGCATAAACGTAGTGTATACAGCTAGTCTTTACTTCATAACAAATCCCTTGAACAGGTGAATAAGGTCAGAACACAGTACATGAAGGGCACAGTGCATGCAGTATTGTAAAGCATCACAACCACCATCATTTTATTTGTGCTGTTTGTGATGTTTGGAATTGTAAATGGGCTTTATTTTATGCTTCCCATGGCCAACGAAGAAAGAGATTTATTCACATAAATTATAGTTATGTGGATTGTAGAAACGTAGTAAAGATAATTGCAGTATAATCAATATCATGTGCCCCCACTACACACACACACACACACGCACACACACACACACACACACACACACACACACATACACACACCGTCTGAGAAGATGGTTGGCTGGATATGCAACCACTTTGATTTGATTAAGTTAGAGAGAGTGTCTGTATTTTCTTTTTCTTTTTTTTAATTTCCCTGACCAAGGTTAAAGGAGAGCATGTGAAAATGCTGCTGCTTGATGCGACGGCGCTGCCTCAACAAAAGTCACAAGGACCAGGCATAAGTTTTGGCAGAGCCTCACAGTCCCAACACTCTGCTCTTCTTTTCTGAAGTCTTATGTCTTTCAAAGGGCTAGACACACTGCTGGCCTTTATTTTTGCCTGATATTTTTAAAATGGAATGTGAAACGACAGTTGTTCCTCTCTATCTCTCCCATCTGGATATTAATTAATTGCTTTAATTGCGCATTGATGATTAACATGATGTGGGTCATATTAGTGATTCTAGAACAGGAAGGGTTTGTGTACATTAGTAGCCTGGGGCCATGGCTGGATCACCTGTCACAAGATTCTGATTAGCCTACTAGTTTGAAATGCCCAAATGTCCAAAAAGCCCTGCTGACTGACCTGGGCTAGGAGAGGAGAGGAGAGGGGAGGAGAGGACATGGGTATCATGTCACTTAAAGGGCATGTCCTCAGCTTGATCTGGCCACAGAGGGCCAAAACAAAACTGTAGTTTAAGAAGCACTTTCTTTAACTTGTTCAATTTTATTTATTTTGCCCTCAGTGGCCCCTTCCAGACTTATCTTAACCCTAATTCTAACCCTAACCCCCTTAACCCTAGATTTGGGATAAGAGACCAAAGACCCTTTAGCTGTACCAGTAGTAGTAGTAGTAGTAGTAGTTGTTGCTGTAGTAGTAGTAGTAGTAGTGGTGGTGGTTGTGGGAGCTGAAAGACAGATGGACGAAACAAAACTGCTCTTTAGGAGGCAGTGTCTTTAACTGTACTTGTAGTAGTAGTAGTAGTAGTAGTAGTAGTTGTTGTAGTAGTAGTGGTGGTGGTGGTTGTGGGAGCTGAAAGACAGAAGGACAAAATGAAACTGCTCTTTAGGAGGCAGTGTCTTTAACTGTACCTGTAGTAGTAGTAGTAGTAGTAGTAGTAGTAGTAGTGGTAGTAGTTGTAGTAGTAGTGGGAGCTGAAAGACTAGAGTGCCATTTGAGTCATAAAGCCAGCCAGATCATAGAAGTTGGCGGATGGTTTCAGGAGTGGTTGCACTGTGTAGTAGTTGTGGTATTTAAAGGCAAAGAAAGAAAAGGTGAAAGGTGATGATGGAGGCTGGCGTAAAAAAAAATAAAATAAATAAATCTGAATCTGGATGCATCAGCACTAGAACTGAAAGGGAATGTGTCTCACATGCAGTCTATTATGTTTTGATAGTGTGGTTGCTTCTCCTGATTTTACCTAAAACAATCTCTCTCTCTCTCTCTCTCTCTCTCTCTCTCTCTCTCTCTCTCTCTCTCTCTCTCTCTCTCTCACTCACTCACCATTTTCCAGAAGGATAGTTGCTAACCACTTGACTTTAGCAACTTATTTGGCAATGTATATAATTTTTATTCACACATTTATTTTATCTGGTAATTAATAATTTCTCTTTATAGTCACCTTTATTGTAAAGCTGGGCTTTTTTATTTAATTTCTGTTGTTTTAAAATGTGCTACGTATAAATAAATTGACCTCAATGACTTATTAGCTGTTTGGGCATTCACATTTGGGCTCTCAGGATCTTGCTGTAAAAAAATGATCAAATTATGATCTGCCATTATTTTAAATCAACCTATTCATTTTTTATTTTTGTTCAACTTTGCTTTAAAATGTTGGGCCCTGCCATGACCTTTCACCTCTCTGCTGCCCCTTCAGGTGGTGGTTCGTGAGCTTCTCAGTCAGTACACCAAACAGCTGGGCAACAGCGTTGTGGCGGGCCTTATCAGAACATGGACCAGTTCTGCCTCAGACAGCCTTAGAACCAGGTACAAACTGTTCTCCCTTGAGAACCTCAGCGGACCTTTGAGCTTAGCCTTGCCTTCTGTGTGTTTTTCCCCTCCATGGTTTGCCAAATATACCAAAGCTTGGCTGTCTCCTCTCTGTGGACACCACAGGCTCCCGAAACAACCTACTTTCATAGGCCATTTGAATCATGTTCATATGCTGGTTAGAATACTGGTACTTTTGTGCCCTTCATATTTTGAGCCTTTTTGAGCTTTGGCTATAAAATGAATGGAAGTTATGTGGGGAAGAGGGAAGTGTAATTGTTGGTCTCTGAAAGCAGCCAAAGACAGTAACAAGCAAAAGTGGTCCCTGCTTGTATGAGGTCATTCCGCACATAGAAACATAATCAGCCGAATGTCTAATTAACCTTTATGTTGTTTACCCCTAATTAGCCACCATTGTTATGTTAGGAGAATTCTCTGTCACCTTACTATATATTTACCATGAGAACTCCGTTGGACATTCCAAGGACCATTCTATGTTAGAATCATGTGGCCCTCCGCTAGGGAAATGGCAATTGGCAGTACAATGCCATGGTAATTGTGTTGGCACTTAAGACCAATCCGAAGCCCAGAATTGCACAAAAGGGCAAGTAACCAGTGACCTCAATGCTGCCTTTCGTAAGAGGGCAGTTTCACAGATAATATGCTTTATTTCAATCATGGCAGTTTTATGTTGCCATAAATATCATTTGGGTGAATGCGGTGTCAAGAGCCTGGGCATCTCTCTCTCTCTCTCTCTCTCTCTCTCTCTCTCTCTCTCTCTCTCTCTCTCTCTCTCTCTCTCTCTGTCTCTCTCTCTCTCTCTCTCTCTCATGTATCCCTCCATGCCATCTCTGTCCCTCAGTTGCCTTGGCTTTCAATCGGAGACTTTGAATAGAAATAGCCAAAAAGCAGTGAGACTGCAGTGCAGACATGCCCCATCTACTTCTTTAATTGCTCATTGCTCAGCCAGTCGTGTTTTTGTCAGTACATTGAGTGCATTTCGTGTTGCTCTTGTAGTACGGTCAGCCTCAGTGGAATCAGTGTAGGTGTAAACCATCTGTCAGAAGGCTGGTCATTTATCTTAAGCTGGCAACAGACCTACCGATTATTAACCCCAGTTTTGATACGATGGAACGTCCGGGCCAGTCATGGGTAATCATGAGTAGTCATGAGTAGTCGCAAGTTTCAGCCGTGGCTAGAATTGTTATGTGTGTTTGGGTGACAGATTTATAATGATGCAATTCTTCCCATTGTTGAGGCAATTACGGCTGGGTCGGACTGAATCAAACATGTTTGATATGATCTTAACCGGTCCGTTCTGAGGTCGCTATGATGACATAAAAATGCCAACAACTCAATCGTTAGGTTTGTGCTCACGAACGACTGTCAATCGTCCCAGATTGAGTCTGTAGGTTTGGCTCGCTAATCATAAAAGACTGGCGTTCTAATCGTAAAAGAAAAAGTCGGTAGGTCTATTCCCAGCATTAGTAGATTGACAAACTGATATATAAAACCGTAAGCACTAGGGATGTACAGTAACAAAACACTCAGCCCACGATACAATTCACAATAGTAAGGTCACAATACGATACAATTTAAAGAAAAATTGCAATGCAGACCAAAGAACAGAAACATATTTACATCTGCGGGCACACTTTTGTCAAGTGTTTGTTTGGGGGAACATTCTTTCCGCACATGTAAATGTGTTTCTTTAAACATATAGAAGTGATGATATCTGGTTTGGATATATATGGTTACGAGTATGTTTTCTTGATAACTTCCCCTTTAACTATGACTGGTGGTATTAAAAGGAGCAGCAAGTACTGCCTCTCAGTTAATAGTGTTTCAGTAACCCTTTAAAATACCCTTTGTTTTTATTTGCCGGTACATCATACTGACAATGTGGACATTTCAGAATCTGAAAGATAGTGCTGTTTTTTTATTATGTCAGAGCCAATGGGCTTTATATGGCGCTCTCTCTCTCTCTCTCTCTCTCTCTCTCTCTCTCTGTGTGTGTGTGTATGTGTGTGTGTGTGTGTGTGTGTGTGTGTGTGTGTGTGTGTGTGTGTCTCAGTTTCCTAGGCTTCAATATGGACAAAGTGGGTGATCTGAGTTTCCTTCTGAAAGCTCTTAGCTATCGGGAGAGAGTGCTACAGCGAAGTCTAGCAGCCCGACTCTATAATAAGGTACAATAATCTTTTTTTTCCACACCCCCCACACACACACACACACACACACACACACTCACACACTCACACACACACACACACATTGTTTATGTGAGTAAACATACCAGGGGCATCTGATGTTTGAATAAAATAACTTTCCCCCTTCTGATATTTCCACCTGATTAAGCCATCATATATTGGAAACCTGTCTCGTTGCCTCATGTTGTTGATGAATGGACCTGAACACAGCACGACACACTCAGGCATTATCGCTCCAAGGTGAAGATCTTGATCAACGTGTTTCCAACTGTAGGTTGAGAAGAACAAAGACGAGTTTTTCGGGGCTTGGAACTCCTGTCTTCATCATGTGACCGGTCTGGCTTTGGCTCACATTCATCGAGGTGAGACAGAGTGGAATGGAGTGGAGGGCGACGCCACGTTTCAGGCGTGGAAAAGAGCCGCCGATAGACTGTCTGGCGGACAACAGGCTTGAATCATTTAGCAAATATGTCTGAAGTGATGACTAATTACTCTCCTTCAAGAATGTGATGTTTTTTATCAGCGTTGATCTGTTTGCCTGTCTGCTTGTTTGTCTGTGTGCAAAATACCTCGAAAAGATTTGAATGACCTTTTCAGACTGTGTAGGTACAGTATTAGAACAAGGAACTGATTGATGATTCAAATTTGGTGGTGATCTGGAACCCCATGTGGAATTTATATTGCATCAGGGAGCCTTTTGCCTTGGTGTGGTAGTGATCTAGCTTTAATGATTTGATGTTTATTTTTAGATGTGATCCTTTTGAAGTTTTAGACCTCCATGCATGTAGGCAGAGAAACAGGTGGAAAGATGCAGAGAAGTTATTCATCATCAATGGGAGACATAAGTCAAGTAGTTATTCACTGAGGTGAAAGAGAGTTAAGCACATCGTCTGTACGTTTTAGACGTGGAAAGATCAGCCAACTGTTTGGTGTGTGGGGGAGTATTGAATGCCAGCGTGGATTCATTTGGCCAAATATGTTTTTTTTTTTTTTTGTAGAGTTGAGTAAGTCTGGGTTTTTTGTTTGTTTTTGTTTTTGTTGTTAAAAGAAGGTGATGGGTAGACTCACTGTGTAGGCTGAGGAGAGGGGTGGAAAGATGCAGGAAAGTTAACAAAGGCAGATGTTGAAATAGTATTGCAATGGTTTATGACATTTATACACTTTGTAAATGACAGGAATGGATTAGTTAACTTTTTTGAGTGTTTGTGTGCAAGTGTGCATGTAGTGTAAGTGTGTGGGTGTCTATCTGTCTGCAGTGGTAAATGTTTGTGTGTGTGTGTGTGTGTGTGTCTGTGCCTGTGTATGTGTTTATGTGTTTATGCCTGTGTGTGTGTGTGTGTGTGTGTGTGTGTGTGTGT
>JAODXP020000006.1:3292089-3299589 GCA_027497455.2 Sardinella longiceps | reverse complement strand
GAATGACCTAACCTGTTAAGGGACACCAGGCAACGTTTTACTGTTAATTTACCAGCCTCTAAGTCACTTGGATGATTAAATGGTTCATTACAGGGTTACCGATGGCTCTCTCGTCAGAATCAAGCATTTGTTTCGTGTAATCCCACTTGCAGTTTGGCTTAGTGTCGGGTTCACGAAATAGAAACTGAAAGTAGGTATAACTGAAATTGCATTTATTATCGGCTTGTCAGACAACGAAAATGTACCAAAACCGCGCCCACACCGCTTACGCCCCGCTCACGCTCAGCTCTTGGTCTGAATCGTCCATAGTACTTGTAGATTAAAAAACCCAAAATGACATGATGTCAAAAAAAAATCAAAAACACTTAAGCACCCTGTTGTCCAGATACCCACTGAAGTTAGCATGCAAATTGGCCACCGTTTGGTCAGCTTTCCCATAGCACCACGTGCGGTCACTTGTTTAAATACAATGCAAAGGGTGAATGCAAAGCTGCATTCAAGACGACTAGAATCAGAAACCACTCCATGAGAACCAGTCATGTGTCACCCATGTATCTCTCTCTGTGTGAGATTGACCCAGGATTGACTACTGTAGCCTCATGTTCCAGTTCAATGCCAGTGTTATGATCACAATGCCTTATGGAGTTCAGCCACTTCTATGATTTTAACTGCTAGAAGTGCCCATTTCCCTTTTGCGTGCGACGGTCAGTGGTTTCTGTTCGTGACGAGCAGAGGTGTGTGTGTGTGTGTGTGTGTGTGTGTGTGTGTGTGTGTGTGTGTGTGTGTGTGTGTGTGTGTGTGTGTGTGAACTCACTTCCAGGCTCTGCTCTAGAGCAGGTTAACATGAAAATACTGAAAGGGCGTCGACCTTCAAAGACCGTTTCAGGGATGGCACGCTGGTGATAAGGGACTTAATAGGTTGGTGATAAGTTCTTGTTAAGCTTTTCTCTCTCTTCCACAGAATCCTCGTTTGCATACAAGGAAGACTGGGAGAGGGGGAACGGAGAGAGGAGAGGAGAGGGGAGGGCTCGGTTCTCTGTGTGTGTGGGGCAGGCTTAGCCAATACCACTGGTGTGGACTGGAGTTGCCAAACCTCTAAATACCTAGAGCCGTGTGAGGCACTTGTACTCACACATCGATACATACATGATGGAAACATAAACAAGCATGCACACACTCACACAATCTGACACCCACCCACACATACATTTTAGAGCGCGTGCACACACACACACACACACACACACATTTCTCTTCTACAAAGGCTTAGGTCACACACAGACCAGTAGTAGGGAAAGCACTGAGGGACTAAGGTGTGTAGAAGTATTACCTTTGGCAAATTAATAAAAACATACGTGTCATGGGATCATGCCACACAATTAAATCATGGCATCATCATGTGGGCACAGAGGCTAGGCCATCTGTCTATGTTACCATCTCAGTGTTTGGGAACTTTTGTGGCTTTTGGAAAATTGGTTTGTTTTGCATTTCACGACTGTGGGCTAAAGTAGGATGTTGCGCACTACACATCCAAAACACTAGAACAGGTGTCCTTTCCCAGAAGCATAGTTGCTAACCAATTAGCATACACAGAGCTAACCAGTTAGCAACTTTCTTGGTAGGCAATGGGAAATCAGCTAAACAAAGTAGCTAACTTAGTTAACAACTATGCTTTTGGGAAACACACCCCAGGTGCTGGACAAATCAGTAAATAGGAAAAGTCTGCGCACTGTTATAGCTAACAAAAAAAAATCTCTTTAATATTTAAAATAGGCAACGTTTCGCTCCTTTCGGATCCTCACCAGGCAACCTCATCTGCGGACCTTTCCCATTGAGTTTTCACAACCACTGTAATAACCCAGTTACCAAACCAAGATAATGAAAACATGAACTCTAACAACACTATCACTTGGACTGGCCATTATAGTTTGCATTAGGATTCACAGAGCCTTGAGTCAAGTGTACACACAAGCACGTACGCATGCAAATACACACAACACCAAAAACGTGTACTAAGTGTAAAATCTCAGGTTTGCGGATAGATTGTCTTTTTTGTGTGTTTCATGTAACTAGTGGCCAGTAACTATAACATCCAAGACAACACTATCTTCAGAACCTCTCCCCCAACACACACACACTCAAACACGCACACACACATATTTTTAGTTTGAATATACATTAACCTACACACCAACAGTCACACATTTATACATTTGTAAACGCCTGTAGAGAAAGCTGCTCGAAATAGAAATGTATTTTAGTCAACACAGAACTGAAATGGAAACATGCAATGACCACTGAGTTACGCTAGAAGAAGTATTGACACGTGTGCGTGCACATACATGTACATGCATTTCAGCACACATATATACACACACACATAATATGTAACTGTTCCATTCGCTTCTTTCAAGTGCAGCTCAGCTCAGCACGCTCAAGCACAGCTTAAGGATGCCCATGAACTGTCCGATACACCCGCTGTAATGGGCTGTTCTGCCAGAGAGGATTGAAATGGAGCTCAAATCCTTGGTGTTCTGCGTTCAGCGAAGAGTTCAGAGGTCATGACGGTCGTGTCATGTCATGTCATGTCGTTTTCTGGGGGAGCTGTGTGTCCACGCTGCAGAGCTGCTCAGCGGACTCAGCCTCGCGCTCAGCCCCAGCGCTCCTTCCTGTCCACCTCTTTGATGTGTGCCGGTGGTTGTACTCTCTCACTGTCACCTTGAACCAGAGTCGAGATATTAGCCCGCCCGCCTGCCACTTGCTGTTTTTCCACTACCTCTCTTTCTTGCTTAAAGCACATCCTGCAAGGGGTTTAGTTCTCTAAAATCCCCCCCTCCCCCGTCCACACACACACATACATACACACAGACACACACACACTTACACACACTCAGTGTCTCAGAAACCACATATGAGGTTCTGAACTCAAATGCACCCTTTGTACATTTTCCAGGAAATGCCAAGCATGGAAAAAAAACATGATTTGTGATTTGTTTTTCATGTATGTATTTTTTTACATATATGTATTATAAATATTTATTACATGGCTCTTTAGAATGCTTTAGAATGCTCCATTCACTTCAATGGGACTTTCCAACGTTCTACAGTCTGATCATTTTTAATAATGCACAATTTTTAATCACTTCAGAGCAGTGTTTCTCAAACTTTTTCAGACCAAGGACCACTTTGCCCCAAAAAATATTTTTCAGGGACCATCTACCCTCGCACCCCCTCACCAAATCGCATGCTGCTGCTACCCCTTACTCTTTGTCCAAATTAATATGCATTTCTAAATTGCCATTTATGGGCACTTCAAATTTAGATACCTTGACGTTTTTAATTTAAATTACAGGCCTGCTTCATAGTATTCATTGAACCACTCCTCTTTGGCTTTAAAATAATTTTAATGAGAAACAGACTAAATAAACATATTTTTTGCAAATCCTCTCGTGGACCACTTGAGCTTGCCCCGGACCACACTTTGAGAACCACTGCTTCAGAGTGATGCCACAGCCCTCCAGTTCGTGTCAGGCTGGCTTGCATCACTCTGTCGGGAGATATTCCATGATAATGACCGCCTCACAGAATGTTATCCCTTACATATTCCTTGTCTAGCTTTGTTTAAGCTGTTCTGTCTGTGTGTTCTGTTCTGTCTGTGTCCATCCAGTTCTGCCTCCTGCACGGCACGAGTTTGGTGTATCAGGAGCGGGCGTGGTACCTGGAGCACAAGTACCTGACTCCAAACACCAGCCGACAAATCCGCAGCCAGGTAAGCATGTTCCACAGGTGAGACGGCACCTGGTTCGACTGCCAGTTGCTATTTCCGAAGCAAGATCTGATATCACCAAGTATTTAAGAGTCCAGGATCAACGTCAAACGTTTGCCCTGGATCAATGTACTTTAACCCTAACCCTAATCCTAACCCATTCATCCAGGGCAACAAGTTTGACATTGATCCCGGACTCTTAATTACTTGGTGACATCAGATCATCTGTTTCGGAAAATGCCTACTACATACTACAGTACCCTTATACTGATCTCTGCAGAAAGCAGTGTGTTGTATGCAGTACATGAAAAATAGCACAGGAGTAGTATGGAGCTCAGTTAAATTTCAGTCAGCTAGAGCACCTGTAGTCGAGTTCATTAATGAGGTACTGGTCATATGGTCAGTAGGCCAGCAAGATTGCTGCTTGCATATCATACTGCATACTGGGGTGGTGGTAGCATAGTGGTTAAGGACCTCGACTCTAGTGGGCTAGTAGTCTGCAAGTTGTGGGTTCAAATCCTGGCTGCCACCGTTGTGCCCTTGAGTAAGGCACTTAACCCTAAGTTGCTCTAGGGGAGACCTGAAGTTGATAATTGATAAATGTGAGTCGCTTTGGATAAAAGCGTCTGCTAAATGCGTAAATGTAAATGTAAATGCATACTGGGCAGTAGTATAGTGCATGGAGATTTGTAAACTTTTGCAAAAGGCAGTAGTGTGTGCTGCACTGTGTACTGGGGCACATGCAGTATGTAGCTTAGCAGTACGCCATTTTGGAAACAGAAAGTGTTTTCTACCTGTCTGTTCCCAGGTGTGCAAGAGAGACCAAGGGGTCAAGGGTTACGGAAATATCCGCAGAACAGTATATACCATACCAGTATATACCAGTATATACCATAGCATTGTTTGAGTCTGCTTGTTAGTTGCTCTGATTGGTTGTAGCCGTCTTACCCGAGAGTTTATCAGTCGTGGTCAGACTATACATTTTATGTGATAGTCTGGCTTTTCAGGGGTTTGGGTAATTCATTTTCACTCCATTATGTATTACAGGGTACCTACGCAGTATGGAAAAGTATGGAATTTGATTTTAGTATTTTCCAAGTCTGGATAAGTATGGAAAACTAAATATTTGTGATTCCAGACTATAGGAGCTTTAACTAGATCATAAAGTCTGATTGGGTACAGATCCTAAATGGCAAAATGTGTGCTGCTCTAGGCCATACAGTGAGCATACGATAGGCCACAGTCAGATTTATGTAACAGTGTCCGGCCTATCATTGAGTATGTAGCCACGGCCATTCACACATAATTCACATGTAATTCACATGTAATTCACATGTAATTCACACATAATTCACATGTAATTCACATGTAATTCACATGTAATTCACACATAATTCACATGTAATTCACATGTAATTCACATGTAGCATAGGGGTTTGGGTTGGACCCTGAGTCCGTGGGAGTGCAGGGCTGATGGGTGCGGGTCAGCAGGGCTTAGACCACTGGTCAGTTGCCCAGACTTTACGCCAGTGGTTCTCAAACTTTTGCTGTCATTCCCCACTTAAGAAGGCAGAGAATTTTCACGCCCCACCTGGAATTGTGCACAATATCTCTGTGAGAAATACAGAAAAATAGGATTTTTGTCAATGTTTGAATTTTCATGTTACTAATTCTAAGCCAAATTTCTCTCATCACACCAAGTAGCAAATAACACTATTGGAAAGCTCAATTTACTGTCAAATGTGCATATCTGACGAATAACTGTGAATTGAGGGGACAAAGAGATGTCTCGCGCCCCACCTGTCATGTGTCTGCGCCCCACTAATGGGGCCCGCCCCACAGTTTGAGAAACACTGCTTTACGCAGACTGCTGAGCCAGAGTCATCTGGTCAAATGAGAACTGAAAACAGGTACCGAGATAAGAGATGAACTTTGCCCCAAACACCAAAAGATTTTTTTTGTTTGTTTTTACTTTATTTTTATCTTTACTTTGATCTTGTTTGTTGTCTTTTTAAAACAAATTTTTGTTCTTTTCATCTTTCCTTTCTTCTACTTTTTTTCCTCCTCCTCCTCCCCATTTTTAGTTCTCCTCTTCCTCATCCTCTCCTCTCTCCTCTTGCCAAATTAAATGTATCTCAGCTGACCTCTCCTGTAATGATTCCCGGGAGTATTTAATGCCTGTGGGGGAATGCCAGCTGCAGCTGCACTGCTATTGATCAGGGAATATGACCCTCCCCAGACACCGCCCACACACACACACACACACACACACACACACACACACACACACACACACACACACACACACACACACATGTATACACACGCACATACAGACACACACACACACACACAGACAGACACACACACACACACACACACACACACACAGACAGATACATAACTACTTACGCACACACACATGGGCTTTCTCCCCTGATCTAGTAGTTTTAGTTTGGTAGCACACTGGTGCACACAAACATGCGCACACACACTCTTCTTACACACACACATTCTCTCTCCTCACTCTGTATTTTTAGTTTGGTAACAAACAGACACACCAGGGCCCTTGAGGAGTCTGGAATTGTGTAACAGGGGGTGAGGGGGGGGCGGGGGGGCATAGCCATTGCTTGTTGATAGTGCCCAGAATTTGGTGCTTTGCTGACTCACACACACATACACACACACACACACACACACACACACACAGAGAGAGAGAGAGAGAGCATATTTCTCTGGGTTTTACCAGTTGTTCACAGTTGGCTGTGATCAAATAGACGGCTGTCCCATGAGGGCTGTCCCCTCACCTCTGAGCATGCCAGAGCAGACAATAGAGACGGCTCTGGGCCCGTCCAATCAGAACGCTGCCGCTGAGAGGTCTTGTTTGCTCTTGGCCGTAAACCAACACGGCCACTCACTGTCCAAACAGCGCCCTGCCTGTGCAGCTTCTTTGGCCGCTACAGTACACCCCGCCACCTGTTTTAGGAAAATTCCTAAATGGAATAAGCAAATGGCTAATTTGGATTCCGAGGCATGCCAGGCCATTCCGTGTTTCTCTTTTTTTTTGTTTTGTTTTGTTTTTTGTATTTTTTTTTTTTAAGCTGACTGATCTGAATGGCAGGGTTTAGAGATGGGCAGTGATAAAAGGCAGAATCGCAGAGATTTGTTGTTGTGATGTAACGCGTAGGTCCGTTGCATCAGCGCTAAGCTGCCAGAATGACATTGCACCAGGTGCAGATAAGGGCCGCCATTTTTGCTTATCGCCGCTACGTGCCGTGCTCTGAAACCTCCCATGCAAACGAGACAGCCCACCGTCCTCATTACCCAAGATGCCTTAGGATAGTCCGTCACGCTGTGCGGCGATCGGCCCCAGAGATAGGCCCCCATCGGCACACAAAGCATAAGTTTGACTGTCCACTGATAGTGCTCACAAAAAGCCAAGCTAAAGGCTATCAGGCAGCGTAAACATCTGTGACACTATTATCAAGGCCTATCTGTATCTAAACTTAATTAAACTGAAAGGTTATAGGTACCGAGACGTGAAGAGGATTTTAATTTGATAGGCATAACCTGTTATGACTTATGTGAATGTACATAGCATGTATTTGCATGGGAGTTATGTTAGCAAAGATATTTTTAGCATTTTTGATAAGGTAGGGGAAAAAAAGATCTTTATTAATGGCTTCCATCTTGTCCCCTGAAAGCTAATGACCTTTAATGGTTTTCACTGAGAA
>JAODXP020000006.1:3264589-3289589 GCA_027497455.2 Sardinella longiceps | reverse complement strand
TGTTTCAGGAAGTATATTAACAGGTCTTACCATCACATTTAGATTCTTGTGTGGTGTTGTTGTGTCCTAGAGACACTTTTCTTTTCTCTAAGAGAAGATCTTTAGTAAGTGTGGGGATATGAGGAGCTTATGACATTTCATCTTCAGGTTAGATTCGATTCACTGCTATCTAGACTCAGGATTCAAGAAAATTATTTATCACATGCATAAATGTACTGGTACAAAAAAAAAAACTGTGAAATGGAGATTGCGATTACATACTAGGAAACTAGGTGGTACTTTCACTCTTTGCCAGTTCTGTTGTGTTCCTCCATATTGATTGTATTGGTGCATTAACAAACAGCTGTGACTCATATGAAGTCTAGGACAGAGAGCACACAAAAACAGTTCCTCTCTCTGGTCCATTTACAAGAAGTTCCCGTGACCGTGATCTCTACTGTATAAAAAAATCCCCCTCAGATATTAAAAAAAAAGGAAAACAAGAACGTGTCAGATATTCTCCTCACAATTTCTATGTATGATTTCTACTACTGTGTGATGTGGCTACTGAGTCTAGAGTGCCCCTGATATATCAGGTTATTGTCTCAAAAACATTTTGTGTATATCATGAAGAATTCATTGATGATGAATAATGAATTGAGTATGCTTTAGGTATTTAGTATAAAGTGCTAGCTCTTCTAAACACTATGTATGTCCCCCAAGGATCAATTTTTTTCTTTTTTTTCAGTAGGCTTGCACAAAGAGATAGCTGGTATTTTTTTGTAATCAATGTCAAATGATGAGTCTTAAAGTAACAGCGATAGCAGTGACTTCCTCAAATCAAGGTGGCACAGGTAGAGGTGCTTTGGAGGTGGGGCTGTTCAGAAACATAATGGTTGTTGCATCATGGTTGCATCATGGTTGTCGCAGGAGTCAAGCCTCAACTCCTGTTGACCCTATCTAAGTGCCCTTGAGTAAGACACTGAATCCTAAACAGCTCCCAGATAGGCAGTTTTGCATGGGTCTGTGGTCTTCTTTCCCCCTCAATGGCGCCTTCCAGGCAGCACTGCTTTAAAGGCACTACCCCCCTTAAGCTAGGGTTAGGGCAGGGGTTATGGAGGTGAGGGTTAAGGCTAGGATCAGAGTTTAAAGTAGGGCCTTGCAGGCTTTGCTGCCTGGAAGTTGCTGTTGAGGGCAAAGAAAATACCATCAAGTCCTTAGAAATACATGGCAGCCTCTGCTATGAGTGTGAGTGTGAACTGGTGAATGTGAGACAAATTGTGTAGTGCTTGTATGAGTGGAGAAGCGCTTTATAAATGCATTCCATTTATATTATGCATTTAGCAGACGCTTTTATCCAAATCGACTAACATTTGTCAACTATCGATTAGCTCAGGGCAAGTCTCCCCTAGAGCAACTTAGGGTTAAAGGAGAAAGCCGGCATGAATCAACACGTAGTCCTACTGCTTTGTAGTGCCAAGCACTATTGTTAGCCACCTCAATCACTGGATTTCATGCAAGGCAGACTGAGATAGCGAAACGGCAGCTAACGTTAACAGAATGGGGCATTTCAAAATGAAAGCAAATCGATTAGGTTTCGTTTTTGACATGCCTCATTCAGTTAGTGTTAGCTGCCGTTTCGCAAACTCGGTCTACGATGCACAAAATGTTATCATTGAGGTAGCTTTCAGTAGCGCTTAGCAGTATAAAACAGCAGGGCTAGGTGTTGATTCACGCCAGATTATACCTTTAACTGGCAACTGTGGCAGCCGGGATTCGATCCTTCAACTTCCAGACTACCAACCCACCCGAGTCAGAGTCCTTAACCACTCTACTACCACCGCCTCTTATTTATCATTTGTGCTCTCTCTGTTCTGCAGCTGCTGGAGCTGTGCAGGTCCGTCAAGGACGCTGCCCTGAAGGTGGTCTCGGACTTCAACATCCCGGCGTGCTGCATCCAGGCTCCTATCGCCGGAGTGGCCAATCCGAGGGCGGAGTGGGCATTCTACTCCCAGCCGCCCATCCCATCAGCACAGAAGATGCTCTCCAAGCTCTGAGACCCGTGAGAGAGGACGGACGGATGGACGGACGGACGGATGGAAGGAAGGAAGGAGGTCTAGGAAAACTGATTAATTCACTACTAACATATGACTGTCAATAGGAAGTTATCCGTACACAGTACTGTATGTGTGGAGTTTTGATGACACCATTTCCTGGCGATGGCATCATTAGCCTGTGGAGCGGAGATATTTATGTTTATGTGGAGTTTAATTTATGTTTATGTTTTTGCTGCATACAGTATGCCTTATGTTGTGTTTTCAGTTGCCATGGTTGCACAGGGATGCCAGTCATATGCTTTGTGATCTGTAGCTGTCCTCTTACGGGCTGTTAGAATACACTCTTTCATGAAAGGATACACAAGTGCCATGGCAATACACACTTTTTCCCACGATATCAAAACAGACGTCCTCTCACTGATAACAGTCGGTGTCTGAGACTCGTCTTAAAGAGACCACAAACTATGCTGACTGCAGGCAACAGATAACATCTGACCGGTGTGGTTTATGTTCTTACGTCTTCACAGGGGGATGCTAGAAGCTAACATCTCGGTTTGATTAGGTACGACTCCAAATCCAAAGACTCTCAAATAGTGCAAATCATCATTATTATTATATAAACTGTAGTGTCTTGATAAGTGCAAGGATTCAAATAAGACACAGAGATATCTTCATGTGCTTTACTGAAGATCATTGCAGTTACAACTACATGTATGACGAAGGAAGCACTATATATGTATACAACATTATAGCCTACCAACAGGGGCCAGCATAGAGGCTTAAAACATAACAACCTCAATGTCAGTGTAACTGTCAGATGTTGATTGGACTAGTGGGTTATGACAGCAGGAAACCAAGTTGTTATAAAAAGGAATAACAAACATGCTGGGGGTACAGATCAGTGCAGAACATCTCTTCAAGCTGCCCATAAAGGACCTGTTTTTCACTA
Organism: Sardinella longiceps; assembly: GCA_027497455.2. Classification (NCBI taxonomy): domain Eukaryota; kingdom Metazoa; phylum Chordata; class Actinopteri; order Clupeiformes; family Clupeidae; genus Sardinella; species Sardinella longiceps. Next base: position 3,286,604 of record JAODXP020000006.1, on the reverse strand, counting down.
TCATCATTCTCTCTGCCTCAGTTTTGTAAGTAATTTACTGTACATTACTGGTATTGGGACCACACCCTTCAGGTTTTCAGTTAAATATGTACCAGTTGGTATCTGCAGGTCTGCCAACAGTGACTGACCCCTTTCAACTAGATGGCAGATTCAGCATATTGAAGACAGATAGGTTGTCTGTGGAATGGTTCCTTTAATGCCATCATCTAACTTATTTGACCTGGACTGCAGTGAATAGATATGGCAGCCTTAGCCAAGTATCCAAAGTACTTTTGAGATCGGTTGCTAATTTTGCCGGAAAGAAAAAATCATTCCAAATGTTTTGTATTTCAGATAATGTATCTTCTACAACATATTTTGATAAAGTGTGTCTTTGACTTCCATCTGTCTGTTTCTTTTTTTTCTTCTCCTTTCTTGTATTTCTGTCATCATCATGACTTTTTTTCCCATCTTGTGAATACACTGTAATTACATATTTCTCAAAAAATATTATTATCCAAATATTTTGCACATGTTGGCATGCAACCGATATGCTTACCATTGCCAGTGTCAGCCAAGCCAAGCATGTGATATGTATTTTAAGTTTGTAAAGTTAACATATTAATACTTCTCATAATTTATATCAATAAACACAACCCGTCATGATCTTGTTTCATGTCACAGATCAGTTTCATAAATTGCCAGACTTTCACTGTCAGACACGCACCTGCTCAGAAAACATGAGGAAAAAGGTGTGGAATAGGATGCCTTCATGCAACATCAACAAAAGATTTTGATATACAGTGCTGTGCATGTTACAGACACCCCATTTTCTTTAAGCAGTGCCATAAGGACCACACATACAGTATCTACCTCTCACTCTCCTGAATGACATATAATATGAAAAAAACAGGAAATTTGTTCAATATACTGAAGTACACATCAAATTTACATCTGGTCTTAGTATGGTCTAAGGCGGGGGAGAAAAAGAAAATAAGAATTCTATTCATCTTGATGACCAGGTTGCATCTCTACAGTTTACATTTATCGAAATGAATAAATGCCTATAGATGCCCCTAAACACCACTAAATGTATTAATTCTTTCAAAGCAATGTACAGTTTTAACAGTTTTACAGATATTATCAGATGTTATCACGGGCTGCCAGAAATGTTTCCCGCGGGCCGCCATTGGCCCCCGGGCCGCACTTTGAGAATCTATGGTGTAATGCCAATCCCAGATTTGTTGCCCCAGCACTGTCTCAGTGACCAACAGTCGCAAGCAGAAAGCTGTTGCCAGCCATTGTTTCACACTCAGATGAGTGATCGACATGCCTAGCCTGCCATAAGCTGTTGTCAGATCCAGATGTGGTAAGGGTCTTGAGATCAGCTGCTCGTCAAAAAAGCATGGCCAAAGGGTGATACCCAAAGAGTTCCAATGAGACATTATGTGTGGTTAAATACTTTGTACCCATTTCCAGTGTTTTCTTATAACATCTGGATGCAGAAAGTGGGAGATACCTGCATGATCTAAAACAAAAAGTGTTAGGTGTCTGTCTATACTGTAGCTTTTGCACAGTACAGTATGTGACCTTATGCTGTCAATGGATCTTCCACACAACTTTGTTATCGAGTTGCCACAGAAATTACATTTAAGGTATATTTACATCATCTAGGACCTCATTTTCAAAATACATTTTTACAAAGTTTTTGAACTGGATTCCCATGTATCCCCAAATATAATAATGCTTAAGTCATACTTGCCATGTGCCATACTTGTGAGATAAATCAGGGGTAAAGTGCGAGCATATATATATATATATATATACAGTAAAAGATATGTATACACCTAAGATGACAATTTCCTTTCATGTGTATGCATGCATGTCATGCTGGCATGTATTGTTTTTGTCTCTGCAACTATAAGGCGTGCTTAGTCGTGCATTATGTTTAGGTGAAACATCCTAAAACTCAAACAGCTCCAAATAGAACCATTACATGATTTGCTAATATCTCATTGACCGTCAAAAGCAAACTTTTGGAACCATTAGCCACAACCAGTGGAAACTGAAACAACTTATGGGCATCCCCTGCCCACAGACGATCTCAATTGCCTTGCTCTGGTTGGAGTCGTCTGTGGATAAACCTGAAGTTTAGGTCTTTGTGAAGTTACTTTCACATAGACTGATCACTTCAACTCAGTCGTTGTGTATTTTTTTTCGGACTGATGCGCTACAAAAAAAAAAACAGACCCCACCCAGACGGTGTAGGCGGGACAACGTAGCCGCGTAGACCGAAGCGGGGAAGCATAGACAGGCAGATGCGACTAACCTCTCCAAGGGGATGGACTACTTCAGCGCCGCGAAACAAAGGGTACTACATTTGTAACTACGATGTACAGATGGCTACTTTTACGGAGCACGTAGTGTGAGAACATTTCCCTCACTGGAGACAATTCGGAAAGCTTTTGGACTTGGCGCTCGCAAGATTTTTGCAGTCTGACACATCGTCAGACGGGACTTTAAAAGACGGAATTATTTTCTTTTTCGTGGTCTTGTCAGTTTCGCGGTTGCCATGATTCCTCAAAGCGTTTGACAATGTCATATTTACATAGGTAAGTGTATGACAACAAACTTTCAGGTTTTTCTTGAACTTGACTATAAAGCTATTTACCAAAATACCCTTGTGCGCTGGCTTAACGCCGTTTACCGGTAGCGTACTTTCTGCGCTGTGATTACAGAACTGGTTGCATGTGTTCCACAAAACACACCAAAACTGTTGACTCCGCGTTGTAAACAAAACAAAACATCTCAAGTAAAAACCGCAAGAAGTTATTTAATTATTTATCGAATACATTTTATACAAAGGGATTCGGAATTACCATCGTGTCATGCACCGGCAGGTTAACACTTAATTATTTGTTTTACAAACATTCTCCATTAAATTACATTTTAACCCGTTTCTGTCTCTGATCTTCGGTTCGCCGTCGTGAAGGGGACGCAGCTATTAGCACTAGTCTTGGTTATATCGTTGCTCAAGAAGCGTCACCAAGTTATCGTATGGAAAGTTCGATGGTACCAAAAGTACCTGGGGGACGACATTAACACATGAAGGCCTATATATACGAACACACACATATATACGATGTAATACAATTTGATGGAATAGGAATTAGAACATGCGTCTATACGCAAAATACTAGCGAATGGATTACAGATAGCATATCGTTTTCGACAAATTAATTGGCATCCGCGTGCGTAAACGCAGAGCAGAGTTTTACCCACAAACCCAAAAACCCAGAGCAACTTTTCTTGAACGTCAAGAAGGAAAATTGTCCTCACGCGCACGGGCTTGAGAGACTATTATATTCCTCGTAATGCCATCCCATTTCACGAGTTTCGTCACTTGGGGGCAGCACGGCGTGCAAAGAAGAGGTAGGGTAGAGGAAGGTAGAGGAAATTTCTTTGGATTCAGTCGTTTGTGTTTTGATCTGCCACTCAGCGAAGCGGTGATCCAATCACAAACGGACGCCACACGTTTCGCTGTCGTCTTATGAATATTCTGACGCAGCTGTTAAGTTTTTCATAACAAAGCCGCCCTAGCGCACGAGACTCAAGTGTTGTCAGAGACCGGACCTTGCTCGCGCCCTTATAATGATTCCTTGGCTACCTCAAGTTACTGTCGGCTTTTCGCTTGCAGTTTAAGTAGCGCGCATCTGGAGTAAGTAGTCACATTTCAGTTACCTCTTCACATACATCACAGGCCGAGTCGACCCATATACGTCTCGTAGGTTGTTGAGACAATGCATGAGTGATATTTGCCTCCGCCGCCCGTTTACATTTCTTTGCGTAATTAGTTTTGAAAGTTATTTCCAGCAACGCATACAGCAAGGACAAGGACAGCCATAGTGTGTTTATTTGAGACGAGTGAAAGGGAACAACAGTCGTTCACGTCGAAGGGAGAATTAGGAAGTAAACTTGGTTTAAACTGGAGTTTATTTGTGACGCAGTTCTCAACAAGGCTACGACTCAGCCATTCTACTTTTTTCCTTTTTTTCAAACAAGCGGCAATCATCTATGCTGAACAATGAGAGCCGGGATCTGACTCGGTAAAATACGCACGAGGAAAAACAAACTAAGTGAAACTCACTTGGATCTCTACACATCAATAAATCATAGATCTATTGTGCATGAACGCGAGAACTGATCAGAGAACAGTGTTTTCAAATCAATCAAATAAAATTAACGCAATTGAGATCTCCACATTTAAATTGGTCGCCGGCTTTCGAATGTATTACGTCTATGCGATTGTTTTAGCCTTACTTATTATTCATTGGAAGTTGCAAAATCAAACCCAGGCGCCTTCAAAGAAGAATGCGTAATAATACACTTTATTTATCCTGCAGAGGACAGGACCGTCACCTTGCGAATGGCCCAGCCACCGTAGTTGAGCGAGGGGGCAGCGGAGACACTCATCCGGTTGACGAGCCAAACTCTCAACCCCAGCCTTTTGACAAACCTCGGCTGACTGAGGGCGACCAAACCCGATCTGGACTGACCATGTCACAAAATCCCCATGGTGACCGAACAGTGTCCAGCTCTTCCAGTGGATATTTTTCGTCTGAGTCTGTACCAAGCTCCCCACTATCGCCGCACTGTAGGCCTGACAAGTCGACACAAACGCCAACTCCGTCTAGCCAAGCCATTATTCATGCAGTGCAACGCTTGTCTCAGACTCAACACAGCAGTTCGAGGCATGGTAAGCAACCCACTCGCTGACGGCTGTCCTGCATGCACGTGTGAAGTGTACGTCGTCACTGTGCCTCATCAAAGTCCACTCACTCACCTTTGAGCATCTGATTTACAGTGTAGGCCTATTCGAGATGAACCGGCACGAAGTTATGTCATATGATTGATGAGTAGCAAGCTGTCAGTTGCGTTTTATTGATCTCATCTGGCTCTTCCTCCGTTTTTTTCCCTCCATAATGTCTATGCATGCATCATGCATGTTTTCAGCGGCATGCAATGTCATCTAAAGCTAGCCTGACGGAGGCGATTAACATACAAGTGAACAATCAAGGATAATTAATTGTAATCCTATACGCACAGATTCATGCACAAGAGGTCGGATTTTTTCCATATAGCAAAATATCTTCAGTCATTCAGTGTGGCGCCCCAAAAATATGCGACATGCATGTATGTCCACAGGTCTGTGTCAAGTTTTATCTTATCCACATCTCGAAAATACACGATTAGTGCACAGGCCAGTGCGTCATCATATAACTTCCCAAACAGAGCCCACTTTTCAGAGAGACCACCTCATCAGTAGGTGGGTTTACATGGACACGTTTAATCTGATTAGAAAGATTCTATGTGCATTCTATAGAACAGTATCCAAGGAGATGCATTCATAAATGCCATCTGAAATGGAATATTGGGTTAAATAATCAGATAAGAAGTGTCCATGTAAACGGGGCTAATGTCTAACAATCATGCATATCTTGTGTTTGCATGTGCTTGCATGTGCATGTTTTGTCCATGTGCCTTGTGTGTTGGGCATGTACCTTTTGTAACCATTCTTAACTGCTCCCCGAAGTTAAAAACAAAATGACCAACTTGGCTGTATATCAGCCCTCTGTAGGCACGATAAAGAGAACATATAGCTTGTTTCAATTATGCAATCTCTTGCATGATCAGGCCTTAAAGCAGGGGTCTTAGTAGAAACTACCACTCCAGTCAAAATAGAGAGTAGGTCCTTTTGTGTGGTGTAGACAGAGTTCCAGCTCTGGCCATTTTCCAACAGAGAACCCAAAAGATAGGAGGCAAAGATCTCCCTGCTATCACATCCCTACATCTCAGGCTATAGTGTTTCACGTGCAGCATGTCACAAAGGCTTTTCTTAATGGCTAAAAATCAACAATAACCTATCTGATCTCCACCAGCTTGGTTGGTGGGTTGCGCAACCAAAGTGTGTATTTGGGCATGTTTCAGATGTCAGATACGCATACACATTTATAAAAAACAAACAAACATGGGATTCGGTACTTGACACTCTTATTTATTATCAGTAGTGTTCAGCAATCAACAGTGCATTGTAATCAGAAGAAAAACATAGCTGTTGTAAAAACCATTTGACTAATTATGTTGTTAAGTCTGTGCCAACTAAGTAATTGACGTACATTTGTAGTTATTACACTGTTATAAAGATTTATTACGCAAAGTGGTTTGCCCATTTTGAAATTGTTAATATTTGAATTGCCGTAGTGCTTGAGTAATATTGAGAATGAAATTGGTAATATACATTCTACAGTCCAGGGGACAATCTGCCTTGTGGTCCTGTTATGATTGAGTTTGTGAAATAGCAGAATGTATTGAGTCATTGCAAGAGATCAGAGCAAGTTCAGCCAGGCTGGCTCTCTACTATTAGCTATAAACCCCAAAATGTTTTCTAGATGATTCAAAATTCAGTCAGTTAGTCAGTCACACACTCAATGCCCTTTGTGTTCATGACGCCACACTTGGACCAGAACGCCCTCAAATGAGTTCGTAGTAAACTGCATGCAAGCAAGTTCACACCAGCCTCTCTCTCACACACGCACACACACACGCACACACACATACACACACACACACACACACGCACACACACAGACTCCACTCTCTCCTCTCCTTCCTCACGGGCTAATAGGGGTCTCCGTCCAAACATGTTTATGGAAGAGGATGCAGGATTTTATACGGAATTCTGTGTAATAATATTCATTCCCTCTTGTCTTTTGTTTTTGTTTGTTTTGTTTTTGTTTGGTCCTGTGTCTTCAGAGCCATGGGCTGTCCTCCAGCCTCCCTCTAGAGCGCCCCCTAGAGCCACTAGCATGCGGAATATGCAACCAGAGGAGATAGCTCAGGAGCTGCGGCGCATTGGCGATGAATTCAACCACCTGTACTTTGGCGGGGTGAGTATGAGAGACACAAAACCAATGAGTTTTGACAGCCCTGCAGAGAATCCCGAGGATTAAGTCAAGACGGTGATGAAATCTTTCACGGTACGCGGCAACATTTGCTTACCTATGACCAAGGGAATTTTTTTTTTTTTTCTTCCTTTTTTTTTGGATGAAAGGGAAAAAAAGAAAGAGGAAAACTGTCACAAATATATACAGTTTCCAGCTAGGTGCTACCATGTCTTTGATGTTCAGTTTAATATTTACATGTTTGTCTCGTTATGTGGGCACACGAGGAGAAGAAGATGGCAGCTCTTTACTTGCTCGGTTGCAAAAGTATTTGCATATTTTTATATGATGGAAAGTTTCTTACCACCACAACGGATGTATGCCCTGTTAAAACTGGAGCAGACTTTTTTTTTGGGGGGGGGGGGGGGGGGGGGTGCCGTTTCCATGTCTTGCATCACTTTATTTACAGTCAGGATTAAAGATTACTCCCTATCAACATACTGGAGATAAGGTGCCCTGACAGCACCAGCGAGTTTTCTTGCAGAGTTTTTAATCTTTTGACTTTTCTGTAGCCTACTTCTTTGCTAACCCTCTTGCCTGGCAATGACTCTGCGAAAGTTAATTAATGGCACTATTACACCATGGAGGAATAAGCGGCTCCAATTCAGCTCATGGCTTTTCTCAGTTAAGATAGCCAAGGAGTCATCACATACCCACCCACCCACTCACCCCCTCCTTCATTGTGGTCAGGCTAAAAGCTGGTTGTTATCGAGGAGTTTTATTTCTGAGCCTGTGGGCTCTTAGAGTCGCGTGGCCTCGCTGTGGATTTTACATCATGCAAACTTAAATACTGTACAGCAGACAGTCAGGAGCAATGCAGTATTGTCGTTAACGTTAGGGTCTCTGCCAGGGGTATCAGAGGGAAAAGAAATGTGACCCAAATTAAACCTCTCCAGACCAGAAGCAATAAGATCGGAGAGTGTAAGTTAGTGAGGGAAGAAAATGAGCGTGATAGAAGCAGATGTTTGAGTTTCAAGCAAGTTGTCAAGCAATCTCCCTCTCAGCACTCTTCCACACAAGTTATTTTATCCTTTGCAGGGGGATAATCAAGGACAAGAAAATAAAGATACACTCTAGGGGTGTATTGTGAGTTTAGAAGTGTGAGTATATGTCCGCATAAAGGGATGTACAATGTGTCCATTTGTGGGTGATGATCATACTTTTCATTTCCTCTCTCCCAGGACACTCATGTGCTCTCATAGCAACTAACTAACTTACCAGCAGCACATTCAGATCTTTGTATTGGACCTTCTGCCTTTAGCTACTATACTCCTGGGAGTAATGAGCAAACGCCAAAAGAATGGAAGGGAAAAATTTGGGAAAACCGAATGGTATTGTGGGATCTCAAATCAGATGGCCAAGCTTTAAGTCATACTGTTATTTATCTAGTGGGTGCACACACACACATACACACACACACACACACACACACACACACACACACACAAAACACACACCGACTGTAGTATTTGTTAGTATGAGTAGTCGCCTATCCCACATTGGGCTGTGTCTGTCCGGTAATTTATCTTCTCTGTTGTCCACATGTGTACATGACAAAGCCCTGCAGTTATGCCTGGGGGCAATGACACACTGCTGCCAGAATCTCGCTTGGACACCCCACAGCTCTCCTTTCCAGCTCACTCAGACCTCAAGTGTTTCAATGTGTCAGTGGCAAAGAGAGGGAAAAAAATTGGAAAAATGATAGAGGGAGGGAGAGAGAGAGAGAGAGAGAGAGAGAGAGAGAGAGAGATGAAACAGAGAGAGAGAGAGAGACTGTGGAAGACTGAACGAAAAACAAGTAGATCTGAGATTGCGTGAGTAAGAAGCTGGACAGAAAAGAGGGTAGGAGTATGTGTGTGTGTGTGTGTTTGTGTGGGGTGTGTGTCAGCCTGTGAGCAGCGTTACAGGAAGCGAGTCACGAAAGGGCCTACTACACACACACACAATACACACGCACGCACGCACACACACAAGGCCGGTGTCTGTTTCCATGGGGTGATGGTGGTGGTGGGATGCAGTGTAGAAGTTAAGATGAGTTGGGATGGGTCAGCCCAGACTAGCGCATTATCCTGCTTCTCTTATTGCCTACAACAGACGTCTGCGGGGCTACAGTACGTAACTGTGCCTGGCTTCACGGCGGATTCATTATGTTTACCCTGTGGTTAGCCTCTGGGCTCTAATTATCCAACTGGCCCGCCTCCCCAGCGCCATGGCGACGCACTCTGGCCCCAGTAGACCTGCTCTTTGTCATTATCTCTCTGGGTCAGGCAGTCTGCTCTGCACACAGGTTCCAAAGGGCTAGCTAGGCTAGGCTAACGCTAGTGCTGCTACTGGTGGAGCCTAAGCGGCCGTTCACACTGAACACGGTTTACCGCTTTTAAAACGTGAATGTTCTGAAATAGTGAGTGACAAAAACATGCAAGGTCGAAAGTGATAAATGTACGTCTTGTTGCTATGAAAGCTAGATTTGGCTAACCCGCTAACTCCCTGGCTTAGATATGACTGGCAGCTAGGCAACAGGCCCATTGTTGAAGAAAACATGACCTCAAAAGTTAAACTATTTTCAACTTTGAGCGCTTGCGTTTTCTAGTCGCTAGCGTTTTTTCACCTTGCGCCTAGCGCTTTTCTTACGTGAGGCGCATAGCAACGGTCAAGTCGCATCGTTCCATAGGGAAACAATTGAATTTGAGCGCCTGGAGGTGAAAAAAGCGCGTCAGTGTGAACGGCCGCTAACTGTAGGCCCAGCTAGTCTAGCCTGTAGCTAGTATAACGGATGCAAATTAGCTCAGCTAGCTGTCGGCAGTATATGTAAATCCTCACATCCCCATGTCCTTCAAGAACGCCTCTAGCAGCTGAGTTGGAAGCCTAGGCTTTTAGGTCAGTGGTTAGAGCATTCATGGACTCCCATGCCTTGGGTTTGATGTAGCTGACGGAGTGGCAAGTTCTGAGGTGTGGCAAGACTGTGGTGAGAACGGCTCCGGCTACACTAACAATGCTAACAAGGGGCACGAGGCTAACGGCAGTGCTGTTGCTGGTGGACTAGCAGCCTAGGCCCAGCTAGCCTAGCCTATAGCTGCCGCTAACACTGCTGTGATTCTGCTGCAGCTGGTTGGCACTACTAAAGAGTAATAGTCTTTGGTATTACTGTTGCTGTCTTTGTTGTCGTCTTCTTTCTCCTCCACACGTATGGAAAAGTCCTATACGATTCTTATCTATCCCATTAGAATAATGTAACTATGTCACAATACATGTGACCATGGAAATGTCATATATAATTTGAATACTCCCTGCCAACATTTGTTTGTGGTCATCAGTCATCAGGTGTGACCATTGAGCAATGTCCTATTTTTGTCTCTGACTCAAATAGTGGGAATGAACCCGCAGAATTCCCAGCTTCCCTGTTATCTTTTTTTTCTAGTTGCGTTATGCACTTGTGCTATGTGATGTTGTGTTACAGTAATTGGCTTACATGAACTCTGAAGCTTTTGGGAAGGACTCGCAGGTGCATAGTGGCTTTGTTTGTGGGCGGTTGGCATACTTGGCCACCAGTTTTACCATCATGGATTTGTGTGTGTCTGTGTGTAGGCTATTGTGTATGTGTTTGTGTGTGTGTGTGTGTGTGTGTGTGTGTTTGATTCATCCCTTTCCCTTCCTTCAGTTCCTTTCACACTGGTGACTGTATCAGAGGAAATTCCCTCCGTGGGCTCTGGTAGCGGGAATTATTGGGTAGCGGCTGGTGAGATGCTAATGCTAGCCAGTGACTGACTGAGCGAGTCGAGCAGCAATTGGGTTGGGCTAATGCAGAGCAGATGTGCGGCTTTGGGGAGAGAGGTTATTATTCTAAAGTGGCCAACATCTCTCTCTCTCCGGTTCTTCATTGAGATGTGGCCTCATAATACACCAGCTAACAAACGCAACTTCCATCCCTTACTGTTTACCGCTAACGCTAATGATGTCCTTGTAGCGCCGTTCTGCAAAAACGAGTCACGCCATCAGATGCTCCAGGGAGACAAATTGTACACTGAGGCATTTAGTTTACTTCTCTCACTAATGCTAGACCACAGAACACCAGCTCTCTCTCTCTCTCTCTCTCTCTCTCTCTCTCTCTCTCTCTCTCTCTCTTTCGCTCTCTCTCTCTGTCAATCTGTAAACAGAGACCCGTTAGAATAATCGAGTCAAAAAAAGACGTTTTTGTTTCTTACTTCAGCATTACTTATAAGCTTCTGCACATTTATTTCTAATATTAGGCCTATCTTATCCTATCCTATCCTTTAATGACCCGTTTGAATAATCGAGTCAAAAAAAAAGAAGTTTTGTTTCTTACAAGCATTACTTATAAGCTTCTGCACATTTATTTGTAATATTAGGCCTATCCTATCCTATCCTTTAATGTGCAGATTTAACGGCAGTGCTTAGAACTATATTTACGTCCTCTACCTGACATATTTAAGAGCGAGCATTAGTAGGCCTAGCATTCGGCAGCCATCTGTGTTATGTGTAGTGCTGACTCAAGCTCTCCCTCATCAGAGCCAGAGAGAGTGCACCTGAAGCCCTCTCCTTATAGACCCATCACTTATGATTTGTGCTGCTTCTGCAGTACTTAACACAGCCCAGTATTTCACCCTCTTTTTCCACACAGCCTGTTTAAAAAGATGACAGAGAAACAATTCAGATTCCCACACAAAATGATCCGCGCATGGCGTGTGTGTATGTGTGTGTAGGCTATTTTTAATAGGCTCAGAAGCCATCTGTTTGTGTGTGTGTGTGTGTGTGTATGTGTGTGTGTCTGTGTGATGTGTGTGTGTGTGTGTGTGTGTGTGTGTGTGTGTGTGTGTGTGTGTGTGTGTGTTGCGAGTGAACTCACCTCACAGCTGCATAACTCTTTTAGGGTAAAGTGAGAGTGCAGGCTCAAGAGTTGTCTTTTCTTTTCTTTTTTTTTTCTGGCAGCTCCACACACGCATCTGCAAACATATTAGCAAGTTAGTCAAATTGCATGTCATCTAGACTAAATTGTGGGCCTCGTTCCCAGCTCACGAGGATTGTTTTTCAGCGCCCTGGCCCTGTAAGTTGTGGCTTTCTGTTTGGCTTGCATGTGGTCTTATAGATTTTCACTGCTCTCTCTCTCTCTCTTTCTCGCTCATACGCGCACACACACACACACAGGCAGTGTTCCATTGAGATGACTCAGGCTCTATCAGACGTCCTAGTGTCACGCCTTGGTCACATTCAGAATGGGAAAAAGAGAAGTGTTTGACTAATTTCTCAATGCAACCGAGATTTGGTGTTGTAGATAATGCTGTGTTAAATGCACGTGTGTGCATGCGTGTGTGTTTTTCAAAGTCTGCAAACTGCTGCAAGCCTGGCAGCTTCGGTACGCAGTGGAAGAGGAGGCTTTTGAGTTCATTGGGACCACTAGAAGTCACACATTTGAAAAAAAAAAAAAAAAAAAGTTCTTGCTCTTAGGGGACCACAATTCTGTAGCTGAGGCTAATCACATTTCATGAAATGGATCATTTCCCCTCTCGTTTTCCTCTTTTCTCCTTCAAAACATCTAGGTTGTTTCCAAAGCACTCTACCACATACTGCCCGCACACTGACACTGCTATGATTAATAAGTACCGGTAGTTCTTGTCAGGTAGTATCAGTTTGTTCAGCAGTTTGTAGTGCAGCATTTTGGAAACAGCCTTAGTGCTTTTGTTATATCCCAGCGCCTGCCCAAGAGCATTGTGTCAATGGTCAGTGCTCAACACCCCACAAAAAAAATCAGCTCTTTTGTTTGTTTTCACTTCAGCTAATGTAATAATAACTTTAGATAATGTACTCATTAGCGACCCCCAAGTCTACCTACTGTACCATGTCACTCTCACTGGAACGGTCAAGCTCTTCCTTTCAAAAAAAAAAAAAAAAAATCCACTTCCTACTCACCTGTTTCCTGTGTGCGGACAGCAACACAATTGCCCGTATTTCGACAGGGTACGTTGTGATTTTTGGCACAGGCTTTGGCCATTCATCCGGGAGAGTTGTTGCCCTTCCCTCGTCATTTGTGTAGAGAAAAATGCCCTCTGCGTCCAAGATTTAATTCATGCCATGTGCGCTGTATATTGAAGCCCTTATTATTTCTCTCAAGATCACTTCCAAGGAGTCTCACACACACACACACGCACACACACACACACACACACACACACACACACACACACACACACACACACACACACACACACAAACACCTGCCAGCTTGGAGTCTTCATCAGATTTGGAAACGCAGAAGTAGTGTGAGGAGAGCAACCTGCTATTTTTGTTGACTTGTGTTTTGTTGTTGTTGTTATTGTTGTTTGTTTTTGTCAGTCTCCTAAGTAGAGCCAGCTTAAAGCCTGGCAGTCAGAGATGGTAATCAAGCGGTGGTGGTGGTGTGGAAGAGGCAGAGGGGACTCAAATCGCTTGAGCAGTACACTGTGTGTCTGTGTGTGTGCGTGTGTGTATGTGTATGTGTGTGTGTCACTCTATTCTTTTTTATTTTCTCCAAGGGAAGTGTGTGCACGGAAGCGTGCTTTTTTGGAGCGGGTTTCCTCATGCGTCTCTCTCTCTCTTTTTCCCCCGCCGTGCGTAGCGGAGAGCGCCACGGTTGCATGCCCATGCGTGTGCATGTGCTTATCGCACTGACTCCCTTTGTGCCAAAGCAGCGGCTGCATGCTGGCGGCCCGAGCCTCGGCGCGGCGAGCCAAAACAGACACCTGCTTCAGCCGAGCACTGAGCAGTGCTGCCAAGTGTTCTGAGGCCACAACTCTTAAGTCACCACCACACTGGCTCACTGACCAACTTCCCAACTTTCCTGCAGGCTGCACTGACCTAGGCACAGCTAATACCCCCAATTAGAAAGGGGGTATTTATATCAGATTCAAATGGTAAAGGAGGGGGCATCCTGGCTCAGTCTGCTGGTATGTTGTTCCATAAATCCAGCCACCCGGGTTCGAGTCCAACCCGAGGTCATTTCCCAATCCTTACTCAACTCTCTCTCTCTCTCGCACTCATTTCCTGTCACTTTCTACTATCCTGTCAAATTAAAAAGGCAAAAAGTGCTAAACAATGTCTTTTTTTTTAAAAAAAAGATAAAATGTAGAATATAAAATTATAATTTGCCAATGCACAACCCATACGGATACAGTTAATTGTACTGTATCTATCCTGTACACACAGAACAAGTGTACTACTCACCAGCAAATGCCCTAATCTTTGTGGTATCTGTAGTCAGTGTTCGTTGTTTACACTAGGGCTCATTGAAGCACTTAGTGAAAGTTACGTCGTCAGCGATTTAGTGTGAGTAATTTCGAGCCCAGAAGCGATTTTACTCTTTCTCCACTGCCTACTTTCACATGAGAGCATAGTGCACGAGTGCAGCTGGCTCAGTAAATGACGAAGAAAACAAGCCTTCCTGTTAGCCTGTGGTTTTTCGTTGTTTATTTCGTCATTAACCTAACCAATCTCTCCTTTCCTCTCTCCTCAGGCTCCGGCGGCAGGTGGGAACGGTCAGGTCCTCCTCGGCCATCTGCGACAGCAGCTCCCCAATGGCCCTGGCCTAATGCTCTTCCTCGGCCTTCTGATTGGACGACTCTTCCAGTACATCATGAGGCGAAGATGACTGATTGGCCAGTTGAGAAACCCAGCAGACTTGTAGCACCTGAACTTTTTTTTCTTCCTGTGTATAGTGTACAAAGTGTAAATATGACAAGCGCACGCCTCCACGCGCAGCAGTTTGCTGTCTCTCCACTGGTTGCTCTATCATGGCTGTGTGTGGATCCTGTGGAACTCCTACCTGTACAATCGGACTTGCTTTTTGGGTTCTGGTGCAACAGCAACTGCAAGATCAGCGTTTTAAAGATTGGGATGTATATCATGATCAAGGGGAACTTTCTTTTCATTTTATTATTATTATTATTTTTTACAATTCTTTTTTTTGTTTGTTTGTTTGTTTGTTTGTTTGCTTTAATGTTTGTTTCTGTAAATCTGCAGCACATGGATATTTTTCATCTTCATTTTGTTGTTGTTTCCTGCATGATAGTGGAAAGCTGAGCCTAAAATGCTGTGGATTGCCTGGCCTGACCAGCGCCAGTCCTGTGTCTTCCTAGCACACCGCGGCAGAGACAAACATTCCTTTTCTTTTTCATCTTTCTTTTTCTTCTTTCTTCTTCGTCTGTCTGTTTTCGATGATTTTGTTTTGTATCTATTTATTTGTACATTTGTGTATAGACATTATTTCTTATGTTGAAGTGGTCATTAGGCAGCATAGCAGTATATCTCAGACGTCCCTCTCCAAGCGTGGTCGTCTCAGTCTTATATTTGGCACTTCCGTTTTTTGTGAGTAGGCCTATGTTGACATTGCAAAATGATTTTTTTTTTTTTTTTAGAATTTTTTTTTTAACCCTCCATGACTCAATTTCGTTGTAAATGGCCGTGTAGAATACTGTTCCGTTTTTACAGTAAAATAATTATATACATGATTAGTGGGGTGGGGTGGGGGATCATCTGATTGACTGGGTAAAAAAATTCTAGAAGCTAGAGAAGCTGATACTGGTCTTGAACTTTCGCTATCCGTGGCACCCCAAAACATCAATCACTTCACTGTTGTGACCTTTGGCAAGCCCGGGCTTTCAGATGTGTGTTAATTTGCCAGGACAACATTAGTGTTGGCGTGAATGAGCTGGCTGCCCGAGTACGTGCCAGGTCATTTAAAAGATCATCTAACTCCAGACTTCGCCACAGGGGAGAACGGCTTTGTCAATGAAAAACCACTGAATGAACTGGATCCAAGGAAACAGGGTTTCAAATGCAGGTTATTGTTTATTTTGTTTTGTTTTGGTTCGGGCTTTTTTTTTTTTTTACACTGACTACCACACCTTATATAGGGGCGATAACCACCTGATCTGTTAGACAGTGTTGCTGTAAGACTCTTGTGTGTTTTCATGACTAATGTGGATTTGGGTGTGTTAGTGAGTGGGGAAGGAGAGCTAAGTACTACAGGGCATTGTATTTGTTACTCTGGCGTGTGCCATCTTTTCGAGGTTTCAACCCTATTTATACAGCGCAATCAAACAGTCACTCTTCCCATAATGCAATCTGTCCCTTTAAAGTGCAAGCTGGTGTCAGCAGCTGGCATTTTTATAACTGTTTTGTGGGACTGTTAAAAAGGCTTGGAGTAGAATCAGGAGCAGAAATGAATAGTACGAGGGAGCTGCGAAGCCAAAAAGTCATCAGTTTTCCAAAAGTGACCTCTCTGTGAAGAAGAAAAGCCAAAAGTAACACATTGATGTTTTGATCTGATAATGTGGTGGGTTAGTTTTTCATTTCACTTCACCGCACCCAAAGGTGAGGGCGTGAACATGACAGTAGTCAAAACAGTAGACTCAAGATTTTTTTTTTTTTTTGTGGAGACCACCTCATTGTTTTGTACCTCTTTGAAACAAAAAGAAATAGCAGTGTATCTCTCTGTGCCAAAAGACCACCGACCACAGAGTCTTTTGTGTCTTCTTTTTTTTATCATGAGTCCGTGAGTAAGACCAAAGATCCTCTTTTGTACTGTATCTAAGTCAGACTTAGAGTTGTGAAATTAACCTGTGGGAGCAAACTAACTTTTTTAACATGTGAGTGAGCGAGAGAGTGAGACTGAGATGAGATCTTGGCTGTAGTTTTTTTGATTTCCTATGCATTGTGTCTTCATAACGGTATTGTTATTTCCTCTCGCAGTTGGCCAGGAGTTCCAGTATTGTCATGTAATTTTGTTTCATTAGCATTATTGTACACATTTTTTTTTTTTACTGTATAATAGCCTTATATTTCAGAACAACTCTTCTTACGTTGAACATCTGAGGCAGTGTCGGCCGGAGAGGCCATATTTTTAGACAGACTCCACACAGCACGGTCAGGACGTTTTCATTGAGGGCCTGCGGAAGCTGACCTATATCCACCTCATGGGACCCAGTTCATTTGTAGCATTTTGGTATTTTCTGTTTTTTTTTTTTTGTTTGTTTTTTCTAAAAAATGGTATTTTGTATTTTGCACTGAATTTTTTGCTATGCTTTCATAATAAATGTGCAATAGTGCTGTAAATAAACTTGCTTGTGGGATATTGTCTTCTCTATAATGAGTCAAGTCAAGTCACGTCAAGTCACTTTTATTTATATAGCACATTTCATACAACATAGTTGATCCAAAGTGCTTTCAAAATAATAATGATAAAAATAATAATAAACAATAAACAAATAATAATAATATGCAAATGACCAAATAAAACAAACAAACCAAAATAATAACAAAATAAAAGAGGAAAAGGGTTTAGGGAGAATTAAAGGCTAGAGAAAAAAGACGTGTTTTTAACTTAGACTTAAAAAGATCAATGGTATGAATGGACCTAATGTGGGAGGGGAGACTAGTCCAGTGTTAGTGTGTCTGCTGCTTCATCAAAACAAACAAGGGGATCTCAACCTCATACGTTCTTTTATAAAGGTCAACAGAGATAAAATGTTACCTGAGTAGTTTCGGTTACTTTGTAGTGTAGCATTTGTCAGAGGGGGTGTGTTATGGTGTGTGGGCAAGGCTGCCGTACACAGTAGTCACAAAAGTTGAGTAATATTGCCTCTGTTGGCCTTTATAAAAAAATGTATAAAGTTATTAATCAGTAGGCCTGATTGATCTTTGTAGTATAGCCTACTAAAGAGATCTCAAGCTTGGAGTTCATTAACCTGTAGACATGTTGGGTACCATTTGGGTACCAGTTGGGTACCATTTACCCATTCATGCGTTTAGCAGACACTTTTATCCAAAGAGACTTACATTTTGTCAGCTGTCAATTACTGTACTTCAGGGCCAATCTCTTCTAGAGCAACTTTGGGTTAAGTGCCTTGCTCAAAGGCACAACGGTGGCAGCCGGATTTTAAGCCCAGCTAGACAGATTCCTTAAAGGGATACTCCACCTTTTCATGAAATTGGGTTATTCAAAGTCTTACCTGACTTACATATGTGGGTAAAGGCATTTTAGCATCTATTTTTCTAATCTGCACTGGTATGTAATGTTGCCAAAGAGTTGCTATCTGGCTACTTTACATTTCAGTACCTATGCTAAAGCTAAGAATGAAACAGACACTAAGTTTCCTTGCCTTCATCACTTTGCATTGACTGCTGTCTTGCTATTCAAACTACGCTGTACCAAATATTGCTGTATACAGTAATTTCCCGCATATAAGCCGCATTGTGTATAAGCCGCAGGACAGTGTTTTATGCAAGTTAAAAAAAACAAAACCATATTAACATCATATTAACTGCCCCCCTGTTTTAACCTCATAGCGGAAGAAATTTAGCAAAATCAATGTATAAGTCGCGGCTAATAGTCGGGGAAATTACGGTATATAATATAATATAACAGAACTCAGCAACCTTGAACAACAAGGCTATTGATCAGTTGTTTGACTCAGGACTGCTGACTATCTTGCTCCTTTTTTCAGCGAGAGGTACATATTTGGTAAATGAAAGAATGGTCATCATTATGGAATATTAGAATATATTGAATGTTAGTTTTGATGGCAGTAGAAGAGCTAAATCATGGAGCCATGAATCACCATCAACACATACAGTAGAGAGGAAATGTGATAGTAATATCAAGGATCTTTAAAGTGAGAAGGAAATCATTGCACTTGCATGACTATTTCAAGATTGTTTATGTGAGATGCATTTCCCAAACTCATGACAACTCACTGTCTGTTTATCAGAGCTGAGGCCCAATGAAAGGAAGTCAATGGTACTGATAAAATAAAAAAAACACTTTGTTCATATAGATACTCTCTCTCTCTCTCTCTCTCTCACACACACACACACACACACACACTCACACTATGTACGGTATATAAATACACACATCAGTTATATTAACAAAGTGTAAGATAAGCTACAGTATATGAAGTGCTATGTGTGAAATGCATACACATGCATTGAGGAAGTGAAACAACAACCACAGTCAACAAGAAGCCACAGTCATGTATAGAAAACAATGTTCAGTATGCAAGTGAAGCAAGGGAGCGAGTGCCACCATAAGGGCCATCATGCCTTCACTTCACTCTTCATCTGCATTGCAATGGCTGTGTGTGGAATTCCATTTGAATATCAGTTCTGTTCTCCCTCTCTTCCTCCTCCTGACAGTGTGCATCTGCAGGACACGGAAAGTACGGTACCTTCCACAACTTGGCACAAACACACTTACATAATTACATACCCGCACTTAAACCAATCGCAGCCTCTCCGTGTGTCTGCCCCACGGTGACTTCATCATTCTGGAGTAAACATTTTAACTCCTCACAGCCTCACACACACACACACACACACACACACTACTCTCACACTGACAGGCCAACACAGCGACGGTTTGCTTTACCCTAGATGTCATTGATTTCTCACAAATGTTGTCAACTCAGATGAAGTACTTGTTCATTGCAGGCCCTCACACACAGTTCTGCGGGTCATGGATACTTTTGCTGTCTTTGAGAGAGGCAGTGTCAGTCAGCAAAGAGTGACTCTTTGTATAGTAAATTTCAGCTGTTAAAGATTTTTTCCATTTCATGAAGCGTGTCAGTGAATGAGCCACTGTAAGCATGAACTATTACAAGTGTGTGTGGATTTATGTGTCATCATCCCTCCGACTCCGTCTAACACTAATGAAGCTGAAGTATCACTAAGTGTTACTAAGCATGACCACTCGGAAGAACAGGTTGAATCTTGTCCTACTGTAAGAGGCTCACAGCTCACTCAGGTCAACTCTCCCATCTAAATGAACAGGGATAATGTACAGTATTGTTCTTTTAAATGGGAACTAACAGCTCCTTTGTTCTTAGTTATACAGGAATACAGATGTACAGGGTTGTGTTTTCATTTGAAGAGTTCAGATGCAAAACCCCCTAAACACCATTTTTGTGAAAACTGAGTTAATGATATTGTGTGAATCCTGTATAAATCTAGAATATGTAAATGAAATGTTTTTTGTGAAAAAATAAAATAAAACCTGCTCCCCGCTGTGTCTAAAATATCTGTTTACAATCAAAACACTTTTTCTCAAAAAGTGGTGAAGTGGAGTTAGGGGGTTTTGCATCTGAACTCTTCATTTGTTGTTGTTCTTTTTGTTTAATTGATTTTCTCATATTTTCCTCTCTATAGATAGCCTGGGAATTCCCATGCTCCTTTGCGCGCTTATTTCATTTCACTCTGCAGAGGAGCATGGTGACCATGGCTGTTTTTCTCGCCTGGTTTCGGTATCCAATCACAGAACAAAAAGGGATTTGTACGGCCCACGATCACATTTTACGTCACGTGGTGGCTCTGGTATTGGCTCCGAGGTATGTACAGACGCTATGATAGACATTCGTAGCGCCCAATAAACGGCTACGGACAATTGCAAATGATGCTTCCGATACGAGAAATGCAATAGGTAGGTCCCCAGACTAAATATCACTTGTGATTTTAGTTTGGTATTCGCCAGGCTACTCTATAGAAGGAATCCCAAGGATCACAGAGTAAAACTTTATCACAAAGATTATATTTAATATCTATTTATCCAAGTAGAAAAGTTGACATAGTTATGACTTTATCCATGCATTGTAACCATTTATGAATGTGTTCATAGTGCTTTATGACTGTTTGGGCTTATAGACAATGTCACCAAAGATTTATATGGGGTTGTTCTAGTTATTAAAGGAACCGTAGGCAACTTCTCGCTTCTGTTTGAGATATACTTTTTTTTACTGTAATCAGAAAATGTGTTTTGGTAGCATCTAATATGGATGACAAATAGTCACATGAAGGGTGGATGCTGTAAATGCAAGTTTTATTCACACAAGCCATCCAGGATATGCACTGTGCAGCTCTGGGTGGGGGGTGGGAAACCACCTCACAGTAAAAGAAAACCTAACCTAGTAACAGCATTACATCATTAGCATGTTCTAGTGGTGCCAGAAAGATTGTCAGAAAAATGTTTGTTTGCCTTTTGTGTAGCTAGTTTACTAGTTATACTAGCCTGGGAGTTCCCATGCTCCTTTGCGCGCTTATTTCATTTCACTCTGCAAAGCAGCATGGTGACCATGGCCGATTTTCTCGCCTGCTTTCGGTATTCAATTGCAGAACAAAAAGGGATTTGTACGGCCCTCGATTGCGTTTTACGTCACGTGGTGGCTCTGGTATTGGCTCCGAGGTATGTACAGACGGTATGATACACATTCGTAGTGCCCAATAAACGGCTCTGGACAATCGTAAACGATGCTTCCGCTACGAGAAATGCAATAGGTAGGTCTCCAGACTAAATATCACTTGTGACTTTTAGTTTGGCATTTGCCAGGTTATAGCTATACAACAAAAACTGCAAAGTGTCCCTTTAATGGGGAATTACAGTTTAGTGTTTACATTATTCTATTCCAACAGGTGAATCTTACATGTTTCCAAGAGGACTGTCCCATCTGGGTAATGATAATGGATCCATGTCCCTGATCACCCGATAAGAGTCTGGACACTCTCAATAGACCTTATGTTTACTTTGCAGCAGGGCTGGACTGGGAGCAAAAAGGCCAAGCTTTTGGCCATGGTGGCTATAGCGAAGGGAGAGAACAGTGACCCCACCCAGTATCACCGGGTCTCCGGGGTGCTAAACGTGCAACTTGACCGCAGCGCCAAAGAGCCAGGCTCATTGGTATGGCAGTCAGAGCGCATACTCAACCGTAGTGACGGTACTCCGTCACAGCTAGATATACTCGCTGAGCAAATTCAATTTACCACCACTAGAGTATGTCAGAGTCAGAGCGCATACTCAACCGTAGTGACGGTACTCCGTCACAGTGACCCACCATGATTTAATTCAATGTAAAATGAGCAAATTATGACAGCCCCGGCCCAAAAATGACCGTCGGCCCACCGGGCATTGCCCTGTATGCCCTATGGCCAGTCCATGCCTGCTTTGCAGTGGGTGGGCACACATTCATTCATTAAAGGAGAAATCCAGTGTAAATCGA
>JAODXP020000006.1:3247089-3259589 GCA_027497455.2 Sardinella longiceps | reverse complement strand
CAGAATTTATACTTCCTTGCACTATAAAGCAGGGTGAGCCTTCCTTGTTACAAAAGCATCCTTCTGCACATCTTTTCGCAACTACATACAATTGTTCCTTTTTTATCGTTCTGTAGTTTACAGTATGTGTGTGTGTGTGTGTGTGTGTGTGTGTGTGTGTGTGTGTGTGCGCGCGCGCGCGCTCTACAAGTTGCTGAATTTCCCATGGGATTAATGAAGTTATCTATCTACACTACATTATGTTCACAGATGGGTCATTATACGTTTGCTACAGTTGCTGAGTGTTCTAGAATGATTAGTTAGAGCTGCCACATCATGGTCAGTTCCAGATAAGATTTATATTTTTATTTTAATCTCAGAGAATTTAATTCATTTACTTAGATTGAGGTCATAAAGAAGATTTCAAGAAATTCAGCAAAACATGCTTTCAGAAAAATAATCTCATAGGCCTATCCCTTGTATTGCTACTTCAAAACTCTAAAACTAAAGTAGAGACTAGTGAAGCCTACTGAAGTTACTGTATGTGCGTTCTTCTTGCCATGGAAGCTTCATTTCCTGTTTCTAACTTGCCTGAGGTGTGGATGCAGAAGATAACCCCATTTTCTCTCTCTTGAATGACAGCTTCAGCCAAGCCCTGTGAGTATTGCCCAGGATGCAAGAATCTCTCTCTCTCTCTCTCTCTCTCTCTCTCTCTCTGTCTGTATCTATGTCTGTCTCTCTCTCTCTCTCTCTCTCTCTCTCTCTCTCTCTCTCTCTCTCTCTCTCTCTCTCTCTCTCTCGATGGCAACTTACAGGGATTGCATCACATTTGCATCAGATTGGTGAGAGCTAGGTTTTTTGATGCATGAAATTTTGCTCGGTGCATCCGATTAGACTTTGGGGGGCGCGGGCGTGTGTGTGTGTGTGTGTGTGGGGGTGGGGGGGGTGGTTGGGGGTTGCCACTGCGGCAGTTCTGTGCGTACTGCTATTTATCTTTCTATCTAGCTATCTATCGTAGCTTGAAAGTAACATCAGGATAAGCGTGTGACAGGTAAACTACAAAGAAAAGCCAAAGGCAAGATGAGGATCTGCAATAGGCAACAACAACAACTTCCTAAATAAATAAATAAAAAATTTAAAAATGCATCATTAAATGCTTGATGGGGGAAAAAAAAGTTCAGTAAATCATGTCTGCCATGCCGTGGCAACACAGAGGATTTAAGCTTCATCTGAGACACTGACAAAAAAATGCAAATCACAAGACTCTAAAATAGAATTTAATCTTAATTTTATTTGACCCAAAGTCCAAATATAGGGCAGCGCCCCACTGTGCGCTCCACCAAATGTGGCAGAGCAGAGGCCCTTTACACACAAACACACACACACACACACACACACACTGTGCGTTCCACCAAATGTGGCAGAGCAGAGGCCCTTTAGTGTAATTACACTCCTCACAGTCTGCTTTGCTATTACATACACTTGGTCTCCTGGTTTGGCACACACACACACACATACACACACACACACACAAACAGTGTGCATTATGTACTTACACACACTCTCACACACACACGCAAAGAAACACACACACACACACATTCTGTGTGCATTATGCACTTATACACACAAACACACACACACTTTTTTTGTCTCACGCACACACACACACACACACACACACACAGAGAGAGAGAGAGAACTTCTATTCTATTTCAGAGGTAGAGTAGCGTTCAAGCCGGTGTGCATGTGTTATCAGTGCCGACGCTCCCAGTGCACCTCCACCAACTCCAGATAATAACCACCGTCACGGCACTTCAACCTGAACAGCAGGTTTCAGGATCAAAGTGTGCCTTGCACAAAATGTCATGTGTTGTCGTAGACGTTGTTCCCAAGGCAACCCGAGGCTTCTCCGTCAGTCACGACTGATGTATGACTCCTTCAGGGGTGCTCAGGGCTCTGTCTGGGAACATGGCCGCAACAACAGAAGCCTCGTTGGGAAATAACTCCCTCACCCTCCAAAAATAGAAAAATAATTGTGTGCAGGCAGCTTTGATTTATTTATTTATTTATCTATTTTGCCACAGCACACTTTGCCACCCCACACAAGTCAAAGAAGAAGAGGAAGAAGAAGAGGAGGAGGAGAAGAAAAGAAAGAGGGAGAGAAAGAAGAACAGTATAGAAGAAGAAGAAGTGAAAGAAGAACAATATAGAAGAGGAGAAAGATGAAAAGAGAAGAGAAAGAACACTATAGAAGAAGAGAAAGAAGAAGAAGAAGACAAAGAAGAACAATATAGAAGAAGAAGAAGAAGAAGAAGAAGAGAAAGAATATACAATATAGAAGTGAAAGAAGAAGAGGAAGAAGTGAAAGAAGAACAATATAGAAGAAGAGAAAGATGAAAAGAGAGAAGAGAAAGAACAATATAGAAGAAGAGAAAGAAGAAGAAGAAGAAGAGAAAGAAGAATATAGAATATAGAAGAAGTGAAAGAAGAACAATATAGAAGAAGCGAAAGAAGAAGAAGGAGGAGGAGGAGGAGGAGGAAGAAGAGGATCAAGAGAAAGATGAAGAAGAGGCGGAAGAAGTGGGGAGGAGGAGGGTAAAGAAGAGGAAGATGAAGAAGAAGAGATAGACAGATACAGATAGATGTTCCCACAGTGTGGAGATACCAAAGAGTTTCCTAATGCAATAACAGAAACCACGATTTGATGTGATGCTACCCTGTGCAAACTAACTGGTAGTTTACGACCATCTCTGGCGGGAGGTTTTTTCTTTTCCTTACTTCTTTTCCTCCTTTATTTAATTACTAACACGCAAACATCAACAGCACCGCTGGTTTGGTTAGATGGCTCATAGCACACTTAAAAGAGATGATGTAATCAAAGATGTGTGACACCATACAAACTCCATGTCACTCAGGGGAAGAGAAAGAATGTCTTTGTTTCATTCTTCCTATTTTTACTGTAAGCAGAGGGAAGAGTAGGGAAGAGTCACAGCAACTATGACTCAAAGATTTAAAAAAACAAAAACAAAAAAAAACAACTCTTATCACCACGCCTGCCCTTAGATGATGTGACAAATTCAAACTTTGGGGAAGTTACCCAGGTGGCCGAGCAGGAAAAGAGGCGGAGAAAGCGGCACCTTCCTGGCAACCCTGACCAAAGACTAAAGAATCTGTCCAGCCTGCATGTGGGTAGATTGGCTGGCACCCGTACTGCCTCCACTTACAGTAAGCATTCATACCTCATGCAAAAGATAGATACGGATACGTGTGGAGTGTTTCATATGTTCTATCCATTGATTCCGCCCGTATTTTGACATGAAAATGGGGAGCTTATGATTGCGCACAAAACGGATGAAATTCATTTGGAACTAGAAAAGCGCTCAGAGAGCGCAGACCTCCGCCAAGACAATGTGGTCACAGATGGTGTTCCGGATCACCAATCGCCACCAAAATCAAATCAGTTCTTACTCGTCCCAATACAGACGTTGTCCGAAAATTTCATCAAAATCCGTGCAGTACTTTTCGAGTTATGTTGCTCACAGACACACACAGACACACACACACACCGACGAAAACATAACCTCCTTGACAGAGGTAATAATGATGGAGGCGGGGGCGGAGTTTAGCACAACCAGGCGTAAAAACCTACAGTATGGAAGTATATGAAGGGACAGAAATTCAGACGTAAGGAGTGGACACACGTAGGGTATGAATCGGCCTTTAGCCTGCGTCAAAACTGCTCTGTTCTGGAAGGAGCCAGGGGCTGCAGAGCCGATTGGGACCACAAAACGAGCGACTGCATCAGCTGGTCCACACGCACGCTCATGGAAAAAGTGTGTCACTCTGTTAGTTCCCCAGCTTTAGCACGCGTCTTGGGCATTACTCAGCAGCCTGCCTGGTCAAGGGGGGTATTTAGGGTGTTTAGGGGAAATATGACTTTAAAGGAGAAATCCAGTGTGAATCAGTCAATAGCCCTGTCGTTCCATGTACCCCGAGAGTTGCCTTTAAAGCTGTATTCGGCAACTCTTTTAAAGTCAAATTTTGTAGAATTGTAACGATATCCTGAAAGTATTACATGAAAAGGGCTACTTAGGAAAAACCCTGAATTCTCTAGCTCCATCAAAACACTGTAATCGTGCTTGCAAAAATCCAGCGGTCCCTGTAGCATTCCACCAATCAGGTTCAGAGGGAGGGATCTCAGCCTGTCGATCACAGCTATGAGCAAGCCGCTGACAACGTGCTATATTGAAGGAGGGGTTTTAGATGCCATTGAGGAGCGTATAGAAATTGGTGGAGGGACCAGAGAGTTGTATGATCTTGATTTTTTTGCTTAAGTCTCAGAATTACATAGACTTGCCGAATACAGCTTTAAGAAAGAGAATGAAAAAAAATTATGCTATACAGACCGAATAACAAACCGATTACTATGTAATGCTGACTGAATGGGGCATAATGAAATTAAACTAAGCTGTTATGCCCCATTCACTTAGTGTTAGTTACTGGTTCACTGCTCAGTCTTTCTTATTCTTTTTTGCCCACAACATTTGCTGAGTTTGAGCAATAGGGCTATGGATTGATTTACACTGGATTTCTCCTTTAACAGCTAAAGGTCCAACTTATATGCTCAAGAACATCGAAAACATGGAAACTTTAATAGCAAAACAGCCAAATATAAACAGGATCTAAAACCTAAAACCTTTTGTCTACTTTTAGTAAATTTTCAAATTCAATTCATATTTATCATACATGTTATAAATATTTAAATCACAAAATAATATTGGGTAATAAATAATAGTGGGTGATAAACATACACTGCTGCTGCTGCTACTTCCTTTGATAAATAGAGCAATATTTTTCTGTCCTTCTAGCATCCATTCTTGGTTATGAGAGGGAAACTTGTTTGAGAATCTCTCTAGACAATAAAGCTGTCAATCAAACTGTTTTGAGGAAGAGAGTACTCTTGAGGCTGGGGTAGAGTGGGTGGGGTTTAACAGCCCCTTCTACATGTACCTGCAACTGTAGTCCAGCGTCTCTCACCTGATCTTGGGCCTCAGACCTGCCTCTCCACCCCCATAACCCTCCCCACCCCCCACCCCTCTTCACCACACCCCACCCCCTGGGGCTTAAGGTACTTTCCTCCTCTCTCCACAGTCATGTGTTAGGCCAGCCTACTGCCTCACACCATCTCCCCGGTGCAAACAAAGAAGAAAAAAAAAAAGAAAAAAAAAAAATCCCCATCACGAAGCCGGAGGATCAGTGTTTGCCTGAGGGGCCAAAGGGCTAGAACCTTAACCCTTAACCCCCACTCCCCCTACCCCACATCCTCCTCCCACACACACACACACACACACACACACACACACACACACACACACACACACAGACACACACACCTCCCCTCCCATAAACACACAGAGATGATATGCCATATGTGGCAATGTCACTGACTGACTGCTCATGTTACACAACAAATCACGAGCACTGTGTGTTCTTTCCTGTCTTTTCTCTCAGAGTGGTTAGTCACTCAGCCGGCCTGCCTGCCACTCCTGCTGGGGGGTGAGTGGGGGGCTGGGGCTGACTTCACGGGAGCTATTTTTAGAATAGATATACCTCTGGTCTAGGTTGGGACTTTCACCTCAATCCAGCCCCCCAAACACACACACACACACACACACCCTCTCAAATTCAAACACAAACACTTATACTGGCACGGATGCCTACACACACACACACACACACACACACACACACACACACACACACACACACTCAAACACACACACACACACACACACACACACATGCTCAGACACACAAACAAGCTCTCTCTCTCTCACACACACACACACACACACACACACACTCTGCTGGTTTGTTTAAGCGTACTGCTCTGTTATCTTTCTGTCAGGGGCACAATTGCGCTTTTCTCAGTAGACCAGTGAGTCAGCGCCAGAGGCCCCTCCCAAGCCGGTTAGGTTAAGGCTCTGCTCCGCTATGCCCTGCTATGCTGTGCTGTGCTGTGGATGGGCTGAGCTATTTTTTGAGCAGGTATAAAAGCTTCCCAGGTACAGTACACTCCGGCTGGTCAGGGCAGAGCTGGGAACACTGAGGGAGAGAGAGAAGCTCACAGAGCCCTGGGGAGGGCAGACTCAGTTCCCTGTCTCAAGGACGTCCTGGATGATTCAGTCACACGTGCCAAAAAAAAAAAAAAAAAAAAAAGGTTGTGTGTATGTGTGTGTGTTTGTGTGTTTGTGAACCGCCACCATTGTGACATGAACACTTCTGTATTTTTTTATTGTTTGTTTGTTTGTTTGTTAAAAAGAAACATAATGATAAAAGCATTTTTTTGAATTACAAAAAAAACACTTTAGATTAATGACCAAGAAGTTTTGGGTGAGGAGTAGGTAAGAACGGCATAACTAAAAGAATAAAGGGATACATTTCTATTTAGGAATAAAGAAGTTTTGATTTCTGATGCATCCAGTCTCTTCAGCAGTAGTCTAGACAAAACTCAAACTACTTTCACTGTACGCCGTTTATGTTATTCCAGCAGACTTATGTAGTAAGTATTCTACAATTTATCTCTTTATGTTTTTTGTTACATCGTTCTTACCTACTACTTATCCCATACTTCACAGACTGTAATCTAAAGCGTTCCCAAAAAAGAACTGTTACTGGTACTGTTATCATATTAGTTGTAGTGCTTGTGGCCATCTATTGTACATCCATTTTTACTTTAGTAACGGTTAGGCTTAGATTTTTACATTTTTAGTAACTTCTTTTCTGCAATAATGTTACTTATATTGTGTCACTTTGGATAAAAGTGTCATCAAAGTATTAATAAACATCATGATAGATGAAAAGGCTTCTGCTTAAAGCTTACTTAATTAGTAAACTATAATATAGTTCTGTAATGTAGCCACAGAGTCCTGGACTTTCATTACGCATGAACTATATTCTACAGAGAGAGAGAGAGAGAGAGAGAGAGAGAGAGAGAGATATGCATTGGCATTTCTGTAACAGTATAAGTGGCATTTCTGTAACAAAAGTGGCATTTGAGAGAGAGAGAGAGAGAGAGAGAGAGAGGGAGGGAGGGAGGGAGGAGAGAGAGAGTGAGTGAGTGAGAGAGAGAGAGAGAGAGAGAGAGAGAGAGAGTGAGTAGAGAGAGAGAGAGAGAGAGAGAGAGAGAGAGAGAGAGAGAGAGAGAGAGAGAGAGAGAGAGAGAGAGAGGGAGAGAGAGAGAGAGGGAGGGAGTTTCTTTGTTTCTGTCTTCCTTTTCTTTACGCATCTGCCACAGGCAGTGCCAAAATGGGCTGAGCTATTTTCTGATCAGGTATAAAATAATTTCAGGTGAACTTTGTTGTCAAAGTAGAGCGAGCCGCAGACAGAGGCACAGGGGCGGGGCATGGCAAGTAGAGTCAGCTTGTTTTACTCTCAAAGACGTCATCACTGATGTTTGTTTGTGTTTTCTTCCTCAACTGGTTGATTCATTCTGACAGATGTCAAATGTCACAATGCCAATGCATTGTTCATTTTGTAATATTATTATTCAATTTGTAATAAGGTATATTGCTTCAGGTAAAAGTGTCTAGTTACACATAACCATAATCCTAATTCAGTTATACAGTGTGATGACTTTCATTATCATTATCACTTTCTCATATCTAGTTATAGAACTGAATAGAAGCTTTTTTTAACACATGGATGCCGGTAAGCATTGATTTCCTTTGAAAGGAAAGTTGCTCTTCTCTTTTCAAAAAAAAAACAAAAAAAAAACACTTTCTCAGTTGCCATGAAAAGGGAAGAGGTCTTGAAGCAGGAGGTGTTCAATCATCAACACACAACAGGAAGTTCTCTGACCCTCTCTCTCTCTCTCTCTCTCTGAGCGGTAAGTCTTTGTTGAGGATCAAACCGTTTACCGTCAGGTCAGACCAGACCAGACCAGACCAACACAGTGTAGACCAGACCAACAACAGTAAACGGTTTGTTTTGTTTCATGATACACACACACACACACACACACACACACACACACACACACACACACACAGAGAGAGGTTAAATTGGGTCAGGGCTATCTGGGCACAAAGGCTGAGCCAAGTCTACTGGTGGCCATTGGGTGGCCACAAGACCCCTGATAGAGCCCCCACATAATCAATCCCAATTTAATCCCTATATATACATAGTCACGATCAAAGAGAAATCTACTTCCTTCTTTCTTCCTGTTCTCCATGAACCAGGGCCGCCTGTGCCTGTGTCTGTATGTGAGTCATCAGAATCAGTTACCAAAGGGCTGATTTCACTGCATGCATGGGGCAGCCATCTTTCAACACCGTCATATTTGCTTCTCCTTTCAGAGACCAGACAGTAATTAACCCCTCATCTGATACACACGCACATACATACACACATACATGCACAGACACACACACACACACACACACACACATAAACACACACATACAAACATAACCCATACTGTGTGTTTAGCATATTATAATAACTTTCTTTAGTTTAACATGTTTATATTTCTGTCAGACACTTCTAGATCCAAACACACAGGAAATGACAATAGTTCAGACCTACAGTATATTTTCTCTGCAGCAGTGTGTACCGTAGAGGTTTCAGCTCATTGCCTTACTCAGGCTTCTTGCATAGAAAGACAGACAGACAGACAGACAGACAGACAAACAGACTTATTAATTCTTATGTTTTTCTTCTTAAAAGGCCTTTCACTCACTCTTAAACTCACTCACTCCCTCACTCACTCTCTGCTGCTAGAGTCATTAGCTATCAGCCACGAGAGAGAGGAGTTCTCCAGGTGCTGCTGCTACTGCTGGTGTGATACAGTATAGAATTCCTTCAGCAGTAATAAATCACAATCACAATCAGAAAGCAAAACATGTTTTGTAGTCGGAGAGAGAAAGCGTGTGCCGCTCCACTGCTAATCACGGCACGGGCCCGGGGGTGTAGGTGTGTGTGTGTGTGTGTGTGTCTGTGTGTGCGTGTGTGTGTGTGTATGATAGAGAGTGGTGTGAGTGTGTGTGAGACTGGTGTGAGTGCGTCAGAATGTGTGTGTTTGTGAGAGCGTGTGTGAGTGTGTACATGTGTGTGTACATGTGTGTGTGTGTGTTGCGAGTTCAAGAGCAGTGGTGGGGAACCTCGGCTCACAGAGCTACACTGATCTCCCTGCAGACAGAGGAGGAGGAGGAGGAGGAGGTGCTGTGTGTGATATCTGATCTACGCTTGCCAGACCAGAGCCCAGGCGTTTGTGTGTGTCTGTGTGTGTGTGTGTGTGTGTGTGTGTGAGTGAGCCGAAAGAGAGCCTGGCAAAACACCAGCGCCGTGAAGCCCCTGAACAAAAGGCTTCACTCAGCAATCTCCACTGCAGTCTCGCTCTCCACTCAAACACCAGCCCTCGCCTGCCCGCCGTCCTTCCTCCATACCCGTCCTGCCTGCTTGCCCCACCAGCAACATCATCATCATCATTATCATCTTCGGCACAAGTGCCACCAGCCACCAGACAGCCAGCCAGTCAGTCTCATCCCTCACCCTCACCCCTCACCCTCACACACACACACACACACAAATACTCCCTCACGGCTGGAACGTGACTAAACCGCGACGCCAGCCACCTAGACAGCTGCTGATGGAGGCAGAGGCAGCCAGAGTTCTTATCAGCTCGCCTGTTGCCCTCGAGAGACAGACAGACAGACAGACAGGCGGATTGACAGGCAGGCAGGCAGGCAGACAGACAGACACACACACATATACACTCACACTCTCAGACAGACAGAGAGACAGGCAGGCAGGCAGGCAGACAGACAGACACACACATACACTCACACTCAGACCGACCGACAGACAGACAGACAGACACACACACTTACACACTCAGACAGACAAACAGACAGGCAGACGGACAGGCTTCCCCAGGAAGGGATCCTCACAGTACAGGGCACCTCAGTGTAGCTGTAATTACCGCCTCTTGTTTATTATCATTATTCCACAGATAAGACAGCCATCACCACCAGCAGCAGCAACAGACACGAGACACGGGTTCAAGCTGCAGCTCAGGGTGTGTGTGTGTGTGTGTGTGTGTGTGTGGCGTCAAGTGTGTGTGTGTATGTATGTGGTGTCAAGTGTGTGTGTGTGTGTGTGTGTGTGTGTGTGTGTGTGTGTAGTGTCAAGTGTGTGTGTGTGTGTGTGTGTGTGTGTGTGTGTGTGTGTGTGTGTGGTGTCAAGTGTGTGTGTGTGTGTGTGTGTGTGTGTGTGTGTGTGTTTGTTTGTTTGTGTGTTGTGGGTTGGGGGGAGGCAAAGGTGTGGACTCTCCACGTCCCGCACATACTGTCATACTGTAGGCTACAGTGTTTGTGCTGCTGCTGCTGTGTGTGTGTGTGTGTGTGTGTGTGTGTGTGTGTGTGTGTGTGTGTGTGTGAGAGAGAGAGAGAGAATGTTCCTGCTCCTGGTTCCTATAGTAATGGCGCCATTCTGATGAGTCAGAAATGGGGGAGAGGTCACGGCCATGTGCACAGGAACAGTCTTACACACACACACACACACACACACACACACACACACACACACACACACACACCGGCCATAAGCACAGGAATGGCACTAACAGCAGCAGTGGAGCTCAGCGGGCGGCTGACCCGTCTGTGGGGGAAGGTGGGGATTGTTGAGACCCGTAAACAGCCCTGGAGGATAGCATGAGAGGGCGGATAACTCTTATGGTCCTATTGAAAATTTGGTTATGTACAGTATGTATGTATGTGTATGTAGGTAGTGTAGGTAGGTAGCCTAGGTAAGTAGGTAGAAATAAAGGCATCCAGTAGCTTACATAACTATGGATATACTGTACATACTGTAAGTAAACAGACTCAAGAACACTCACCGAAAACAACTGAAAGATGATTACAGATATCAATTTTATACAGTAGAGGTCGAGTAGAAATGCTACTTTATGAGTGAAAAAAAGCATCTTCTCTGTCCTGCTAGAACAACACAAGGCCCATATACTGTAATTTCCCATATACAGTACAGTAGAATTTCTATTTGCATAATCAAAGTTAATTTTTCTATGTGGGATAAGCCGGATGGAGACTATGATGCAAACAGGTCAGTGGCCATTTTATTAAACTCAGGGTCTTAAAAACTCCTTCACCCCAGGGACAGTTAAAGAGAGAGAGAGAGAGAGAGAGAGAGAGAGAGAGAGAGAGAGAGAGAGAGAGAGAGAGAGAGAGAGAGAGAGAGAGAGATGTAAAACAGGGAGCCCATGTGTGGGCCCTTTGAAGACTTGGGCCTGTAAATCATTGGAGCATGGCAGAGGAAAAACATACAAAGTGTCTGCATTCTCGGAAAAGCTCTGTTCGCTCGCCCATTGATGTGGATGACAAAAAAAAACACGTTCTTTATTCTCATCTCTCATGTAGACAGAAATGTAAACAAAATTATGGGCTGTAAGAAGAAACGCGATGTTGTTGGATCTATGGCCATGATAGGTCAGTGAAATACCAATGTCCAATAGGCTTTGCACTACAGAGGAAGCATTCTTTTCAATTGCGCATTACATGTGAGATTTCTTAATCAGTGACATTTATTAAAATGTCAAAATGACTTTCACAGCTCAATCATGTGTATGATGTTTACTGTATAAACACAGGAAAATAAATGCAGTGTACATATTTATATTTCTGTCATTTTCACTTTGAGGAATATAATATAATAACTTCTAAAATTAAATAATTTATGAAACTTAGACAAGCCGTTTTTTTTTCTCAGATCGTTCAATTTTATTCTACCAGCAAAACCTGAGAAATATGAAAGTGAAGTAAATCCATGTTGATTGCAACAATGTTGAGTGTGGCTACAAAATAGAAGTTTAATGCAAATGTAGCTTTGTTTAGCTTGTCCACAAATATGGCTAGAAACAACAACAACAAAAAAGAGAAACAAACTTGAAGGTGTGAGAGAGAAGGGAGTGTGTGTGTGTGTGTGTGTGTGTGTGTGTGTGTGTGTGTGTGTGTGTGTGAAGGAGAGAAAAACATGTGAATATTGGAGGAGGTAGTCAGCAAAGCAGCCTGCAGCAGTCAGCTGGGCAGTGCCCAAGCAGCTGGCACAGATTGCATGACCGTGTTTACACTGCTGTGTCCAAAGAGCAGAGAACTAGCTGAGAGAAACACAGAGGGGAGGGGGAGAGAGAGAGAGAGAGAGAGAGAGAGAGAGAGAGAGAGAGAGAGAGAGAGGGCATGACAGAGAGGGACAGAGACAAAGAAAGAGTAAGAGAGAAGGACAGAGCGAGAGAGAGAGAGAGAGAGAGAGAGAGAGAGAGAGAGAGAGAGAGAGAGAGAGAGAGAGAGAGAGGGAGGGAGGGAGGGAGGGAGAGAGAGAGAGAGAGAGAGAGAGAGAGAGAGAGAGCTGGAGGTTGAGCCGCTGTTAGACATGTCTGGGCGTGTCCCTGTCTGAGTACAGCGGAGCTGATCGCCTCAGGCGCTGTGGAGGCTAGCTGCAGCCCA
>JAODXP020000006.1:3197089-3242089 GCA_027497455.2 Sardinella longiceps | reverse complement strand
TGCTGTTTGTTTTTTTTAAAGAAATTCTATTTAAGAAAATATTTTCTTTATCATCAGTCATTCTATATATTCAAGTTCAAGGATTTTATTTTCAAGTTCAAGGAAATATTCCTCATGTTTTTCATTTTATCTTTCATTCTATATATATATATTGCTTTCAAGAAGCAACAGTCTATACCATATATCTTTATGTTATATCTATATCTTTAAGAGGTCTAACACTCGATGCAGAAAATATCTCAACTCTAAAATGAAAAGTGCTATATATGCAGTGCAAGTCAAGCATGCCTCCAGGCATCATGTCTAACCTGAGGCTGAAGGGTGACCCTCTCTCTCCGTGTCTGGGCAGGCCTGTTGTCTCCGTGCAACAACATCCCTCTGGCGTGACCTGCACACAAGGAGGACACACACACAGAGACACACACTTTTAGTTTGACGGGTTGTTCCCCACCAGCAGACAGACATATATATACACACACTCACACACACAAGCACGCATGCACACACACACACACACTCGCACGCACGCACACACACACACACACACACTCGCACGCACACACACACACACAAACACACACATACACAAATACACACTCGCATGCACACACACACACACACACACACACACACACACTCGCAGGCACACACACTCGCACGCACACACACACACACACACACACTCTCATTTGGAAAGCAAACAGTGGGAGTCCCGTATGGGGCTCTGCCTGCAGCTCATGTCTGAGGGCATTTCAGCTCTGTGGCACGAAATCATAGCAGATAAAGGAGCAGTCCTTGAAGGTCAGGATGGAGGTTAAAGCCCTGTCCTGTCTGGGTTAATAAAAAATACAGTTGCTTCCAGTATATGTGTGTGTGTGTGTGTGTGTGTGTGTGTTGCATAAAATACTCTCGAACTCTAAATGGGTTAATAAAAATGCAGTTGCTTCCAGTGTGTGTGTGTGTGTGTGTGTGTGTGTGTGTGTGTGTGTGTGTGTGTGTGTGCATAAAATACTCTCGAACTCTAAATGGGAGCTGAATAGTGGTCAAGATTCAGTTATGAGCCTAAAACAATTTCGGCCAATTGTCACGTCGCGCCGCTGGTCCAAGGAAGGGAGGGGTGTAATTTGATTGGCTTCTGACCTCAAACAACATCAACAACCTTTTACCAGAATCAGGGACTCCACCTTTAACAACCCATTCTTAGCCATAACAGCACCTGCTACATCTTGACCTGTCTCAGACACACACACACACACACACACACACACACACACACACACACAACCACCCCCAAACCAATACAGAACTCACACAGTGGTCTCATACACCACACAGACCACCCACATGGAAAAACTCTTTCAAATTCTTTTTTTTTTTTTTTTTTAAACAAAGCAAAGGCTACATGTGTGAACACACAAATAATAATACCCCTGTCTGGCACATTCACACTGAAAATAGATATGGTTTATATATAGTATATATGACCCACTGAGGAACAATGTGAGTATGTACTACTTATACAAGCACTTTGCCACAGATTTATCGTGCGGTGTTGTACAGTATGACAACTTTTGCATCCTATGTGTCTAACAGACTTGTACTGTACTCTGTGCTCTACCATATGGGCATGAGTGTGCAGGTGAGTCAGGCCCATCTAATCCATAGCCAGAGGGAGTTCACACACTAAATCACCCATATAAAACAGTCTCAAAGTGACTCCCCTGAACCCCCAGCGAACCCTGATACACGCTTAGGGGACTACTCAGCTACTAAGCCTCCGTCTCCCATATAATACACTTCATTCAGACCTTTTATGATGGTACTGCAGTGATTCATGAATTGAGACAAGGAAAGAGAGAGAGAGACAGAGAGAGAGAGAGAGAGAGAGAGAGAGAGACTAGGTTGTACTGATTGCATGACACAGAACCAGGAAAACAAAGGGCTGGATTGAAGCGGTGTTGACATGGCATGGCAGCGCAGACGCTTTGCATATGTTTTTAACTCTGATGGGCGCCTGTTTTCATGTGATTCTTTTTGTGGAACTCATTAGACATTAGATCACATTGAATTTTCAGGCTCCTGAGTTTGAAACTTGTCACTTTCAACCCCCCTCCACACAAAACACACAAGCATAGAGACAGACGTATAGATACACACACACACTAAACACTAAAATGGGTTTCTACTCTGCGTGTGTTGGTGTGTGTGCGACTGTGTGCGTGTGTGTATATGATACAAACACACACACACACACACACACACACACACACACACACACACAGAGTAGAGACCCATTTTAGTGTTTCACAGAGTAAAGAAGCTGTACTGTATGTCACAGCAGTACACGTTTCTTTGTTGTATTTTTCAGAAGACGACTGGAACACCACAGTACTGTCAAAGCCACAAAAGGATGAGTTTCATCTCTGTCTAACATGTCAATTTTCATATTTGCATTCTTCTGGTCGCAAGCAATTTGGTTATGACTTTGTTCTCTTTGTACTTCAACCACAGTGTTTTGTTTCTGAACCCCCATCACTTTTGGCTGTCACCAAAAAGACACCGGCGATCGCCAGTAATTTGTCTGAAAGGCCCACATCCTCAGAACACTGACAGACAAACACACACACTGACAGACAGAGAAAACAAAACAAAACAAAACAAAACAACGCAGCTCAGTTGCAGTTGCTGTTACCGTTACGAAGCTGGATATTGTGTTGCAAAATAAATAAATAAATGAATCAATACAACAATAACAACATGGGAGACGTGTAATTTAAAACTGTGAGAGCTACTGGCATAGGTCTGCTCTCTGATGCACACACACACACACACACACACACGCCGCTGTGTGTTTTTAGAAACGGTATGTCTGCGCATGCAAAGGTTGCCATCATCCCTATAATTAACAGTGCCCTGCTTTCATTACGTTTGCACTGCCATATACACACATACTTCAGAATATAGTTTTCAAAAGGAGAGGAAACGGCATATTTTGGAGACATGATTAAAAATACACACAAGTGCCCATTTTTGGAGAGAAGAACTTATTTTGAGTTATTATGGCTTGACTGTAGCAGCGGCACAGACGGGGTGGTTCCCACAGGACTCTACTACACTTATACAGTACTTAAGTATACTATACTAGACTGCAGTATACTAGACTAGACTATACTGTGCCGCCGACATGACTGCAGGAGGAGAGGACCTCTGACAGCGTGTTAAATCTGAAAAAGCTGGTTTCATGGTAAAGCAGATTGCACAACACAAAGCACACACACACACACACACACACACACACACACACACACACACGTGTCACACATAAATGATTAACTTCCCACAAAAATCCATACCATCCTTACATCCATATATGAAACTCACACACACACACACACACACAAAGGAGACCTCTTTGTCCTCCACTACTCAAAACCAAACCCACCGCTTTACATACAGCCTTATGGAGCAGCTCTATTAAATAAATAAATACACACATCGCACATCTACAGTACGATCACATACAAGTGCTATTATAGTATTATCCGCAAAGAATTATAGTCGTTGATAACCCAGCCAAAGAAAACATTTAACCGTGCTATACTCTTTCCGAGCGAGTGTTACAACTGTAATGGCTCTGAAATAACACTGTTATTTTAACCATTTTCATGAATTAGATCTCATGATACATTACTGCATCATCTAAACCAGTAGCTTCTTGCTTTAATTTCTACCTGCTACGGTGTAGGCTGACAGATTCTGCTTGAGGGAGCACATTACTCAACAGGGACGTCTTGGAAGACTCGATGATTAAGGAGCCTCTGATAAAAGACCGACTCTGCAACTCTGCCATGGTGTCTCATACTTCATCTCGTCAGCTTAAGAGAGAGAGAGAGAGAGAGAGAGAGAGAGAGAGAGAGAGAGAGAGAGATGGCAACCATCATGCTGACCCCCTTGATAATTCACAACATTAATCAGGCCTTAAAAACAAGGGCCTACAAGTTTGTCTCTCTCCCTCGCTCTCTTTATTAAAAAAAAACAAGAAAAAAAGAAAAAAAAACAGCCTTTTTAAAACAAACATGGTGAAAGACGACGGACAGGCATTACTCACACAATGGCCAACCAACCCGACGGCCATTAATTAATACGTCAAATACACATTCTCCGGACACAGGAAAAGTGCCATGTATTATTTATAGAGCTGTGCAACGACAGACACAGACCGGACAGGGTATTCATCTGGAGTCTCTCTCTCTCTCTGTGTGTGTGTGTGTGTGTGTGTGTGTGTGTCGCCGCCGCCGAAGCCCTCATGGTCAGTTTCAGCACAGTAAAACCCTTGTCAAAGACCAAGAGTGAGTCACGTATGATATTACAGTAGTGGTGAGAAAAATGTATACTTCCCTAAAATCCTTTCTGTCATGCCAGTTGACAGTGACAACAGGAAAACAAGGGCTAGGCCTACTTCTCAGAAGAGTATGACGACAAAGTGGCTTTACCACTGTAACGGCAGCTGCCCTTTCCTTGCCACACAGCTTTTTGACATGATTGCTTTGTCAGATATAAAAAATAACAATATTCTCAAAAGTATGTATATTATATATATTATATATACAGATTTTCTCCTTTAAATTACAGAACAGAGCTCCCAGTGCATGAAGTGATCTATTATTTAGAAACACACTCATTCTGTTTTTGTTTGACTTAAAGTGTTTAACTTGGCAATCAACCCTTTAATTACCCTGGTATGATTAGCCCTTAAAATAGACACTTTATGGTGTTATTTGAGTGTTTTAGAGTTTTCTTCAACTAATTAACTGGGTCATTTTCACTGCATGATGGAAATCAGTTGTTATGACGATTTAAAAAGAAAAAAAGTTAAATCTGGACTTAATATCCTCTCTAAAAATACTTCTAAAATATATGTTAAAAGGGTGGAAATGAAGGCATTGAGTTTTACAATAGTATGTAAAAGCTAATGGTGCTTTACTGGGCTGAGTCCACCAGAGCTTCCAAGTATACTAAGAAAGCATACTAAGAAAGTATACTGAGTATGTTCTAAGAAAACAAATGGCTACGACAGGTTGGAGATGGATCATTATGGGAAAGAGACAACATTTACTCAACCGTTTACAGTTAAGAGTTGCACCAACAGTTCTTCACTAAGGACCACAAGGTAGTGAAAGCACGGGAAAAAAAAAAAAAAGCTTGAAAGAGAAAAATAGCAAAGCATGTTTGACAGTTAGCAACCTGTGCAATAAGGCATTCCACACCGTCTGGTTGCACAAGTTAACAGTTATGGCGTTGAACTGGATGTTCTTTAGACAACCCACAAAGCAGTAAAACCACAAAAAAAACTGCTTAACGGAAAAGGCCAAAAACGTCACTACATCTGAAACTGTTAGCAACAGGCCAGCCCATAATACCAAGGACCCCGAAATCACTTAATACCCATTCAAAGGAAGATTGCACGGCAGAATGAGCGCAATAGGAAAAAAAAACAACAACAACAAAAAATCTTTTTCGTTCAACTGTGTCATTCCAATGAGGCAAGACATCATGGCCACACTAACAGGTTATTTACCCTCTTCGGTGGTACAACTGGTTTCAGCCCTACAGTAGGTGTGGTGAAGAATGACTAACAGCTATTTTACCAGCCAGGGTCAAGAGTATAGAATAGAATGGAGTAGCCATGGACAGACTGTATAAATTAACTGGCCCTTACACCAATGATGTTCATCACTCACGCTCATTTCTCTTGTGATAATGTATTAGACGTGTGACACCCACAGAGGACCCGGCCACTTTATCCACATTGGTGGGGATTAATCACTTGGTTTAAGGTAAATGGATAGGGTTTCAATTTAGAAATGGAGGCAGTGATGGAGAGATGGAGGGAGGGAGAGAGAGAGGATGATGTTGAGGAGCGTGCAGAAGCGAAGCCCATTACAGCGAGGTGAGGAGGGAGAGGGGACGAGTGAACCAACGCCTTGCAGCCAGACAGATAGATGGAGGCCGGGAGCCTGGAAGGTTTAAGGCAGGGGGAGGATGTGTGTGTGTGTGTGTGTGTGTGTGTGTGTGTGTGTGTGTGTGTGTCTGTGTGTGTGTGGGAGACACACTATCTGGGTTGGCCGAAGGTGCTCCCAAAAGACTCTGGTCATAAACATTTTTAAAAGGTGCAGCCTGTTAGTTTTGTACAGTGTGTATTTATCTTTAACAAATGGAGCTGCAATTGCAATACTTTGTTAAGACGCAAAACAAATTTAGTGACAATATAGTGTTATAGTGTATGTATGTATGTATCTATTTATCTATTTGGGATTTCACTTATCCATTTTTATTTTTTACTGATTAATTTACAGTATCTAGGAAGGTTCTATTAAGACTTGACATGACACCAACTGAAAGCTACAACAACTTACAATCAACTTAAACACAAAACAGATCATGAGGCATAGTTATAAGATATTAAATTAAATGTGGTTTGGATATTAAGATTTTGGGATTCTAATCCCAAGAATTTTTTGTAAAATTCTTCTCTCTCTCTCTCTCTTTTTTTTTCTTCCAGCCAGGGAGTGTCCTTTAGAAACGCTCTGATGTGTGCACTGTCCTATAAAAGAATCATAGAGGCTTGAGCCGGTTGTAAACAGCTCCAAACAATCAAAACGTTTGTTTAAGGAGCTCAGAGGGCCAGAATGTTATTTACAATTGTGTGTAATTAAACACTTGTTACATTGCTCTCTATAATCCTGCAGAATGAGCCATTCACTTCAATGGGACTTCCAAACGTTCTAAGGTCTGATATTTCTTGATAATGGACGGTTGCTAAGTATAACAGACCGCTGTTAAGAAAAGAGAAAGAGACATTGGCATAGCCAATGAGATGGTCTTTTAAGTTAACAGACTACTTTTTTGTGTGAAAGCTATTATCGATCTTAATCATTAAAATTACAGTAAAAGCAATAGTAATCAATGCTTCATTGTCATGTTATCAATATCTTCAAGAGGTAGCCGTGTATTAATAAGCGGGGTAACATTCTGCGGGCCGGTCATTATCGTGGAATAGCTCCCACCTCAGGCAATGATATCAACAAGACCTGCCTGAAAAGACGACATTCACTCACACAAGACTGCAACTACATCCAGTCCAGTCTAGTCCAACTCCTGAGGGAAGAGGTTTCATGTCCCAGAGGCCTCTAAAAGTACACAAAATCCATACACAAACAATTCCAACCAGTCAATGACAGATCCTCAGAGTTTTGGAAGAGAGAAGGGGGTAATTTGATCACCTGTTAAACTCAGACAGAAAGACACAAAAATCATGGACTCTCATGGACTCATGCTTGGCCAGGAGTCCTTGGAAGAAGAGATACTGGGACTTTTCCTGGTAAAAATATAAAGGATAAATTAAAAATAAATAAATAATGCGCAGCAAACAGCGTCAGGGGGCAGGCACAGTTTTCTAGCAGAGAGAAGTATAAAGAGAAAAATCAACACAGTGCATTCAGGGTCTTCAGTTTAGAGACTGAAATTATCTGAAAATGTACTGACATAAGTTTTAATATTGAATCATATAGGTTTTAATATTGAATCGATACTGTTATATTAGAAAAATTCAAATTCAGCAAGGCTGTCGAAAAAAAAGCTGCCCTACAAGATTTGGCTTCTGTTCGACGTAAACAAAGT
Source organism: Sardinella longiceps (assembly GCA_027497455.2). Lineage (NCBI taxonomy): Eukaryota > Metazoa > Chordata > Actinopteri > Clupeiformes > Clupeidae > Sardinella > Sardinella longiceps. Next base: position 3,234,409 of record JAODXP020000006.1, on the reverse strand, counting down.
TTCTCCACTCGAGAGATTATCATGGCTTATCTGTAGAAGTTGCATTATGACTGTGTGTGTGTGTGTGTGTGTGTGTGAGTGTGTGTGTGTGTGTGTGTGTGTGTATGAGTGTACAACAATATGAACGACTCATCATTCAGTGGCCCAGATAAAAAGGGTGTGAAGTCCTCATGGGCCTCTCAAAACCTACACATACACACACAGACACACAGACAAACAGACAAACACACACACTCGCCATTGTCCCTGTTTTATTCAGCACGCAAATATGATGGAAGGCAGTGCAAACTCGAGAAAACAAGCTGCTGGCAAAAGATGTTTTAAAAATAGCACCTCATGGTAAATGGTAAACAAAGCAGTTCAACAGGAAGTGAGAGACTAATATGTGCTGGTACACGGCAGTCTAAAGAAAGAGCTAAAAAATTAACAGCAAAGACTTTATTAAATGTCACTGCACTTTTGACCTAAATGTCACTGATAGACCGTAGGCTGTGTCTGCGACTGTGTAGGCAACTCAATAGTCTGAACTTTTTTTGTCTATACTATAAATACTATAACCCCCGAATGAAGACTCCAATAGGACATAGAGTATAAGTAGAGAGTGATCCTGTTTGTATTTACAGGATTTTAGACAAAGTTCCTTTGGGAAATGATTTATGATTACAGCACACACTCGTATACAGTAGGCCTAGTTTACCAAGATCTTCCATCAGTGTTTTCCATAGAGCATACAGTACATCAAAAGGCCTTAAGTTCCTATGTCAAGTGTAGATATTTTCTAATATTAATGGCAAAAATCTGTGTTGGGATCAGAGATTAATATTTTATTCAGTCGAGTTAATTTCTCAAACATCGTCTGTATGTAACTGGAAATCATGAATATTCCTGACCGACTTAACTGGTAAATACTTAGACAGCAAAGGACTTGTTTGTTGACACTACTGTATATGCCTACACTGTAAGTAAAAAAAAAATCAAACCCTTTGAAAAAGTAAGATAAAGTACATAATTGAAAACCGAAACCTTCTAATAAGAGAGACATTTTCATTTCTTTGAAAATCTCGGTTAGATCAAACAACAAAAAGAGTACCGAAAGCCATTTTAAAAGTGCAGTGAGGATTGACCCAATAGCCACCCACAAACTTCAGAGATACTCTCTTTCACACTCAACAAATTCTGTGAGATAAAAGCACGAGTCTTCATCACAGTCATATGACTTATCAAGAACCACCAGGCAGGCCCACACACCTTTCAGAATCACATCACATACTATTGCTCTCGGCACAGTTGCAGACAAATCCGTGTAATTTAGCTTAAAATTAGCTATAAATTAATTACATACTGTACAAAGCAAAGGTTTATTTGTTTGCAATGCACAGTTAAAGTGAAGAAGTGTGTACAGTTCGGGTGTTCACTCAAAAGCACACACACACAGGGAGGCTTTTGCAGAAAAGTACACCTCGCAACACAAATGTATGGCTTGAAAAAAAAAGAGCAGTGTTTTTTTGATGGGCATTTGTTGTTGCTGAAAAGGTTAAAGATTTTTCCTATCGAAACTTGAGTGGGTTGTGAAAGAACGTTTTCAAGAGGCAAATTTCCCCTCTGTCTCTGTGATATCACCCCAACCATCAGTTTCAAAATGACTTCAGGATTTATTTATATAAAAACAACTACATGACAAAATGCATTATACTTTTTCGATGTGTACAGTATTTTGTTAATTATCACATTTCTTTTTTTAGGACATTTGAACCATACACACTGGACTACTGGTGTATGTTGCAAAAAGTTTTGCCAAAGCAAATTCACACCTAATATAAATAAATTGTTTTGCTTGCAATCAAATATTTCACCAGACAGTGTTTAAATGTTTAAATTACTCGTAAATCATGCTGATAATTTGCTTCACAAGCCAAAGCCATACACTGTAATTTCACGGAGATGTAAACATTTTTGTCTGTGTCACTTGGAGCCACTTTCAGAGAGAGAGAGAAAGTTATTTCTGTTGCGGTGCTCAAAATGAAAAGATGACAATGCTTGCGTAGACCATCCACAAAAAAAAAGAAAAAAGAAAAAGGTTTACTGAGCATTATCTTCTTTATCAAAATTAGTCATACGCTAGGAGGGAAGATGCAAACGTTCTTTGATGGGCTCCCGTGGTTGAGTCAACAGTCGAGTGTCAACCTCTCCACTCTTTCCTGCAGTCTGACACACACACACACACACACACACGCACACTCACACACACACACACACACATACAGACAAACAGAGAGGCAGAGAGCAAGAAAAGACACAAGGCCTCTCATAGCCAGGTCAACATAACATGAGTTCATCAGTATTATTGATAAAGTAATAGCATTTCTTTCTTTTATATACTGTACTATATGCATCTGTATGAGATCAGCTTCAGCTCAATTGGAGGAAGAGTACAGTACAATATCAGTCTGAATATGGACAGTATGACCCAGACAATTTGTCAGTTTCTGCAGACATTATTTCCACTTTTGCCGGATATTCATACTAAATGAAATATATATCGGTAGCTACAGTATACTGAAATCTGTTTCTGAGACTTGAGGGAAGTCGGGCTGACTTCAAACAAAACCTATAACTTCCTTCTCCTAATTTATAATAAACAACACAACAAAATGGAAATATAAAACTGGACTCTATGAAATCCAGTCCTATAAAAGTCAGTGTCTAAGACAGAGTGTTGACACGGTGTATATGATATAAACAGCTTCTTAACATTTACTCTCAGCAAACCCTGGGAGTCGATCAAAGCCACAATTCTTTTACACCAACGTTTCTAAATGTCAAGTGAAATAAACACCATCCTATATTTACAAATACCACATTATTAACGAAACAGCCACAACCAGACGCACCACTCTGACTAATGGTCATTGTTGTGTACTTATTTGTTGCTCTGTGTGTGTGTGTATGTCTGTGTGTGTGTGTTTCTGAGAGTATGTGTGAAAGACAGACAGCCGTTAAAAGACTGCTATCATCCCACTGTGTATGTGTGTGTGTGTGTGTGTGTGTGTGTGTGTGTGTGTGTGTGTGTGTATGCAGAGCCATGCTCAGAACTCAGAACCACAGGTGGGAGTGCTGATACCAGCACACTCATACAGAAATGTGAGCGCACGCACAGACACACACACACACACACACACACACACACACACACACACACACACACACACACACACACACAGACATATATATGCACAACAGAGGCATACATGCACACACACACACACACACACACACATTGATACACAACAAGGAAGGTCATATGAGGTCTACAAATGCAAAGAAACAAAAGAAAAAACATAAAAGCTACAGGATGCATGGATCCAAAATAAAACTCCACACTACTGTATGTCCTGAATTGTTCACAGATTTTTTTTTTCTGTGAACCATGTCCTAATTTCATGTTTATGGTTTTGGCTGCTGAAAACAACTGGTGTTTTTTTTTTTTTTTTTTCAGCAGAATCATCCGCCCACCTCGAGGTTTTTAAGTTGAACACACATCACTAAGCTGATAACCTGCCTGTTTTCTTCTGCAGAAGAGGCACAAAGAGCAAGTAAACACTAATTCACCTATTTAAATTCCTTTTAACATTTAAAGAACTTTGATTTGGGAATTATTACATTGATTTAAAGATGCTTTCTTGGCATATAGGCATCAACCTGATTTTCAGTTTTGATGTGTTTCATTGTCAGAACAGAAGTTAGCAAGTAATGACAGAGTGACTCAGTTGCCTGATATCTCTCTCTCTCTCTCTCTCTCTCTCTCTTTTTCTCTCTGTACTGACTGAATGAGATCGATTTAATGGCACATATACAAAAATACTACAGAAAACAAAACTGAGAATGTGGTTTCTTGACGCAACATTTAGGCCGAAGCAGTTGGAGCTTTTTGTGGAGGATCTGGAGTTTAGATGACATTTAAACATCCTATGCTTTAGGCTGTGCCAGCTGTGCATTCAGAATCAGCCCACACACTTAGTCACAACACACACACACACACACACACACACACACACACACACACACACACACACACACACACACACACACACACACACCTCAACCCATCTTGCAACTCATCTAAGTCCCCACACCCTCACAGAAAGGATTCAGATGCGTGCTAACTATCACACCAATAATCAGTCTCTCAGAGAGATCTGTTGTTCAAACCTGCAAAAACATGACAAGATCATGACTCTCTCCCTACTTTTCTCAGACACACAGCATGGACTGTGTACATACTACACAGTCTGGCATCCGTTCCCCAAAAGCATAGTTGCTAACTAAGTAGTTGCAATGCAATTTCCCATTGACAACTAACTAAGTTGCTAACAGACGCCCGAGCTGTTTAAATTTATCAGGACACTGCAAAATAAGCTGAGGTTGACAACACTTCATCTACAGTATCTTAGCCTTCAAACAGGGCAATGTTAACAGAGGTAATATTGAGTGGAAGACTGGTTCGCATACAAAAAGAATGGAAGGGTTGAAGCTCTTTAGGCTCTTGTTTAATTCTGTATCACATAAAAAAATCTCTATTGTTTTGAGTTGATTTATTTCGAAGGACTACGCTGACCTCAAAAAGGGCCACGGTGAAGATGTGAACAAAGGCGATGAACTTCACCATTTCTGGAACAGGTTGTGACGTCACATGTTCTCTGCGTCAGGCAGGCCTTGACTTTCTCATCCATCCACAGCATCTGTTTACAACCCTGGTGAACACCACTCGGCAAAACACTGGTTGAAAGAAATATCTTTTTAAAAAAAGTCTTCAGAGTGTGCGGCTACTGTACTTCAACTTTTCATATTAAAAAAAAAAGAAATCTTTCTTTAGTCAGTATGGGTGTGTGTCACGTTCCGGCGTGTTCTCTGTCTGTGTACTCGCCCCCACCCCCCTCCTCCTCCTCCTCCACCTCCCTCTCTGCTCGCCACCAGCCACCACTAGTCTAGTCCACAGACCAGCAACCACAGGGGCTGGTTCTTCCCCACCTAAGCCTTCTTTTAGCCACCCCCAGCCCCAGGCCCACTGACCTTCACACCTGGGCCTACCTTAGCCACCCTGGTCACCCCAGCCTCTCCGGCCCCTGGCCATCTGACCTTCACACCTAAGACTACCTTAGCCACTTCGGCCACCGACACCCTGACCTTCACTGTGGTGCCGTACAGAAAGCATTCCAAGTTAAATCAATATTGAAAAATGTTAAAAATATATAAGTTTGTCAGTAACAGACATATAGGGCCTTAATTAAAAAAAAAACAAAAAAAAAAAAACATAATAATAAAACATGTTTAAGTTCAATCTTTTTTCTTCTAAAACTTTTATACTACTTTTATACTTTTTGTTTTAGTATCATTTCAGTATTGGTATGGAGAAGCTTATTACATGTATCTAGGTCAACGGTACTTCCATCTCCAGACAGATTGTGTGTTTGTGCATTTGTTGGTGTGTGTGTGTGTGTGTGTACTCCTATGATACACTCCCCAAGATAGGAGATAAGTTTGCCAAGAAACTGTACAAATTTTAAGACAGTGATATTTTCAGCCATGCCCAAGGCTTTTGTGTTCCCATAGCCCAATTTAGCCACGCAGGGCTTCAGAGGAACTTATATCACAGGCCCAAATATTATCATCCCCAGGCTGGCATGGTTTCCTTGCTCAAAGCAGAACGAACAATCACACCATCAGAGCTGCTTTCAAATAATTGTGTTGTGGAAGTCCACTACAGTTTCAGTTTGCCTCATCTCACTCTACGATTTCAACACCGTTTCTTTGAGCTTCGGGTTTCACAGGCGTAATTCGCCTCTCATCTCTGGTTATGTCATTCTCTTGTTTTTTCCCTTGTCGCCAAAACGTAAACATTCACAAACATGAGCTTTGTATTTCACAGCCCAAGATGACACTAAGGTTTACTGTTGTGAAATTGTCAGATGATAATGGGATAAGATATAAGACTGGTGCACATTTGGTGAAATTTCACGTTTTAATATAAAAGCAATGTGTAGAAGATCAATCAGAAATAGTTACCTACCAATCACAACTATCAAATGCAAATAAAAATAGTACACTACTACTTCTACTCATAACACTACTAAAAGTATGCCATTGCCTGATAAGGTGCTACCATGTGTATGCAGATGTCCTCTCACTATTTTTTTTATTGACAATGCAGTCATTCTGGTACATCTGCGTGTCTGTCAGGAAAAACAGTTTAAACTGGATCAGCCATAAAGTACTTAGCAGTCATGTGGCTGGAGAAATGAGGGTAAATAATAGGCTCCTTGGTGATAAGCAGTGACTAAACAAATGGTAAACAATGGTGTGTCTTTATAGACTGGTTTTCTCCCCATATCAATGCAGGCCATTTTTTTCCCCCTGGGCCACTTGTGTGGGTCCCTGTCAAGTGAAATGTCCCGTGTCACTGCCTCAATGCCTCAATCTCTTCAGGCTGCCTGCTGCTGCTGCTGCTGCTGCCTCTGCCTCTGTCTTGGCCTTGTTTTGACAATAATTTTTTTGCAGCTAAGATGCCTGTCACAACAGGGCTGGCAGGTACAGCTCTCCCAGTGTGTCCCCTCACCACGTGTGCACACGCACACACACACACACACACACACACACACACACACACACACACACACACACACACACACACACACACTCTCTCTCTCACACATCACACACACACACACACACACACACACACACACACACACACACACACACACACACACACACACACACACACACACACACACACACACACACACACACACACGCAAAGAAACACAGCCACATGTGCAAGCACACGTGCAGGCACAGACAAAGACACAAACACACACACACACACACACACCCATACTGTCTCGGTTGCTGTCAGATCCCTCTCCTACACACCAAAGTTCCCCTTCGCATCTCTGTACACATCTGTGTTCAGTCTCTCACATAGAGAGAAAACACACCCTGACCGGTGCCACTTGCTAAGATAAATCAAAGTTTAATAAAAATATATACAGTATAATAATAACCTTCTCTGTGCAATAGCACATTTCTCCACATCCTCTCAGTCTCTTGGAACACAAATACTGTATGTGCTTTATGATACCTCAAACATCTTTGCCATATTGTGATAGATACATCAACAGCTACCAAGAGAGAAATAGCAACAGATGCATGTGAATACATACTGTATATTTACCTTTATCTCCCTTCAGAACGCATTTATCTTCTCTGATTGGCTAATGGGGTGGCCATTAGTTCTTGATAAGACAGTGGTAGAGCATCAGGTAGAGTACGGGGAGCAGAGGCAGCCAGCACCTGAGGAGGAGGAATATCAAACACTAATGTAAGACAGATCAGGTAACAGACAGCTATAAAGACTCATCTCCATCTCGTCAATTTTTCCACTGACTAAAATGACAGTTTTTTTTTTTTTTTTGCATCTTCTATTTTTTTTGTGCGCCATAACCACACACGGGAAAGTGTGTGAGTGTGAATGTGTGTGTGTGACTGATAAAAAAAAAAAAAAAAAAAGATGATGGATTGACTCATTTGTTGGTTTGATCATCTTGAGTCACGCCACAATTTGTGACCATCTCTTGTTTGAGATTAACTTCACCTTTTCATGGTGCCCAATCACATCTGGATGCCAATCTCAATCCATACAAGTTACTCTCTCAAAATAAACACACCGCAACCAGCCATTCCGCACTATAGTAACCTGAAGATAACTTCTTAGTAAAACAAGAGTATATGATTCATAAGTCTCAACCACAGAAACTGAAAATAACTGGAAGAGAGAGAGAGAGTAAAAAAAAAAAAAAGTTGTGCTCTTGCGGTAGGTATATTAGCCAAAACAAACACAATTATGACTATTTAGTAGCATTTCTGAGAGAAAATCACCGCTTAGTTAAATTACTTTCAATACTTTAGGTGAAGAAGACCAACACTAGACCAGCTTTAATATTCATGTGGTCACAGGTGCTGAACAAATACCATGAGTAAACAGGAAATGGTGTATGTGTACAACATGTTCCTCTGTCTCTAAAATTTGTTCTATGGTGCAGAGTCTGTAATTTTGTGGTCAGTAAGCAATATTGTGATAACCATGATATTCTTTTTTCCCCCACAATCAATGTTGTTTTAAGGTTTAAGGTTGTCTTTAATATGCTCCAAAGAAGTAGGCATGTGCAGTGGTGTGTTTGTGTTTTCTTTTACAAGCTCAACCTCCATATAATTTAAATGAAATTAATTAAAATATTGATTTACAATTGATTTAATTATTATCTTAAGCTAACCAAGGTTTACTTAAACTTATATTTTTATTTTATTATCATTTTGGTATACCTGCTTGAATTGTCACTAGCTGCTTAATTCTACTGTCAGAAATTAATAAAGCCGGAGACATTTTAAACTTTTTTAGTGTAGCAACCAGGCATTCGCAAGTGAATTGTGTTGTGTTAAGTTGTTGCCTATTATTTCTAAATTTCATTTGGACATGAAAGTTGTGTGGTAGATGACAAACTCTGCTGACACCACCTCCATACGTGAAAACACGATGCTCTCCAAAAGCCACAAATGTCAAAGTCGGTCCCCTCCTTATCGCGCCCTTATCTCAACGGAAGCTGAACTACCCAGTGACATTTAGTCGATTGTTTGTTCAAAAAGCCTTATTATCAAGAAATATACCATACAGTCGATTTAGTGCAATAACAGATTATTATTGACTAAAGCAAACAAGCCACTAAAACAATAATATAAAACCTACACACCACGGTGTTGTTACAACAAACAGAGCTCACTTCACCGATTTAAGACATAATATGGTTTTAGATATAGTTGTCGAAAACTTATAAAATTTCACAATCAATTTTCAGAACTTTTGACAAATAAAGGTGGGTTATGTCTTTTGCATTTTGGTGTAACAAGAGCGCATGAGGCTACTTTAATTGCAGTCTATTCTGTTTTGTAAACGGATGGAATTGAGGTTTGACATTTAGGACAATCAAATGGTAAAATAGGTAGGTTTGGTCAGCGTGAATATGAATTTTACATACCGAGCAGGAGGTCATCGAGGCAAAGGAAAATTAGCACACTGTGAACAAATAATTTAGGCTACAGAAAAAAAAGAAATAGTAAGACACATGAGATCAGGCTGAATATTAGGTTGTTCCTAAAATTTAAAATGCGTTTTTACTACACTGTATTAAACAATCAAAGCAAGCCTAGCTTTCATGATTCTAAAATAACTTTACAATTAATGCTATAGACTACTAAGGCCTCCTCATTAGCTAATACAAGACTAGAATTTCAACATTTAAATTTAAATCATGGTCTACGCTATGTACCCAAGCTTATTGCAAAGCACAAACAATAATTGCATTTATACAATGATGGTGTGGCTTGTTAGTCGGCGCCTCTGACTAAAAAAAAGAACAGCCTGCTAATATGAAATATAGGGTAGACATATACAGTTATATAACAATATTTGAAATGCATCTAGGCCTACTCTTGAAACTAAATGACCCATGCGTTGAGCAAGTTTCACTCAACGGTCACAGAAAAAAGTAAGCAAATGGCAAGTCAGTTTTCTTTAATCAGTCAAGGTGGGCTTTAACACAAACCAAAGAATATGGACTGAATCCAATCATGATTATCTGAATATTGATAACAAATGTCAGCTATTTCATTTAATGTTGACAATAACGGATACAATAAAGCTACAAAGTGCCGTGCGCTCAGGAAAATGCCCCATCAATCCAAATCAATCTCTGAACACACCCTGCCCATGTCAGATTTAGTCCTGCACTGCCCCCTTGTGGCCGCAGCCCCCAAGCGTCAAAGGCTAGTCTTGAAAGACTAAAAATATGTACACAGTCTATTCGAATGCGCTTACCACACATCCCTTATTGTTTCACAAACTTCCAATTAATGTTAATTCTGTTAAGAAAGTGCAATATGCTCCATTAAGAACCATTCAACTTCGACCGGTAAAAAACATGCAGCCCCCACCCACCTTCTGTGAGTCCTGATGCGCAACGTTGGGGAAGCTTAGGTACAGGCCTACTCTATGCCATTTTATGTTTCATATATATATAGAGCGCTAAATGCCACTTCTCGGTCTGCATGTTTTCCTTAGCTCTAACTAAAAGATACTGAAACCTGACGTATGGGCAACCACAACATAGCCTATTCATATTGAGAGTTCTTTGTTCACTACAGAATTGTTTTTGAAGACGAGGCACGGGCTTATGACGAGGCAGGCTCTTCTACCTAATGTGAGTTCCAGTTACTGATACGCTAAAGACCGTGCCAAAACATTAGGCTATTTCCTGTCACCAAATTCACCACTGATATCAGCTCAGAAGAGTCTGACTGAATATTTATAGCCAAGTGAAATGAGCTTTTGACTGGCCTCTGCACCCAAAGAGGGGACTAATTATGGCCTGCTTGAAGTGCATCAAAATTAGTAAATTCTGTTTCAAAATAGTAGTCTAGGCTTACTTAGCCAGCTCTCCCATCATAAGCTATTGCACTAGGCCTACATGGGCTGAATTTAAATAGCCATTTTTAAAACACTGAGCCTTATTGAAGTGGGAGCATTTTAAAAAATATTTTTAAAAATGCATATTAATTTTGTTAACAAGATAATGATGTCTGAGCCCGTCAAAAAGTTGCTTCATTTCTCCACAGCACACAAAAATGGATAGAAATGCATTTATTCTTAGACACCTGGTCCTTGCCCCTGTTTGGGAGGAGAGACGATTAGGACCACAGTTGTAGGCTATTCATAATTATGGATTATAAAAATAAAGCTTAATTGAAGTTTAAGTCTAATTCAAGTATCAGTCAGACTTATTCCCTCTCCTTAAGTATACAATTCTCTTTACTCAATTTACTCAGTCTACCAGGTCATCTGTTCTAGTCACGAGAGTTGTCACACACACACACACACACACACACACACACACACACACACACACACACACACACGCAAAATGCTGAGTCTTACTACATCAAATATGTAGTGTAGTACCCTGCCTTGGATTCAGAACAAAAAGATCTGTCAGGTTCTAAATGACTGATATAACTGAAGTGAAACCTGACACAATCAAACACCCAGTTTAGAAACATTTTTATAGTAGATTAAAAGCGTGATTTGAATAGTCATCTTACACCTCTGACATTAAGTTGACATTTCTAAAATGCAGGTCTAAAATCATTTTGACTTGTCATCCATCCACCCCCACTCCTGAATCAAGAAGATATCTCAAGAGATTCAAATGAGTCAGACCAGAGAGATCTTGCATGGAGGCTATACATTTAAATGCATTTAAGATAAAGTGCATTTAAATTAATTGATTTGTGCCGTGTTCACCTGCTTCATATTGGACACAGTTTTTACAAAATAATCACCTCTCGGTATTCAAGTAAGTCTGTACAATATCCAGTTTCATATCCTCTCAAAGCATACAACTTCATGTACTGGTATACTGATCAATAATAAGATAATTACAAATCATTTAAACTGCATGTGAATAAATCTTTGCGAAATATTACAGTCAGAACTAAAGTGTATTTTGCTGATCTTTTTCTATCCGTTTGTAATTAAGGCGTTGGCGTGAAATCACTCAATAACAGCTTCTTACCTTCTCTGTCTGCATTTCTGTGCAATTATCCATTTTTTATATCTCATCTAATCAACCTGCAGCAATGTAAATGCCCCTGCACACATTTTTTTAAAATACAATTCATCTAGCCTATCTTTCACAATTTTACAACCACTAAGTATTGGTCATGATAATGTCAAAACTGCCTCAGAGCTTTCTGACTGAAACAGCAAGCAATAAGACAACTCTCATGATCGAATCTAATGCAGAGGAGGCTGCATATTATTTCTTTTTTTTTTTTGTCTGCAAGCAGAATGCTTAGTCATCTCTGACATGGCAGCCCACACATCCCACGCTGCTTAGCTACAGAGAGAAGCGTCTGTGCTGTTCTGTGCAGAGCACGCCGCTGCCGCTGCTGCCACCGCCCCCCCGGTGCTCACAATAGAGAAGCTGGCAGTGGTTTTATAGAAACATCACCAATGGCAGTCACTTCCAGTAAAACAGTAAGGTGGTGTAGAGACCAGCGTGGGGTACTCAAAAGCTCTCCATGACCTAAGTACAGTACAACTCATTGATGGGAACAGCTAGATGCTATACAAACAAGACCAAAAAAATGTGTAGGCTACTGTAATAATGGCAGTAATGGCAGAAGCATCAATGGCTTTTCATTGCTTTGGTGAATCGGTGCCATCCTGGAGATAAATTAATGGGAAAGAACAGGCTTGTCACCAAGCTGAAGCTGTGTTATCAAATTTCCTATATGCTATCAATCTGTGTGTGTGTGAGGATGGTACTTGTGCAAGGACTTAGACTAATCTGATATGAAGTTTATCAACATCTCCCCCATCTATCTCTCACAGTCACTAATCTCAAGCAGCTCTAAGGTGGCTTCGTCATTTTGACAAACCATAATGTTAACCAGAGTCTACATTTCACTATTAGTTTTACACTGTTGTAACTACTGTAGGTAGAGATACATCTCTTGCATATTGAATCTCACTTGACATTGACTTGGTTGTTGCTTAATTCCAAACCGCAAATCACAGAAAAAAAAATATAATTTCTTAGTTTGTATGCCATGTACTAATATCTTATTGTATAAGTAAAATATCAATATGCTGTGTGTGTATGTGTATATATACATTATACTATGAAGACTACTTCCTTTTAACTATATATACATATATTATAGGTGTATATTTGGAACATCAATATGCAGATTATGCCTATTATACTATAAATACTACTTCCAAACAGAGTAAAGCCAGTATGGTAAAGTACTGTAATAGTGGCTATATGGCTGTAAATTCCTATTTGGGGTTAGCCTTCTCTCAGTGACCCTGTGCCCCCAGTGATGCAGAGGGAGGGGCCTGTCATTTTTCCCACACTATTCTGGACCGGGTCCATGAGCTCCATGGGAAAGGCACCAGTTCAAATTGAGAAGCTATCAAACAGTCACACTCCCCCGACTCCCTCAGCTTTTTTTACACTGCAGGGTTAGCAAAAGTCAATCTACAGTACATGTATGCATACACACAGTATGATATGACACTGAAACCATACGAAAAGCTTACGTAATGACCATTTCCTCATAACAAACACAACCTCCTACAATCTACAACCTCAAACCTACGCAAAATACATTTAAGTTATGAATACATATAAATTATTATGAATAGTGTGCAAGTTCACCACGTGACTTATGTTGCCATGAATACCACTACAATTTTATAACTTGTTGACAAACAGGCTATCCTGCTTTTTGCTTGCTCAGGTAACATTTCACATGTATACATGTCAAATGATCATATGATGCCTTAGTTTATTATATAAGTCACCATTTCACACTCAACATGTGACACTCAGAATAGTTTCAATATACAAGATTGTTCTTCACTAGCACTAATTAGTGACAATTCCACACTGAAACTGACTGAAATCCCTCAGAAAGTTAAGGCAACAAAAGTCAACAAATCATTTCTCAACAGCATCACTCCATACCTCGGTACATACAGTATAATGGCTATGATGACTGTGAGGGCATACACACCAGCTGCCTCCTTTCATCCATTTTCATTCAAAAGCAACTCAACAGTATGCTCTTAGAAATCTGTAACAAGCCTCCACAGAAACACAACCCCAAGACAAGGACAGAAGCAGAGCAATTCCGCATGAACTTACCGAAGACTCTCAACTCTCCCAACTCTTCGCAACCTAGCACTCAGCAAAAGTAAAAATGGTCCTTCTTTTTTTTAGACCACTGAAGTCAAGCACACAGCACAAACTGACCACCCCCGCATGTTGATAAAAATGTCCCACAAACACATACACACTCACTCTTCCACACACACACACACACACATTCACAAACACACACCCACGACCCAACCTTTTGGAGGAACGCACAGATCCAAGATGAGTCAGAGAGCTAAACAGAACCAAAGGCTAACGGAACAGAACGACTTGTGATGCGCTGAGTCACTTAACCACCACTTCCTCTCCCCAGATGCCGCTCATAACTTCACAGATGAATGGTCAAGTTCCCACACTTCTCCTTGGGAGGTCCGACTGGACAGGACATACAGTGGAGAAGGAGGGGGGGAATAGCTGACCCTGGCCCCGGCCCCCGGCCCCGACTATCACTTCCACTGGGTGAGTGATTAAAACATTTCTATTATGAGACAGGGTATTGTTTAACTCTTACAGTTAAAGATCAATGTAACTTCTAGTGCCTCAGTCACACTAGAGTATTAACTCAAAAGCTTATTTTATTTTATAATTTTATAATCAAAGATAGACAGGCTCACCAGGAGCTGAGTAATGCTGTGTGGTACTGTACATGTACAGTATGTATGTACTGGTTTTGTCTCTCACAACTGCTTGCATGGTCCCAGTATGGATGATTGCACCTTTCAACACTAAAGTCAGTAAAGTCAGTAAAATCAATAAAGTCAGTGCTTTGTCAAGATCTTCACTTCTACACCACATCTTAAGCCAGTCTGAGCCCATGCTCTTCACATCAGGTTTGACTTCTCAATTACGGTCCCCACAACATAAGATAACACCAGCTCTTGTCTAAACCAAGTAGGATACAACCAGCCCCCTGTGGCGTACCTTAAGTAGCTATGAGGTGGAAGAGAGTTTAGGTCTCGGAGACTGCCTGCCACTCAAAACCCCTTAGCAGTAGGATTAAGAGAGCTTTGCTCCAGTCTATCCACGTCTCTGTTATTATGAGAAGGTGGTGACAGCGGCACCGTTTCGTTTCAAATGTGCCTCAAACTCAGCCGAAAAAAAAAAAAAAAAAAAAGCCCCAGTGGAACTATCAACACAACAGCTTCCAGCGGAGCGATAAGCATCCACTGACAGCTGCTAAGCATGGACTTATCAGGGCCAACATGCTTTGACAAGGTCTCTAGCACGTGCTGGAGTTGTTACAGGCACAGGCAGGAGAGGCAGAGAGAAGGAAATGCTCAAAGTTTGCACTCTTTAAAGCAGGCCTCAGAAAAACATAGTGTAGCTGTCATTCATTACACAAGTTGTTTTGTTTACACTGATACTGTTTAAAGCTGCAGGCCTCATGAAAACATACTATGGCTGTCATTCATTACACAAATGTTGTTTTGTTTACATTGATACTAAATTATTTGACAATTCTGATGTCACCCTAATAAATCATCTAATTATCATTAATAAATTATTTAATTATTATTAACATTTTAGCTCAGCATTTTCTGTTTATAATGTGGTGGTGTTGGCTGTTGTTGTTGTTGTACACCACCCAAAAATCCCATAAACATAATGGCCTTACTATGTGACATGAATCATGATATACTTTACTAACCCAGAACAGCTTTACTATACTGTCATAGCAAAAATACTGTGTGTACAGTATATAGGCTAAGTGTGATTTCTCAGAAAAAAAAACATAAATATAAACATAATGGCCTTACTATGTGACATGAATCATGATATTTTACTAACACTACAACTTTACTATACTAACATAGCAAAAATACTGCGTGTACAGTAGGCTATGTGTGATTTCTCAGAAAAACATAAATATAAACATAATTGCCTTACTACGTGGCATGAATCATGATATACTATTACTACTACTTTACTAACAATGAACAGCTTTACTTTACAAGGAAAAACATAGGAAAAATACACCATGTACAGTAGGTGTGATTTCTCAGACACTGTTTCTCAGAAACGGTGTGAGCATGTCTGGTACACGGTAAACATGTCTGATACAAACATATCGTATGTCATATGGTACCATGTGCCTGCTGGTGCGTTCGGTTCAGCAGGTTCAAGCGACGCAGACGCGAATGAACTTTCTAAAGAATGACACAGGACGGTCCTGTGGATAGTTAGTCATATCGGGACGGTTTCACCACCCACCTCTTTCTCGTTTGCCTGCCCTCAGAGAATTTCTACACATAATGCTCCCTATCTAATCTGTTTCATTTTCAGACAGATATCACATAACAAAACTCGGGTCATTCTGGGTGAACGAGAAATGCACAAAAGCTATGCACAAGACACATGAATATTGCACCTACAAGCTTGACTTGATGTATTGATGGGAAAACGAACACAAAACACTCCCAGTGTAGGTTTTGCGTAAGGACAAGGGGTCAGGTATGTGTATGACAATACCGTCAACTGTTCCAGTGATAAGCACACTCTCACTCTCAATATCCAATGTTTCATTTTTGTACTTCCTTTACAGCCTTTAGGGGGTTACTCACTGATGGCATTTATGATAACAGGTGTTAAGAAAATACGGCTCAAGGATCTACAATCAATCAGGAGCTAAATGTCACACTGAGATATTATAAAGCATCGGATGAAGTAAGCGTCTCTGTTCATAATTTACTTAGCATACACTATACTGATGGAGTGGAAATGGAGATTGGAGATGGAGATAAGGGGTATGAGGAATTACATTTACATGTACCGTAATTTCCCGACTATTAGGCGGGGCTTATACATTGATTTTGCAAAATTTCTTCTGCTATGAGGTTAAAACAGGGGGGCAGTTAATATATTGTTAATATGGTTTTGTTTTTTTCAACTTGCATAAAACACTGTCCTGCGGCTTATACACAATGCAGCTTATATGGGGGAAATTACTGTAATGGTTTATGAAGAATAACATTTCTGAGACCTTAAAGGAGAAATCCAGAGTGAATCAATCCATAGCTCTGTTGTTTGGCATCAGCGAGTGCTGTCCATGGGAAAAAGAATGAGACAATTTGATACAACATAAACCGAATAGCTAATCGATATAACACTTACCAAATGGGGCACAGAAACTCACTTTCAGTTTCATTTTGCCTCATATGCCCCATTCAGTTAATACTAGCTGTTGGTTAAGCTATTCAGTCTATGTATCAAATATCACATTTTCATACAGACAGAACTCTGTGACCTCTAACAACAAAGCTAATGATTGATGGATGGTAGTTAGACTCGTCATAACACCAGCATGACACTGCCTTGAGAGTGTGGAGAGGTTTATCTACAGGTGAAGTGCAGCAAGAAAAGGCCTCAGTGACAGAGTGACGTAGGGAGGGATAGAAAAGAGAAGAGGAAGTACACAGTAAAGTGTTTTTTTGTGTGTGTGTGTGTGTGTGTGTGTGTGTGTGTGTTTTCGGAAGTTACTGTACGTTGTTGTGTTGTGAGGAGGTACTCTCTTATTCAAGTTTGGTATTTTTTTAAAGACAGCGAGGGACAGTGTTAGCACTTTAAAGGTCATCATCCCACCAAAAGGGGACCACAAACATCTGGATAGCCACATTCACTGGGTGTCTGATGACAGATGATGTTCCTAAACAAATAGAGCAAAGTGACCGAGGGGTCACATCAGCATTGAGAGCATTTCAGTCAGCAGACCCAGTAATCACTTTGTTGGCAAGCACTAGTATATAGTGATTTAAATTAGATGGAGACAGCTAAGGTAGCCGGTGAAGCTCAATAGACAGAAGAGTGACATGGCCTTACAAGTTGATTGAAAACCAAATGCAATGCTCTATCGTTTTCGCAAGTAGGAAGACCAGCAGTTGTTTCTAGATAACAGAGGTTTAGATGTGATTACATCTGACCGAGAAACAATCTGAAATTCATTCAGCGACCATATGGTTGTCAGGTGGAAATGACAGATAGACTTGGGCATCGTCTGCATAGCAGATGAGAAGCCATGCAAGCAGATTGTGGGGCAGATGTGGCCTCCTACTGGTTAGGGATTCGAGCTTGAAGCCGAAGAGTTGGCTGCTGGATCCCTGGCCAGTACATTCCATGGGTGATGTGCACTTGAACAAGGCACCTAACCTCTCACTGCTCCTTACCGTTGTAGCAGTTACTATGTGCTTCAACTCACTGTGTGTTGTGCAGAGAGCACATTTCCCTCACAATATCAATAACATATATTATATATACAGGTAACAGGGTCTAGTGAGGTGGAGTACAGGTGTGCATGGCAAAGAGAGGGGGACCCGACACCAAGCCTTGTGGCACACCTACAGTGAGGCTATGGGATGTGAGTGTGTTTGCTGTCATATTCTTGTCATGTTTGAGACTGCTGTGGATGGTAGGATACAGGGGTTGACTATATCAAATACTACTCCTAACATCAAACACTACTCCTAATAGATAACAGCTTGAATGTAAGGCATTTGGCACTTTCATAAGGCAATTATGCTGTAAAAGTTAAGTGATACTGTACTGATTGTAGACAAAACACATCATGGAACTAAAGATAATGTCAAAAATATGACCAAAAATATAAACAGGATATCTGAGATCCCTTCTGAAGCTTTGCGGAGGAGGAAAGTTCATGCAGAACTCTCTCTATGGGACAAAAGACAAGCCTTCTTCTTTATGGCCATAATATGGTCAGGAATGCAAAAACAAGAATGTTTTTTTAGAAAATGCCTGTGTGTAGGCTATCTGTGAGTGTGTATGGGCGAGGAGAGGGTAATGGGTAAAAGGGATTTTTTGAGGGGTGGGGGCGGGGGTGGGGGGTCGGAAAGGAAATGATTCACTGTCACATGACCAGTCCTGCTTGGCGGTTCCCACGCCTCATCCACGGATCTGCAAACTTCCTGTCGGAGTTCTTGTAGATGGTATTCCATCACCACCGCCATAGATGGCTCTCCATCACCCCCTGCATCTCTTTCTTCCCCTCCCACACCGGGACCCAGACCCCCCACAGCAGAGCAGATCCGGCTGGAGTCATGACTCACACGAGCACCGGGAGCTGAGTCACGGCTCAGGAGGAAGAGATGGATAAAAGGCGCCTTTGTCCTCTCTATTAACAAGGTAGTTGATCCACAGAGACCCACACACACACACACACACACACACACACACAAGAACACCCCTCCCCACACACACACACACACACACACAGACACACAAGAACACCCCCCCACACACAGCACACACACACACACACACACACACACACACCTCCTCATCCTCCTCCGCCCCCATGCCCAGGATCTGACTCTGATTATCCATCTCCGGCAGGCAGGAGAGGCAAACAGGGAGAGAGAGAGAGAGAGAGAGAGCCAGAGAGAGACAGAGAGAGAGAGAGAGAGAGAGAGAGAGAGAGAGAGAGAGAGAGAGAGAGAGAGAGAGAGAGAGAGAGAAAGCGCCAGAGAGAGAAAAAGAGAGAGGGCGAGATTCTCCAGCTCCTCTGTGGCCCAGCAACCACCATCTATTTCTGTCTTTCTTGGTGAAGGAGAGGAAGCTCATTAATGGAGTGACTCAGAAGACCCGGCTAGGGCTGAGAGCAGACCAGTCAGATGCAGCTGATAAATCAAAACCCACGGACTTCGCAGAACGCAAGAGATGGGCCCACAAACGCAGACACGCATGCACACACACACACACACACACACACACACACACACACACACACACACACACACAGACGTAGTGAACCCCTGGGTGTTTGTGTTAGGTGCCGGATGCTGACCGGAAGACCTGTCTGCTTCTAACAGTCAGAATGAAACTGTTTACAGCTACAGCATAAAAGAGGTCACCACAGCTGTTCACACACACACACACACACACAGACACACACACATACAGTACACGTATACACGCACACGCACACACACACGTATACACACACACAAACTCACTCATTTATCACTCAGAAAATAAACCCACGTTTGAAAAGAAATAAATGCAAGGTAAGGAAGTTACATTTCAACTTAATGACCATGTTTGTTTTTCAGAATGACACTCAGCCAATGGCAATGAATCAAGTCACCCCAAATACTATCAGTTAAAGTTTTTATATCAACTAAATTCAGCAGACATTGGACAGACTTAAAAATGAAACATACTGACAAGCATGGATTTTCAGAAAAGATATGGTTATCTGTGATCGAAGACATAATGGGGGCAACAATTGCTTTTGTTGACTTTAAAAGCAGTGGTCTGGCTTTATGAAATGAATTAATGCATTACATACAAGGATAAACCAACTTCAATTCTGAGCTGATGTCAATAAATAGCTCAGAATGATGTGAGCTGGAAGAGAAATATTCTCAATTGCCTTTGAATATAATATGCCAATAGACCCATATATTTCATGATGTCAAGAATGTATAATTATTTATAATATTTGTATGTATAATTGTTTATAATATTTGTGTAGTCTAAATATGTCTAAAAACAGCTCCACAGAGAACTTGTCAGACATAACAACTTTAATTCCATTGGTCAGAATCATGCCAGGGAATTTGACAGACAGTAAATTAGTTACTCTGGTTAGAGTGATAACACATTAGCTACCCACGTAAAACTCGACACTGAAGTAAATCATACAGAGAAACCTCATGACAAGTAGCTAAAACATCAAGTTGGTCTATATTATTTGTATGGATTGTTTGACTGATTTTTACTGATTTTTCCTTTATGGGTTAATCATTTTAATCATTTATTGTATCTGAAAGGCTAAATTAGCTACAAGAATTGTAGCTACTAATACAATTATCTACAAATTCTGGGTCCTTAAACATTTTGAACAGACAAATGATGGTTGAAGTGTGAGAATACAAACAGAATGTTTCAGCATCTTTGGACGTACTACTTTGCTGAGCTATAACCAGAGAGAGCAACGTGAAAGAAAGCCACTGGAAAAAAAAAAAAAGAAGCTGTATCAGTTTGACTGGGGCAACATGCCAGACACTGACATAGCTTACTACTCTCTGCAAAATGCTTTGTCAAAGTGTGTCTGTAACTGCAATGCTGTCATTGAATGATGACTAAATGTAAGAATATACACACCACACATGTCCTCACATGATTTTAGGCACGCACACAGACGCACTCACACACACACACACACACACACACACACACACACACACACACACCCTGTGAGAACAAACTATCAATGCATTCTCACCAGGTTTTTCTCCACTAAGTCATCCAATATACAGAGGCACCAATCAATAGTCTGCCTTTGACAATCCACAAGGGACGGAGTAACTCTAGTCAACTGGAGCCTGTCTCACTCCCACAGCGCAGCCCTGATCAAATCATCCCCAGACAATAAGCTCTCCGCCACAGATTCCTCCTTTCTGAGCTGCCGATCAATATCTCTTTACAGGGACCTGTATATGTGACACCTGTGCCTACCCCATTTGGTGAGAATGAGTAGGACTATCACTCACAAAACAAAAATTGATTTGAATACCCTCTGGGTTTTCTGGCTTTACATCACTGTTGGTGGGTTTTTGTTTTTATTTTGGTGAATAAGCAACTTTAGTTTGGGAATGTGCTGTGACCCTTGTCAGGCTTTCAAAAAAAAAAAAAAGAAAAAAGAGATGAGTGCAAAGGCATTTCAATTTCACCCACACAGTGCTACGTAAGTGTAAATTACTGTAGCAGGCCAATAGACTGCTGAGACTGCTCTGAGAGAAGCTAAAGAAATAAGTTACCCACCATACTGGAAATCAAACAGTAAGTCAGACTGACAGACTGTTAGTCTTAAGTGTCTGAGTTAGTCTTAGTCTTAAGTGTCTGAGCAAATACATACAGCATAAGACTAGAGGTAATACAAGCTGACATGCAGAGAACAACTTTGAGAGAAGAGTATCCATCACAGTGCTGTTCCAAGTGTTTTTGGAATATTATTAATAATCATATTGCAATATTATAAATTATATATTGTGTATAATATTTACAATACATATTTATTTTATTATTTGTATGTAATAAAATGTTTATCAGATGTATATTTACATACTGTATATTTAGCATTACTTTTATTAATTAATTTCATATATACATTTTTAATTTTTGAAAACTAATTATTGATGACAATTCATTATTTACTTGTGAAACAAACTGGAACAAATATGATTAGTAAACCGTATTCTCCACTTATACAAATTCTGAGTCACCTTACATGCTATCATTCTGATCTGAAAATACATCTCAATTAACAATGAGACATGTGTCGTTACGGTTTGTGACCGTATTCTTTTTTTTTCTCTAGTAAGTATAGGTATGATTCATTTTATAATAAAATGAAACTGTTTTGCGGTGTGAGATATAATGTCTCTGCAGAGTCTTCAAAACATCAAGGCTGATACCACTTGAAAATAGAGTCTGTGCGTGGTTGATAAGGTAGCTTCGTCATTTATGACATAAATACTTTGTTTCACTATCAGTGGACTAGTTTCCAATGTATTATAATATGTTTACAATACCAAGATTCAGAAACAAGCTTTTGTTTAATGAAACTGGGGTATTAGTTAAAGAAGTTAGTCATATTCACCTCCTCTGATTTGTCACCCAGGAACTGTCTGGAAATTTACTTTCTATAACGTGGAGGCAAAGCTCTTTAACCTTAGACGAATATTACACTAAATGTGTCATCTGTGTTTGTTTCCCCAATCATTTATGAGTTATTTTTTTCAATGTGTTGTGGATTATTATATGCATCTGTGTTCAAACTGAATGTGTCTGAAGGCTACATGTGTATCACTGTACAGTACTACGACAGTCAGTTTCATCTATTCAGACAAATTCATGAGGAACACTCATCAATATCACTGTTCTATCAGTCATGGTTGTGGAATAATAAAGTGCAAAGTCTCAATCTCCAGAATGATGAACGAGCAAAGACAAAATACTGTTAACCGGATGAACAACCTCAACTTGTTCCTCAGAGCTGAAGCAATGTCTATAATGCCACCCAGTGTTGTGATGAGTTTACTACAATACATTCTTAGGGGACCAACCTTATACTAACCCTACTGCATCCACTACAAGAGGAAATTGTGTATTAGTTCCATCCTCTGGAATATACTGTTGAGGAATGCCATTCAAATTGAAAAGTGACTTATAAAGAAATAAGCTATAGTATTCAAGTCAAAGTCATTATTTCATGACAAAAAATTTACCAGTAACCAATATTTGGTTGGCTCATTTTTTCAATGCTACCTCACAGCCACTAGGTGGAGCTATAGTACTACAATACAATAAGGAACCAGGGAAAGGAAGCCAGCCTCTGTTGCCACAATTGTGCCACAATGTTTGTGCCCTACCAAAGAAGATAGAAAGGAAACACCATTTGGCAAACTTAAACATACAGACAACCTGCTAGTTACCAAAGCCATTTCTCCGACCTTAAAACACATCCTACCAAAAAAAAATGAACTGTCAGTCACACCCATTGGGTCACACCAGACACAACTGCTGAATCCCCATCTCCTAACTAAAGAACTAAAGCCTCTAAGAACTAAAGAACTAAGAACTAAAGCCTCAAAGATTTAAATAGAATGAGAATCAGCCAATCATGGAACTCATTCATGCAATAAGTGGCCAATGGGGCAGGGGCGTCTTACAACTGCTCAGCCAAGGGGGCCAAACACATTTTTTAATCACGGGCCACATGAGCATACCGATGTGGTGTGACCACAATCTGTCTGATGGAAATACCAATGCTATTTCTGGCCATCTCCAGTAAAGTCCAAATGCACCTGTGTGTTCTTTTGACTTCCTCACCTCTTAATTTAGTGTTCCCTTCCTGTTGGTAACATAGCTGTTGCACATGATGTTGTATGGTGTATGATACACCACAGAGTTGAGTTCAGTAGTGCCATGCCTTGCATGCAGTGTTTGCCAGGAATGGTTTTCAAGCAGGCAAGCAGAATTATTTTCAAGCAGGCTACATACTGTAGCTACAATTATTTTCAAAGCTTTTAGAAAGAGGCCGCAAATGATGTGAAGGACTATGATCCTGCCCCAGGGCCTTAGATTTGACACCCCGGGCCTAGGCACTTGGGGCTGTATTCTCCCAAGTTCACAAGTCCAAAAAAAAGTACCAAAAACTGTAGCTCCATGCATTTCAGACTGCACCAAGGGGGAGGGGGGGTCCAAAAAGTGCTCAGACCAGGCAGAAACACATGGAGCTAAGCATAGATAATGAAATGCACCCATCCACACAACTGCCACTGCCCCCAGGCCATTTTGAGCTATAAACAATATGAGGGTATTTTGATTATAACCAATGTAGCCTATGAAACATCATGGCTGAGCTAAAAATGTAGAAATTGCAAAACAGCAAAGGGGCCTGTTGGTTATGTAGGCATGCATGGAGTTTAACATCTCAACCCAGAGTTCTTCTCCTTCACTACCACCACATCTGTAGACTATAAACTCCTATACTTTCCACAGGTGAAATGGCCTACACATGACTACATGAAATAGACTAAGGCCTGTAGGCCTACTCTCCTAGGTGCTTAAGCACTTAGTTCCATGCATTTCAGCCAGCCCTTAAGCACTTTTTTGGACTTAAGCACCTGGGAGAATACAGCCCTGCATGAACAGCGTATGCAAGTTATTTTAAATTGCACAATGCTGCTTGCTTCCTCAAAATGTGTCTCTGTAGTGTAACCTCGAGGTCACCACAGCCTACAAGACAAATGCAGTGCATTATGCTTGCATTAGTTTATCACTTTATGCCACTCACATAAAAAAACACAAGGGTGGTAGTGACTTCTTTTCTCCCTCAGCTATAAAGAAAATAACATGAACCCTAACATTTTCAAATGAGATTTTATGAATAAGGGTTTCATTGCTACCACTTCCGGTAGACTGAGGCCCTCAGTGACAGGTTTTTTACTGGAAACCTGAGTCGTGTGAGTCGTAACAGAGAATGTGTGTGTGTACGTGTGTGTGTGTGTGTGTGTGTGTGTGTGTGTGTTACTGTGCTGTATTTAGATGGAATGGTTACCCATGCGAAACTCCAAGTAAGCGTCGGTGTTGTCTGCTGAAGAATCACTAAAGCACACAATGAAAGCAATCACCTGTTTCACAATCTGTCCTCCAGATCACAATTTGGTATTTAAACAATGGGGAGTAAGTTCACTGTACAAAGGGAAAATGTGAATGCATTGGCTTGCCATTGTACCTATTGTACATGGGAAGTATTAGGCTACCATTTCTATAATTCAGACCTTAAAATGAATGCCAGATATGTCTACCTCACTCTGTCTATCTGCTCTTAGTTCTATGGTGAAATTATTGACTGCTTGTGCTTTGACAAGGTCAAACGTGCTCTCTGATTTAGGTCATGCCTCTGGAAATCACCGCGTTATTCACAGATTCAAGAGTATTGCCCGCTCTCTCACTATAGCTAAACCACATGAATGACGGAGAGGAAGCCCCCAAAAGTATAAAAAAAAGAGAACTGACTGGTGAAACCTTCAGAAGAGATCATACAATAGACGCACTGTAAGCGTAAGAGGACAACCAAAAACTAATCTATAGAGTGCCCATATTCAGGATAATTTGAGGAAGAAACTGAAGGGTTGTTTTTAAGACACACGTTGAGGTGGGATTTTCAAAGGACGCATTTTGTAGCAAATTCACTCACAAGGTCTATTCACCTCTGGGTTGACAGATACTGCATTGATAAGTTGGACTGGACCACAGATTCTAGAGTGTTACGCACTACCCTGACGCAGGGAAATGAAACTACGTGACTCGACAGCCTGACCACACGGCGGGGCCGTTGCTGTCAAAATCAACTGAAAGCTCCAGCTATTTCTCACAATATTATATCAGACGCCAGATGAATGACTTTTAACGTCATCCTTACAGCCACGTAGGCTATTTTTTTTAACGATGGGTTACATTGTAGCTTTAGCCTTTTATAGGATACTGCTACAATGATGCCAGTGCATCTTGTATCTTTTTAAAATTCTAAAGAGGAACAGGAAGTTTAGTCACTATCTCAAACTTGCCCTCCACCGCATACTTCCTCTTATCTACATCAACCGTCCAATGAGCAATTAGCCTTTTTAGGCTATTTCTCTGTTGCTTTAAGATGTCTATTTCTGCTTTATATGTACGGTTATGTAATATCCCTGGGTTTAGCAATAGGTGAAAAATACAAATTTTAAGTAATAAATGTCTCAGAGCTCAAAGGATGCATGGAGCTTTTAGAGACAGCCTAATAAACTACATACAGTTGCATGAAATGAATGCAAAGTTGTTCAGATTTCTTTCATGTTGATATTCAGGGTATTTGTCTGGTCGATTTGACATGAATAGCATGAAAGAACGAACCATTTTCACGGAAAACCAACCCGTCTAAAATGATAGCCTACACTTGATAAACTCCAGCGTCACGCCTGCCCTCTTACCGTTTATTCTGAGGCTCAAACTTGATGCAGCTGGTGCCCAGTCTTGTAAACTTCTCTTCGTGATGGCAAATTCAGTAGAGATTTCAATGGCAAGTAGTTTAGCCATCGCTTCTCATGCCTCTTGTCCTTAACTTTTTTTTTCTTGACATCGTTGTTTCTTTTTCTGTAACTTCTGTTCTGAAATGAGTCATTCATAGCGTTTAGGGGTTGTAGAACACGACTTTCTCTTTGCGCAGTAAGGTCACACCCACTTCATGCTCAACAACTTGCTACAACGGCCCCTAAGAAATGATTGTGAATGAAGAACTGTAAGCTGAAACTGTTCACGATGTGACAACGAGCCCTTCCCATCCCAACCCATTTTATGCATGCCTTAGCCATCTTTGCTATACTGCCAGCAATGATGTTAATATTCAAGTATGTAAACTTTATGTAAAGTTCATTTATCCAAAGGCAATAGGGAGTGCTACTATATGTGACCAAGATCTCCACATTGTTAATGTAACAAAGGTCATGTACCTTATTTTCTCATCCAACAAAAGTCAATTTACCTTCAGGTCTTCAAAGCAGACTTGTTTTGAATAAGGGAGTGGTAACATTTCTCAGTTGGGCTGAGAGTGACATTCAACATTTAGTATGGTGACTGACAATTCTTTCAGGGCCAGACTTGTCCCCACATGCTCTGCCACTGGAGCTTTACTGACTTTCAAAGGCACACCAGGTTCCCATCAATAGTGCAAGTCAGTTTTGCATTACTTTGCCAGGAGAACTGCCAGAGTTTATGTTCCTTTAAAACAACAATAATAATAAGTATCAAATCAAATATCCCCTGCCCTTACAGACTAGATTTTTGAAGGAACACTATGCAACATGTCAGACTTCAAACTTGCACTGGTACCATCTCCAAATTAATGACCTACAGTCATACAGGGGAGTGTGTGTGTGTGTGTGTGTGTGTGTGTGTGTGTGTGGGTGGGGGGGGGGGTTATTCCCACCATCTATCCAGAATACTCACTGTGTAGCTCTGGGACCTGTGATAATACAAACCATGTTACCATCAAACCTCAATAAGCATGGCTTTAGCAGTGCCAATAAGACGCTGGAAAATGTTAAGATAGTTAATTTAGTAGTTTTACAACAAAAACTACATAGTGTTGTTTTCACCATAGGCAATGTGGCTTGGTGACATCTGCAATAAGCCAGCAAATGTCTGGAAAACTAAACCATCCACTTGTTCGCAAGAGTGTTTTATTCTCACCCCCACTGCTCTTGCTCAACCTAATTTTTCAGATTCCACAAAGCTTGAGTGTTTCCTGGATCATGCCTGAGATTCTTCCATCTATCTGATGAAGCTAAAGGCAGAGAGAGAGAGAGAGAGAGAGAGAGAGAGAGAGGTCTCAGAATTCCTGTCTTCCTGCCCTGAACAAGAATTGTTGTCTTTCTGCCCTGAACAAAAATCTTGAAATCAAGAACACCGCCTACTATTTCTTTTGTAAACTTCAAATATACAGGGGGAGGCTGTGATGTACATATAAGTCAAAGGCCACAAAGGTTTCTGAAGTCTTTGAGTCCAGTGTGTGTGTGTGTGTGTGTGTGGTGCCACACACACACACACACTGGACTCAAAGACTTCAGAAACCTTTGTGGCCTTTGACTTATATGTACATCACAGTCAAGACTAACCTAGCCTAGTTTTACTGTAGTTTTACTAGTTTTACTGTACCATGTTGTGACTCCCTGGGAAACCGTGGGAGCCCGTGGGGCAGTTCAGCGCCACAGCGTCCCTTTCATCTCTTATGGAGGAAACCAGACAGCAATTAAGCACTCACTCACTCAGACACACACACATACCACATGTCAGTGTGTAAATGAACACACTATGTCTTTCTCTCTCTCCAACACACACACACACACACACACACACACACACACACACACACACACACTTACACACACATCACAGATACACATCCACACCCAAGTAGGAACATGCCAATCTCCAAGCAATAAAACTAGTGAACTCTTTGCCACATCCGGCTAAAGCAGGTTGACATCTCAAGAGATAAGCCAATGTGGGCTTCCTGATTGAGCCATCAGTGTTTTACTTCCCTCCTCCTCTCCCTCCCAACGACACACACACACACACAGGCATGCAGGCAGGCTTGAACACACACACACACACACGCAGGCCACAGAGGTGTCACTGACAGTTTACCACAGAGGAAACCCTCTGGCAGAAGAGAGGGTCCCAGTAATCTGTTTCAGCAGGGATCGGGGGGGTGGGGGGGGGGCAGACTTAATTCTCTTTTTTCTAGTGTTGCATGATAGGAGTCTAGTCTGGCTATCGCCTATACGCTTTCTCGTAACAGAAGCGTCATTTAGACACTTTCTCGTAACAGAAGCGTCATTTATGATTGTCCAGAACCATTTATTGGGTGCTACGAATGTCTATCATAGGATCTGTACGTAGCTCAGGGTCAATACCAGAGTCACCAGGTGACGTAAAATGAAATCAAACGGCATGCTAGTCACTTTTTGTTCTGTGATTGGATACCTAAAGCAGGCGAGAAAATCGTCCATGGTCACCATGGTGCTTTGCAGAGTGAAATAAAATGAAGCATGCAAAGGAGCATGGGTACTCCCGGGCTAATAGGAGTCAAGATTATCACAAAGACAAAAAAAAAATTACATAGAACAAGTCTAGCAAGGTCACCCTTAATGTGAGAACCAACCAACCTACCAACAGGAACAGCTGGAGGGAGAGAGGGAGTCTTGGAAAAGGAGCAGAGAAAAGAAAGAAGAAAGAAATATTTGCGAAAGGGAGGGAAGAGTTTGAGTTTGGTATTTAGCACAGCGTGGGATGAGGCTTATTTGCTGAGGGATGTTTTTCATTTGAAGAGGAATGTGCCTGTGAAGCGCTTATATATGCTGAAGAACAGCAGCGCAGCACAGCGCACCAAGCAACAAGTACAAAACACCATCAACATCAGGTGACTCACACAACAAAGTACAGAGAGGAGGTGAGGTGAGGTCTGAGATATTCAAAAAAACAAACAAAAAAAACATAAAAACCCAGAAGGTTTTCTTCATTTGATCTTATTTATTGTTTTCCATACAAATGTTAAAGTACAAATATTATACAAGCTGCAAAGATGCAATGTTGACTTACTCACTCACTCACTCATTCATTAATGTTTTTACTTTCTGTCTCACAAAAAGCATGACCTGTTAATACAAGTCAAGTGAGTGGTGTGGGTGTGAGACGTGTGTTTGGGAAATAAAAGCAAAGGGAGTGGCGGTATGGGTCAGTGCACTGGTTGAGGGACCCTGGCATCACTGGTGCCCAGTAGGAGAGAGCTCAGGCTTAGCATGCCGTGCATTGACACTCCCAGTCGATTGCACTGCCACAACAGTTCTGGGAAGGACACACTCCCTGCAAATGCAAACAGACACACACACACACGCACACACGCACGCACGCACGCACACACACACACACACACACACACACACACACACACACAGACAAGAAGTGCAGACAAGACAAGAAGTTATGATTACAGGCACGTTTCAAGTCTATAACAATCAATAACTCAGTTATTTAAGATGGTCTTGCATGTCATTATACTGGTATGAGGGGGAAACGGCTCAGGTTTTGCCTCTTCACTTGTAGCAGAATGTATAAATAATAAGAGTGTTAAGGACTAAATGTACGTGTGAAGAACAGTGTGAGTGTCTTTACGGTCACACTTTTGCATTGTAGAGTTCCTCAAATAGAGCCGAACGAGAGAGATATGAACAAGAGAAGCGCTCGGAGAATGCAGAATTCCGCCAACAAGATAGGGTCACTAATCTAATACAATACAAATTTCAAAGGGTGTTCCAGAACACCACCAAAATGTAATCATCTGTCCTTTGTACTACATCAGACAGTGTAAAAGTGGAGTGAGAGGTTCAAACATTCGTTAAGTTCCGTGTTTATACTTTTTCGCAAGGAGAGGGGGAAATCCCCATTGGTGCTTCTTGTCACATTCAAGATCTTTTTTTGTCCATATTTTATGCTTGTTCAAACAGTGTATATGCAGCACCGTAAACGGAAATTAAACAGTGGCTCTGACCACACAAAACAATAACATACCCGACTTCTGCAAAAAACACCATTCACAAAGACCACAGAAATAATTGGTTGTCAGTGATTGGGTTTACATAGACATGAACCATCCAATTTTTTACTTGGCGGAAGCAAAGCGTACTATGCATTCTGAGTGTCGTGCTGTTCTTTGCTTCAACCTCGTTCATTATTACCTCTATATCAGAACATCTCAGTGGCCCTCATCCCTGACATCGTCCTTGATGGTGTTCTATTGAGCTATGGAAGTGGGTGAGTGTTGTACAAATAATTGTTGGAATCCGCCGGCAGGTTTAGGTTCACGCTGCTGGTTTTACAGGTGAATCCCACAAAAAATGCTGAAAGTAGCGGTCTTTCTTATTGGTTTAACTTAGTCACAAACATTGTTTCTTGCCATTAACAGTATAGAGAGGAAAGGACTTATGACAACTAGCTCATTTTCCGACGTCAATTTCCTACGTGAGGCTAATAATGAAGTAAGATTTTTTTATGTATTCTCAATGGCAAGTTTGTAAGCGTCGACCGAAAACATGGCGGTCCAAAGAAGTGGAACACCCACCCACTTCCCGAACTCCATTTGTATATGCTGTAGGGCTGTAACGATACACCCAACTCACGATTCGGTTCGTATCACGATTTTTGACCTACAGTTCCATGCACCCCACGATTTTTTGAATATATCTTTTAGATAATCATTTATGACTAGAATAGGTTACAAGAGGCTACCAATATTTTTTTTAAGTTTAAAAATAATAATTATATTGTTTTGAAGCTTGGAAGCACCATTGCATCATATCATGTTGTTGTTTTCTGGACTGGTTTTCTGGTGCATCACGATACTGCCCTCTTGTATCACGATACAGTATCTTGACTCTGCGTATCACGATTTCTCGATCCGATACAATATCGTTACAGCCCTAATATGCTGATTATTCATGTCCAGGTAAGCCCAACAACTGCTGCAGTAAGAAGACCAATGGAGTGCTTACCTTCTAGGCTGGCAGAGGCCATTTCCTTGGGGGCGGGGAAGGAGTGGTAGATAAGGAAACAGGCAAGTATGTTTGTGTCCGTGTCCTCT
This sequence comes from Sardinella longiceps, assembly GCA_027497455.2. Classification (NCBI taxonomy): domain Eukaryota; kingdom Metazoa; phylum Chordata; class Actinopteri; order Clupeiformes; family Clupeidae; genus Sardinella; species Sardinella longiceps. The sequence continues at coordinate 3,202,876 of JAODXP020000006.1, read as the reverse complement.
TCCAAAGGTTGCCCACTCATGTAGGATTGCAGCACATGGCTGTTACCTGCCCATGGGGAAACCATTCTTGCATTAATTCAACCTCATTTTAGCAGATCAACAAATCAAAGAATTTTAGGGATGTACAAGGAGTGCCCAAGAGCAACAGGGGCAAGGAAAGAATTCCTTACAGATAGAGGCCATTATCCACTTTCAACCATCTAAGGACTACAAAAATGACCCGCACCACAATTAGCCAAAGAATGTGCCAACAATTATGATGTACAGTAAATGTCAAAATGATTTTGCAGTGAGTATGAGTGAAACAGCGAGTTCTCTATTGATATATTTTTTTCCCTGGAAAAATACAGGCAATTTGTAGGCCTACTGTACATTAAACACACACATTCAAAATTAAATGGGTCCATTTCCCAAAAGCATAGTTTATAACCAAGTTAGCAACCATGTTAGTTGGCGATGGGGAAATTGCATTGCAACCAAGTTGCTAAATGGTTAGCAACTATGCTTTTGGGAAACAGACACTAGAGAGGCTTTGCACATATCGGACATACAGTGCGACAAGCGCACCATTGTAAGGGTAGGTTCAAGACAACTTCAACCCTGCAAACCTCTCCTGAGAGATATTCATTCATTCATTCATTCATTCATTCATTCATCCATTCATTCCTTTCTTCATTTGTTCATTAATTCGCTCAGTCAATATTCAACAGTAGAATCTTCTAACAGCACCACAACTACAAATATAGGCTAGTACAATTGTTTAGGGGGAGGAGAAAAAAAAAAACCCACACATGCCCTTGACAGAGAAACAGGCGAGGACTAGATGTATAAGAAACGAGGACAAGGACGTTGCCTTCAATCATGCTCTTTGCTGAGGCAACAAGCCCACATGTGCTTGTGAGAGAATTTTTGGACGGGTTACAAAACATTCCCCAAAACAGACAAACCGCTTGGTGGTGAGGCTGGCTTTTATGTAACCCTCAAGGGCTTTGTCAATTAGCTTTACACCAATGAGGAACACCCCCCCCACCCTGCTTGCTCTTCAGAGAACCTCTTTCAACACCCGCTTCAAAGAAACTCTTACTGCAAGAGTCTCTCACTTACAACACTCTTACTACAAGAGTAGCTTGCTTACAATGGTCTTACTACAAGAACATCTGGCTCATAATAATGTTCTTACTACAAGAGCATCTGCCTTAAAAATGTTTTATCTACGAGAGAAGCTTTTTTTTTTTTTAAATAAATAGTCTTACCACAAGAGCAGTTTTGCATACAAAAGTCGTCTTACGGAGTCAGACTATTGAGCTTCTCAGCTTACTCTCCCTCATTTCTTGGAGGTTGACAACAGATTTGCATATTGAGATTTGCGTATTTGTTCTTAGAACGTGGTGCCAGACACTAAAATTCCATGATGCCAGACATTAAATTCCCCTCCCCACAAAAGCATTCATGTGTTTGTAATGGTGCCAACCACCATGACTAGTGTCTGGGCAGCACAATTGCCCGTTTGAGGAGCATAGAGGGGAGTAGTCAGGACCTGGTAACCCCACGTCACTGAGAAAGAGCCTGGAGCTATGCAGGATATTACTTACACTAGTCAAGTTATCGGAGTCCTTACACAGAATGCCCTGTGTGGAATTGCTAATTGTTTCTACACAGTATAACAGTATATTGATACATACAACATACAACAGTATACTGTATACTGAGCATATATTTTCCGTGTGCTATTAGAGGGAGACGGACGAACAGCTGGATCCAAATTCCTTGAGCGAGTAAACTTATTTGGCCAGTAAAGCACATTCTGGTGCCTTGAGTCAATGACTTAATGCAATTCCTGCAGGGGTTGGTGCAGAAATATGAGGTAATTCTGGTTTGGATTACACTGCTCTTTTTGTCACTGATAAGCATGACAAAGTGTTTTCACATTTCTCAGAAAATGTCACCGCATTCTAGAATTCCCTGAAGTTGTTTGTTGCATTCTTCAGAATATTCTGAACACCAATGGCGAGATCCACATCACCCAGAAAGTAATCGTCTGATGTTTGTACGTGTCAAACTCCGTCAGTCTGTGTCAAACTCCACCCAACAAACGCAGACAGAAGTTGCAAATTGGCTCAACTGCTGGGAATTGTTGGGAGTTGGTTAGAGATTTTCTGGGCAGCATGCAAGCATCTCTCAAGAGAGGGAGGGATAGTTTTTTTCTGGGGGTGTGTCACTCACCAGCCAACCAGCGGTCGAGATCGGAGTCGGCAGCATTCTTCATGACTGTCAGGAACTCGGAGCTGAAGAGCAGGCCCCGGCCTCGGCCCTTCCTGTGGGACAGAGGCGTCTGTGGTGTGGCACTGCGCCGCTGCAGCACGTGGCTCTCGCAAACCTCCAGAACCAGTTTCATCTGGCCCAGAGCGAACGTCTCGCTCACTTCCCCTCGCTCCACTGCACATACCGCCTGCATACACGCATACACACACACACACATACACAGACACAGACACACACACAAACAGAGAAACACACACACACACACACACACACACACAGAGACACACACACATACAGACACACAGTCATTTTCCCACACATTCCCATACACATCATATTCCCATACATTACAATATACCATAGTGTCATGGATGGACACATATACACTCTTGGGAAAACATGCAAACATACAAGAATTTATTGTCCATCTGTACTGTACAGAGACAAAAGTGCAGTGTTCACCAACATATAGATATGGCTACAATCAAAATCACCAGATTTAAATTCCCCTTTATACAGACCAAAGCTGCTGTTTATGGTTTAGAAACTGCAAAACAGCTATTTATTTACACTTAGCCTGATGCCCCTAGCACTAACATTCTGAACCTTTTGAAGTCATCAACAAAAAGCAGTGAAGTTTACAGTACCATGCAAAGGCATTTTTGCTCCCAAACAACTGTCACGTGTGATGAAGGGTAGTGGCCCGAAATGTAACGTTTTTGAGGGAAAATCTGGGGAGCAAAACTGCTTTTGCGGAAATTTTTTCTCTGATTGATTCTTAACTTTTGTCCTTCACCCTCATAAGATGGATATGCATGCTTTTTGTGCATTTTTCAACTTCTGGTACTGTACTTTTTAGACAATTTCAGAGTGGGTTTCTCTTTTAAAGGAATAGTTCACCACTTTACAAAAATGGGTTATTCACCCCCTTACCTGGAGTTACATATGTGGGTAAAAGCATTTTGGTCTCAGTGTATGCGTCTTCCTACTATGGCAACCTCAATTTTCCTTATTTTTTAGCTTTAGCTTAGCATAGGCACTGGAATGTAATGTTGCCAGATAGCAACTCTTTGGCAACTTTGCTTTCCAGCGCCTATGCTAAGCTAAAGGTAAAATTGGGGTTGCCAGACCAGGACAACACATGCACTGAGACCAAAATGCTCTTACCCACATATGTAACTCCAGGTAAGGGAGTGAATAACCAATTTTCATAAAGAGGTGGACTATTCCTTTAAGAGTTCGTTTGAGTATATCTTAGAACCTGCTGTCTCACCTGATCAATAGCCATGTATGTGGGCAGCATCTCGGGGATCTCTTGAGTCACACACTCATAGAGGATGGCAGAGTATAAGGCCTGTTTCTGTGAGGAGGAGAGAGATACTGGATCAGTGTGTGTGGGAGTAGCAAAAGCAACAAACACTGGAACTACTGAGTACAGCATTTTTGGAGAAAATCTAATAAAAAAACAAAACTAAACAAAAAGTTGACCAACCAGAAAGAGTTAAGAGGAATTTGGCTGACCATGGTGGGAAATTTGGCTATGCAGTCTTGGAAAGTATTAGTGTTTACGTGTGTGTGTGAGTGGGGGGGAGAGAGAGAGAGAGAGAGAGAGAGAGAGAGAGAGAGAGAGAGAGAGAGAGAGAGAGAGAGAGAGAGTGTGTGTGTGTGTGTGTGTGTGTATGTGTGAGAAAGTATGTGTGTACGCATGCATGTGAGTCAGTAAGAGTGTGTGTGTGCATGTGAGAAAGTAAGTGTGTGTGTGTGTGTGTGTGTGTGTGAGTGTGTATGTGTGTGTGTGTGTGTGTGTGTGTGTGTGTGTGTGTGTGTGTGTGTGTGTGTGTGTGTGTGTGTGGTCTAGGGAAAGAAGGACCTAATGGAAAAACAGCTCTAATGCCGTCTGGCCTCCCCCAGTCTGCATTACACAGCGCATATTTGAACAGCCTCTCAGAGACACAGTCCATCCCACCCCAACATGACCCAGTTCCACATACAGGACAAATGCATAAGACCGGGCCATCACTTTCTGCCCCCAAGACCATCATAAAGCTCAATTCAGACTGAAGATCCGTGACGAGATGAAACAGTTTTAGAGAGTAGTTTGCAGCGGTGTGAATCAATAATCGCAATCGCAAGCCGTCGCAAAAGATTTAACATGTCAAATCGCAGTTTCAGAACGTTGAAGGCTTTTAGAACGTCGCAGCCCGTCTCGTCGCAGACCTTTGGTTTGTAGCCACCTTAAGACTGGGCCATCGCTACACTTTCTGCTCCTAAGACTGGGGCATCACAGGGCCAACACTATCAGTCCTTGAAACTGGGCCTTCATCGATATCTTCCCCCAAAACTGGGCCATCATCACTATCTATTTACCCATAAGACTGGTCAATAATCACTATCTGCCCCTGAGACTGGTAGCCTGTCATAGCCCGCCCATAATACGAATGTTCATCTGTATCCATGGTCTGGGGACGGTCTGCATGGGCGGGTTTACATCGGTAGAGAGACTACCAGCCAATAAGCAAAGCTGATTAGACGAGCTGTCCAATCGCTTCAAACCAGAAGTGAGTGCCCTCCCCCCCCGCCCTATAATCACGTCAGGTTAAAGAACCTCCAGACCAAGAATACAGATGAGCGGTATTATGGTCAGGCTATGTCAGGCTATGAGACTGGGCCATCATCGATATCTGCCCCCAAGACAAGGCCAACACTATCTGTGTGCCCCTAAGACTGGTCAATAATCACTATCTGCCCCTGAGATGAGACCATCGCTACCTATCTGCCCCCAAGACTGGGGCATCACTGGGCCACCATAACTATTTGCCCCTGACACTGGGCCATCATCGCTATCTGCCCCTGACACTGGGCCATCATTGCTATCTGCCCCTGAGACTGGGCCAACACTATCTGCCCCCAAGACTAGGCAATCACTATCTATCGGTCCCTGAGACTGGGCCCTCACTATCTGCCCCTGAGACATGCACATGTGCTGGCAGTGGATCAACAACGAATTGCTTGATAATTACAGACTTCCAGATGAAAATCTGTTGTCCAGAACATAAGTTACAAAAGTGTTCAAAACAACAAAATCACTATGAACTTTTTTTCATGGAGATGGAATGTTTCTTGTCTTTTTTTATATTGCTGTGGATAAACCATCTGCTAAATCCATAAATCTGAACTCAGTAAAAGTAACTCAACACTGCCCAACATCAACATCAAAAATATGTCCTTCAATGTGTCCTTGAGTCAGTTTCAGAGTCAGAGTGACTGTTAAATGAATTAATGTGAATGATGCAAATGTAGAAAGTATGCACTTGTTCCCCGTTTGAACACTGCAAGGCTGCCGTTGAGAGACTCCCACTCACGTGTTTGGCAGCGCTGCTAAAGGAAGCTTGGCAGAAGTACTCGGCAAAGGAGAGCAAGGTCGCGTCGGAGGTGAAGGCTGAGATGTCCCGAGGCTGTGTGGGAGGAAATAGGGGAAAGCGTCAGATGACAGGTCCGCAACACAACACCGCACCGCACCATACC
>JAODXP020000006.1:3184589-3187089 GCA_027497455.2 Sardinella longiceps | reverse complement strand
CAAAAGGACTAATCTTCCAAAAAAAAAAAAAAAACTGCAACCCAAAACAGTTGTTCAATATGTCAGAGTGGTTCTCATAGATCACCTCTAGTCACCACTGACCCTCAGGAATCACGAGTGTGTGAGTGTTCAGAATATATACACTCAAATATAAGCATGTGTACCGTAAGTTTTATTTAAATTAATTGATTAATTTTGTCCACAATCAACTTTGACCATATTACTGTTGTCCTGATTCTACAGTACATGCGTCATAACTGTAATATCCATTCACACAGACTACTCAGAGTCAGCCATCATCTACCATCACTACCCATCACTACCCACTTATGCGCGTCATCAAGCACTATATGTACTTATATTTATACGTTTTCGCCAACGTGTGTCTGTCTGTGTGTCTGTGTACAACATAACTCAAAAAGCACTGCACGGATTTGGATGAAATTTTCAGACACTGTTTGATATTATCTTAACTGGTCCGTTCTATGGTCGCTATGATAACATTTAATTTATGACATTAAAATGTGGATAACTCAGTCATTAGGTTTGTGCTCGTAAATGACTCAATTGTTCCATATCGAGTCTGTAGGTTTGGCTCACTCGACCGCATTCTGATCGTAAAGGGGCTTTCACATGACCACTGTTGAAAAGCTCAGCTCGTCCTTAATGCGACGCTTGATCCAAAATGTTAATTCTGCATTTGAGTAATGTACTGGGGGCTAGGAGAGCTGTAGCAAAGATGAAATAGCCTGCTAGTTTATTTATGCCAAAAATACAACTTCAACGCTGAAAGGTCAGCATCAAAAGGGTCGAAGTTCGACCAATTTCAACTTTGAGCGAAAAAAGAAAAAGAAAATCAGTAGGTCTGTTTCCAGGTCTGTTTTTAGGGAGTTTATCACAGGTGTTCAGATACTTAGGAACCCCTGTATTTGTGGAGGAGCAATTGTTTATTCACAGAGCATTATTCTTTCATCTTTTAAAAGGTTGAAGGTAAAAGGGCCCTCCCCTCTTGCATGCTGTGCATCGCTGTGTGTCTGTGTGTCTGTGTTTTTGTGTGGGCACGCATAATGGTCCCTCCCCTCTTGCGTACTGTGGATCGGTGTGTGTGTGTGTGTGCCCACATAATAGTGGGTATGCAGGTGTAGGGTCTCACCTCCCTCCCTCGAGAAAGAGCCGGCCCAGGGCCATGTGCATTACTGTATGTGTGTGTGTGTGTGTGCGTGTGTGTGTGTGTGTGTGTGTATGCATAAGGGTGGGTGTGCACACTGCACAGATAGGGTCTCACCTCCCTCCCCCGAGGAAGAGCAGGCCCAGGGCCATGTGGTGGGCCATGTGAAAGCCGTAGTTCATCTCCCCGCCCACTCGCTTGTGAAGGAAGCGGCACAGCTGCAGCACCTTCAGGTCCCCCGACCCCGCCATCACCATGGACAACGCAAGCAGCACCATACTCAGGCACGTCTGCACGTTATAGTGGCCCGTCTGGAGGGAGGGGGAGAGAGAGAGAGAGAGAGAGAGAGAGAGAGAGATGGAGAGAGGGGGAGATGGATAGAGGGAGAGAGACAGACAGATAGACAGAGGGAAAGAGAGAGATGAACACAAAGTTTACTACATTTTACATCACAAAATGTAAATTTATTATGATCAATACTGATTTTGGTGTCCAAAATTTTACGATTACGAACTTTTACGATCTTACAATAATCTGAAATAAAAGTATGATTGCTGGTGTTGTGGGAGTATTTGATATATTTCCAACAGGATAAAATACAGTAACCTTGCAACAGATTTTCCATTTATCCATTATCTTTCTTTTTTTTCCCTAAACCACGTGATTACTGGTAAATCAGCATAAAACGAAAGTTTTAATGAAATTCTTCATCTGTTATTGATGCTGGTAAGGTCAGACGCACAGACACTGAGGTGGGCGACATGACGCATCCTTTTCAATACTGTTTCTCAGCTTTAGTCAGACCAGCTGGGCCTGAGGTTACTCAGCACAAGCAGCAGCAGCAGCAGAAGCAGCAGCAGCAGGAGCAGGCAGTCTGTGCCGGTGGGGCTTATAGGTCTACGGTATGCATTCCTCAGGACAAGAGTCACTTACAATGGTGGCCGATGATGCCTTCAGAGACTCCATGAACATCCTGGCAAACTTGTACTGAGAGAGGGAGAGAGAGGAAGAGAAAGAGAAAGAGAGAATAGAAAAAAGAGAAAGAAGGGGGTGGGGCGGTTGGGGGATCATTAATTAATTTTTCAAGTGAGCCTGCCCACATGTTAAAAACCATTCTGGTAAACAGCACGTGCTGATTAAGGTGTATACATAACGCAGTGTTCGGCATATTCATTCAGACATACACCAGGAGGTTTATTTCAGTTTTTAGAAATCGTAATATAGCTTTATTCGGAAAATGACCATCGGAATGTCCAAACACTGTCAATATTCCAGTTAGAATAGGAATATTCCGTGCATGTAACCGTAATAACCAACTTTTGTGTCAAGTGT
>JAODXP020000006.1:3177089-3179589 GCA_027497455.2 Sardinella longiceps | reverse complement strand
AAAGAGTCTGGAGTGTACACTATCGACAGTTTACTCTGTGGTGTGGTCTTCGTCTGAACTATTCAATCTGCCTTCAATTTCTGTTTGCCAATTGGATGCTAAGCAATCTAGCCGAGGAAACTGAACATGGGGCGCATTCAAGACGCATTACCCGGCACAATGCGGTTTCTTTCGTCACTTGCATTTGTTTTCTGTTTTTATCGAAGTCTGATGAAATTCACATAAATATGGGGGACTACTTCATTTTCCACTCTTCACTCCTATTTTCCAACTGGAGGTGAACAGGGCTCTCACTGTACTGTATTTATTAATGCGGCAGGTTTCTGATACACATCAGTGCTGACACACCCACTAACTAAGAAGCATGTTGCGCACTGGTGTGCAGCGTATTGAGCAAACTTAATGTTGCGCGCCATGCACAACGCAACGTCCTGAATAGCCAAATGCTGTAGCTCAAATGCCTGCCTCAGGCTTTCCATGTACAGTATGCCCCATGGATAGGCAGGGAGATCCCCAGAACAGAGCCATAGCGCCATAAAGGAATGACTGCGCTTCTGATTTTTTATTATTCTACTACATTTCTAGCTGATGCAGCTAGCCTTAGCATTAGCCATTGAATAAACAGGGGTTCTAACTGGTACAGTCTTTCTTCTTCACCATCTATTAGTCAACGTAATACCTCTGCAGCGCCAAAGGTCACGTTAGCCGTTAAAGAGGGCGTGGGAGTCATCCCTGTTCCTCTCTATGCAGACGCACAGTCTCCGCGAAGCGAGCGCAACGCACCCAAAGTAACCTCTAGGTCAGAGGTAGGTTCAATAGAGCTTTGTGTGCTCTTCCTGTCCGTACAACAGAGCCATTATCTGCAGTGGCTCTAAAGGTACTCCCTCACACTCACACACACACACACACACACACACACACACACACACACACACACACACACACACACCAGAGAGCTAAAATTACTCTAGCTGCATTTCCTGGTCAAGCAGCTGATGCTGGAACTGAGAATCGGAATGCTCAAGGCAGCGCTCTGAAACTAGGTTCTATTGTTCTGATTGGGTGCGGAGGAAGGATAGTGTGGTGGCTTTTCGCATGAAGCGCGCGCACACACACACACACTCTCTGCTGAGCACTGCTTATCATGGGTGACTATCTGGTTTGGTTTCACCCTTTATCCCAGACCAAAGCATGGAAAACACTATGACTCAGAATGAAAAAGAAAGACAACACACACTTCAAAAGAGTTTTAGTTAGTTTGGGTGAGAGTGAGACGCGCAAACACACGCAGAAACACACCACGCTCACACACACACACGCACACACACACACACACACACACACACACACACACACTTACCCCGAGACACACCATCCCCAAAGCTAGGCCTGCAGCGAGTGAATAGGACTCTCGGTCTGTGCAATACTCCATCTCTGGACCAGGCGGTCGACCTGTGAGAAGGGAAATAAATAAACAAAAATCCAATCAATCAATCAATCAATAAATCAATAAATAAACAACCTCTGACTTTCTCCAGTCTGCACCATTCACAATACTAATCCTGAGGAGAATGAAACAATGCAAACTAAGTTAAAACAGGTCAAAAACAAGGGCAAGTTGGAGAGACAGAAATGCCAAGGAGGCCACGTTTTCTGCGCAATGTATCTGTTTGTCTGTATGCATGCAGGATTACACAAGAAGAAAGAAACCCAACAGCCCACTTTTTTTTTTATTTCTGAAACTTTGGTGCAACGGGGCAGCGTGGGCCAAGGATGAACCCATTTCACACAGAGTCTGAGTCATAGGGCGTCTTGACAACTTCAGTTTCAATTTCAGCAGCAGCGCTGCATAAGAGATACTGTGTGGCATTTGGCCTCATTGACGGAGAGCTGCACCCACCCTCAGAACGCCCTTGAAGTTCTTTTAACTTAATTCCCTTCACTGGTGGACAGAAATTAATGAGCCCTTTCGCCCTCGACAGAGACGAACCCTGACCACGACACCGGAGGGGCTACTGACCGATCTCGGCGAGGAGCACCTCTGCGTTGTGGCGGTGCCCGGTGCCCTGGTAGACGAGGCCGATGCCAACCACGGCGGCCACCTGCACGCTGTGCGGCACGTCCAGCTCGGTGGAGGTGGGGGGCAGCAGTGCGGGGATGTGGATGCTGAGCAGCCGTGTGATGGACATGTCCATAGTGCCCAGCTTAGCAGCAGACACACCCAGCAGCAGGCCGATACTTGTCATCTCGTGGCCCTGTTGAGCAGAGGGGGAGAGAGAGAGAGAGAGAGAGAGAGAGAGAGAGAGAGAGAGAGAGAGAGAGAGAGAGAGAGAGAGAGAGAGAGAGAGAGAAAGAGAGAGAAAGAAGAGAGAGAGAAAGAAAGAGAGAGAGAGAGCACACAAGTAAGAAGGGACATCAATACACATCTTTATTACACACACACACACACACACACACACAAAGTGTCTATGCTCAATTTCTCATGTGTCACGCTCCTCCT
>JAODXP020000006.1:3169589-3172089 GCA_027497455.2 Sardinella longiceps | reverse complement strand
AGAGAGAGAGTGAGTTTAGTGTGTGTGTGTGTGTGTGTTTGAGAGAGAGAGTGAGAGAGTGAGTGTGTTTTGCACTCACCTTGGTGAGGTAGTCGTGGATGTTGAGCGTGGCCAGCTTGGTGAGGTGGCCATTGAGTCCGAGGGCCATGAGGAAGCCGGCGTACTCGTTGGCCAGCTCCGCGCTCTTCGGCCTGTTGTAGGCGATCCAGGCCGACTCCACCTGAGAGGCGGGAGCGATCTTCAGGCCCGCCGCTACGCCGTTGTGGAAGCTGGCCCAGCTGGTCATGTTGGGGGGCACGTCGATGTTCCCACTGCTCAGGTCCACCATGGTGTTCCGGGGAGGGGCCCGTCCTGAGAACAATAAGGCAGAACAGGACTGTCTAAAAAAACATGATATTTAAAGGAATACTCCACCTTTTTATGAAATTGGAATATTCACAGTCTTACCTGGAGTTTATGTATGTGGGTAAAAGCATTTTGGTCTCAGTGCATGCATTCTCCTGGTCTGGCAACCCCAATTTTAGCTTTAGCTTAGCATAGGTGCTAGAATGTAATGTTGCCAAAGTGTTGCTATCGGGCTACTTTACATTCCTGTGGCTATGCTAAGGTAAAGCTAAGAAAAATGTTTTTACATTATTTACACTGCTGGCTGTGCTACTAATTGCCCCCTTTGGAAAATTAAAGATGACCTTAGCCATTAAACTTTAAGTACAAAAATGTATTCAGTACATATATAATATTAAATATTCTGTAAAATTCATAATAATGAGTCCACCGCTGTTTAACCAGACTCAAAAATTCGCTAACAGAAGCAAACGTTCATGAACATACAGTTGGTAAACGGTTTTTACATCCTTGAAAGTTTTTGGCTAACGTTAGCGAACACAGGCGAATGGTCTGAGGAGGTAGTGCTCCGCTAACAGTCCTGTATGTTGGATTGCAAAAGATGTGCGTCCCGAGTGGAAATGAATCCCCAAGAGCATTAAATGTTGTCAGCATGTCTCACAGCAACTTTTCCTCGCATTTATAACCTCCTCCAATTAATTTGTACTCAGTTTGCCATTTTTATTTACATTTCAAAACAAACTATTTAGAACATTAATAAAAATCATTCGAATTCCATTGTTTAATGCGAACATGTTTGTAACGAGCTTATGTTAGATTAATTTTAACACACCTATGAATATGTCTTTGAAAGCGATTAACACTTTTAAACTGATCCAATTCTGATTGAAATTGAAACCTGGGTCTTCACAATAGTTATTGACTAGTGTCGACAGATGAAAGATAATTAGACAAACTACAGACTGGGACTGTCATGAGGCTGCTGACCTTTGCCTTTATGTTGACACACACACACACACACACAGTTTTACAATATCCTTAGGCTGTTCCGGGCCGCAAGGAATTTCTAAATATTTGCCAATACACCAAACACCAAAACACAGCACTAAATATTCAACTCCATCTGCCTGGCTCTGTGGATTACAGAAAAAGGTCCTGCAACTCTGCATGTTTCTGTTTGTTTCCTCTGGTTTGCTTGTCCTGTTTTTTTTTGTTGACGTTAAAGTCATTCATGTCTCATCATGTGGCCGGCATAGAAGAGCGGAGGATGAGCTCATGAAAGCTGTGTTTTGTCTGCGCCTTCAAAACTGAAAACAGTCCCCACGTTTGTCCTCTCCGGACACAAATCAAAGCCCTGCCATAATTACAGCCTGGGCCCTCATGTGGAACGCCGAGCAGACTTGAAGGTGCTTTTATGTGGGCACTTAAGAGGAATGGCTGCAGGGAGAGCATGGACAGCTCGTAAACAGAAACAAAACCAAAGACTAATGCCAGGTCCCTCCAAGCAAAAGATTTTTTTTTAATTTATTATCCAGGGGAATATTTTTTAAGGTCTACATCGAAGATTAAAGCCAAAGTCGGAACTTTGTTTGAGCTTGCTAAATGTTACCTGTATATATATTTATATAGCTAGATTGAGTTATGGTTATGGTAATGCTAGCATGCAAACCTGCACAGAAATCGAGGTGTGAATGTCATTTTAAGCAATATAGTAAAAAGTGCTCCAGGAATATCACATACCCTACACCCTACAAAGGTACAATGTGTAACGTTTTTATTGTTCGATATCAAAATCTGCTTTACCTGTTGACAAGCTTGTCCTTTCTCTTAAATATTAACCACCACTATTAATTCCATGTGTCCGTATTGGCTTGAAATTTCGCATTTGCATGCATATTAACTGGGGTAGACTCTCCATGTATTGCTGCCATCTTGGAATACGGAAGCTGAAAACGGTCATATCTTTCGCGTTTTCGCTATAAACTGACAATTGACCGACATCCGTATGCAGGCTTCTGTAGCTGTAATACATAATTTGAAATGCGTTGTACTCGAAGGCTACACATTGGGGCTTTAAGACTGCAGTTGTAAAGGCTACAACCTCTTCATGGATATTTAGAAAATGTGCACTTTAACAAAAAAAATTGCTGGGGCT
>JAODXP020000006.1:3092947-3169489 GCA_027497455.2 Sardinella longiceps | reverse complement strand
CCCGCTGGGCTTTCGGCTTGTTGTGTGTCTGTCTTAATTGCAGGTAGCCTGAAGCACCAGATCTACTAATTGCTGATTAGCTGCACCTGTGGGTGTGGCCTACCCTTGAAAAGGACAGTTCCCTCTCCCAGCCAAGGAGGCCATTCTTACGTTGATTTTGAAAATGCAACACCACACACAGACATTCCATTCCCAACCAACATTCATACATTGCTGATGACTGACTTGGACACGCGTCACTTTCTTTGTTTAGTTGTTTGTTGGTTTGTTTTGCTGTTTGTTTGAGTTAGGTTAATAAACCTTTATATTGGTTAAGAAAACCAACCTCTCGCCTCCCTCTTTGTTGCGACCTCCACCCCTAGGTCGTAACAGTTGTGTTGATATTCACTAGAAAGCAAATATTTGAAATACATTAAACAATATTTGCCCTTATTCTTCCCTGAAAGTACATTTTAATCTTGATATCAATGTCTTGATAATGGGACTAAAAAATCCCCAAGGAAGTCCGAGACTCAAAACAATGCTTGACAAAAAAATCACTACGCCACCAATTTAGCCATTGTTTTGCTGCCATGATCTGCAGTTTGAACTCTAAAATGGTAGAATCCAAAAAGTATATGAAGAAAAGAGATTACATAGGAAACTTTTGTCTCTTCTTGCTGATTTTGGACACAGTGCAGTCTTTAGGGGACTGCATTGATTAGATCAGTCATGTTTGAGTCTGATGCCTAGTTTATAGTTGGTGTCTGAATGAACATGTGAATACATTTGGTTCAAGTTATAACTTATTACACAGACCCCTTCACAAAGAACTATTAAGTTTTCCTAAATGTTAGCTGTTTCCAATATGGCCATAGGTGAAATTGATGTGGCACAGGCCATTTGATTGGCTCTCTCCATGCATTTAATGATAGACCATTCAATAGATTTAATGGTGACCCTCACCATTTCCTTCTTTCCTCCTCTCTGGAGCAAAAAAGGAGTGGCATTAAATAATTGTTTCTGTTCAGGAACATAAGAAATGACATAAGTTTCTAGTTTCGTTAAAAAAAATGAAGCTTTGGGGCTCAGCCCAACTGCCAAGGGCCCAGTGAAGCACAGTTGTGTGTCATGACAAATGTGAGATTTATGATTACAGCACAATAGGAGCATAATCAGGGTATGGAGCAGGGCAGCTCAACATCCCAGTATAAGGATGGCAAATGGCCACTATACCAGAGACAGCACTGAGTCGGCATCACATATAATATAATAATGCAGTTGTAGCCTAATGCATATTTTATGTTCAGTTCTAAATTCAAAGTGATCCTCTTTGAGTGTGATGCTCTGAATGATTAAGTCCTACATAGTCTGACTCCTATGCAATCTTCATTACACAGTCCTAACACCTTTCTGCTTTCCTCCATACTTAGCAACCCCTAATTTGAACCAGCAGACAATCCCTCACACCAGGGTGGGTCAGTCACAATTAAAACGTACCTTTTGAACAATGCCTTTGGTCTAAACCTGTCATTCATACACAAGTTAACCTCTAAAACCACTTGATAATTGTTGCCATTGCGAAATTTCATGCAGTGACAGGAAGTATGGTCAGACCCAGGCAAACATAGGCCTACAGTGATAGCAAAATTTAGAGCATCCCTCACCCCAGGAGAGTTAACACTTATATTGGTTATTACTCCCTCTATTGGAAGTGTGGGATATGCGCTGACTCTGGCAAAGGTCAGGGTGACCAGAAGAGCTGCAGTTGTCCAGATCATTGTCTCTACTTCTGTTAAAGGGAAGGTCTCCAGCTTTGTAATTACTCAAGGGCAAGTAGAGCACCTGTAGCCTGACATAGCCCGACCATAATACTGCTGTTCATCCGTATTCATGGTCTGGGGGTTCTTTAACCTGACGCGATTATACTGCGGAGGGGAGGGCATTCACTTCTGGTTTGAAACGATTGGACAGCTCGTCTAACCAGCTTCGCTTATTGGCCGGTAGACTCTCTACCGATGTAAACACGCCCCAGAGGACCGTTCCCAGACCATGGATACGGATGAACATTCGTATTATGGGCGGGCTATGTCAGGCTAGAGCACCTGTAGCTAATTGGGGGAGGCAGTAATGTGCACTGGAGTACATGCAGTATGGTACAGCAGTGTGCAATTTTGGAAACATTAAGTCACCTTGTTTATCTGTAAAAAGCTTTCTGTTTATTATGTCAAGGTTATGAAATTTTTAGTGATAAACTTACAGTGAATCTGAAGGTAGAATAACAAATTCCAAAGGATAAAGGTTTAATAAGCCTGTTTGATTCCTTTCAGGCTTTTACTTCCTTGATACTTTTTGTCCTGGCGGTACTTCCTTGATGCAGTACATTTGTTCTCTTGATAATACAAATAAAAATCCCCAAGGAAGTATCTTGCCTAAGTCTTATCTTGATATCTCAAAGTCAAGTAGCTATGTCATATTGTTTTACTGCAATGCTCTGCAGTCCAAACTCTCTAGCTATGGTTTGATTAAACATTGTAGAAAAAGGTCATATTTGCTTCAAAATGTTTATGAAAATGCAGGAAACTTTTGCCTCAGCTTACTGATTTTGGACACACCACAGGCTTTGGGCTCAACATACCCCCTTATCCTACTCCATTATCCGAGAGGCAAAGGAGAACCAGAGGACCAAAATATAAAAGCCATCCTTGCCTGTTGTCAGGGTAACGGCATAGTTTGGTTCAGTCATGCATGGTTCGAGTCTGAAGTAGTTTGTGGCCAAGTTGAAACTGTTGTGTAGTTTGTTTGTGTTGTGTGTTGTTTGTTGTGTGTGTTCCCTGGGTTCTAGATTTCTTTAGGGATGGGAACTAGGCGGAATCGGTGCCGTCCATTCCCAGCCTCATAAATGTAACACTATTAAAGTTGCACAAGGAAGGATTTAATGTATTTTTCTCTGAAGCTGTGAAAGTCAAAATCCAAATTCAAGCAAATTTAATATTAAAAAGTTAAAATATCCTATGATGCTTTAAGAATGCAAGATGTCTCCACTTTCAAAGCACAATTTAAAACTGAAACATACATAAATAATGAATGGAGTCACCATAGTGACATTACTCAGGGCAAGTCTCAAGTTCAGGTCCCTTACTGGGTCATTAAAGAAGTGCCAGTCCTTAGGCGTTTCAAGACAAGCATGACAAAATTATCCATTTTCACACTTGCACCTACATATTAGTTCAGCATTGTGTAATCAAACAATTTCTTGAGGCATGAGAATCCTCTCCTGTACCCATCAACTTTCTAGTTGTGAGTAGAATTCTCTGTTCATATGAAAGGATCAGGCTGTAAAAATGGGTGTTATTATAATGTAAACATGAATATATCTCAACCTTGGCATGTATAAAGTTACTCAATATACACACACACATACACACCCTCAATACACATGGCTTTGTGCCCAGCATCATCTCAATGTATACAGACATTTATCATCTCCATAACAAATGACAGTACTATTCTAAAACAGACTTTGCAGATTAAAATGCCTACAGCCAATGGAAATTATACTTTATATTTAGCATGTTATGGAATTTAAAACAACAATATCATGGGACTAAACAGAAGCAAGGTCCTGAGTTCAAATAGATGTTTTGTTCCCTTAATCATGTTCCACGTCCTGACAAGCACCATGAAAATCCTGAAGTTATAAATTAAAACTTATCACAATTATTTGAGGCATTTCTTGTTAAATGATCATTTACAGAATCCCTTGATAGTTACGGGTGCTTGAAACCACACATAGTCGCCCCAGTCTATAGAGTTTGATTGTGCCACTCCGTTTACATTGGAAGCTATGTGAATGATTTGCCTTTTCACCCGTGTGGGCACCTTGAAATCTAGCTTGGGTCTAAAGCCAGACACACCACAGTCCCTGTGCCCCATTGCCATGACAGTCGTGGTAAGCAGGTGAACAGGCCGAGCATCTGTTAGGATGTCAGCCACAAAAAGAGTGCGAAAGATCTTTCGCAGGCACACAGACGTGCGGAGGCAGCCATCTCCTGTGCTCAGAGACACCTCCTCCATGTTGATCTCGTAAAGCTCTTTGGGCATCACCGGAGAGCCCCCCAAAAGCAGCAGCACGCGGGGAACCAGTGTAAGGGAAAAAAGCACCTCCAAGTGACCCACTAATTCATCAAGTTCCTGTAGCGTGCGTTGGCATTTCCTCAAGTCCAAACCCCCACGAGCTCTTGGTGGCCTCCAGCCGACAATGTCTCCTTCCTGCAAAAACAACAGCTGTGCTGAAGGAAGCTTTTGATAACACAGGGGAGTTCTCTTTACACTAAATTATTTGAATCTCGTCTGAATATGTAACTAATTTTTCATTTTGAAAGCCCCCTTTTCAAGATTTGATCCAATTTGGTCAGTGCTTTAATTTACCCTGCCTTCAATCTCTCATTACACATGACTAACAGAGAACTATACTTAGCAGCGCCTTTAAACATCAATAACTGTGCCAGTATGAAATGACACAGACAATATGGTGTCAGACATCTGTGGGATTCTGACATTGTTTACATCCTACTATGGAGTATAAAAACTTACAAGAAAGATGATACAAAGATCACAGGAACAAACAAAACAAACTAATGACATACGAGATAATTGTTGTGTTTAAGTATTTTTGTGTCTTTCCTGAATCAATAGGCTACTTTACCTGTGTTGATGCCTGCTGCTGCTTCTGGTAACAGTTCAGTTGATCATATGTCATTGGCAACTGCTGTCTTTGATAAAGTATACACTTGAGGATTTCGCATACAAACTTGCAACAAGCCTCTTTGGTGACACATCCAGGGAAGGGCACCTCTACCACGCCTTCCTCCTTGGCTTTCCGTAAGACCTCAGAATCATTATTAGGACATTCTCTTTGAGGTGATATGCCATCTTCACCTGGGAGGTTAGCGGTCTGAACATCTTGCACATCTGATAAAGAATTTATAGTAAAGAGAGCAAATAGACATTCAGCGTTACAAGCGATAATTACGTAAGATCACGACTTTACACAGTCCATAGTAAACATTATTATTTGTATCAAAGATTCAATTAGCTGTTACAGTTTACACACAGCTGAATGTAGGCTAGCATGCTAACGCTGAATGCTATGCTGGTTCCGTTTGCAAAACTCATTATGTTAGGTTTTTTCTACTCACCAATTTGACAAACTTGTTCACCACTGAGACAAGATGACTCCATCATCCTTGTTGTCCCGGATGTCACGACTGTACTGATGTTTTCCTTATTAACGTTATCCAAATTCTTTGAACATTCACCAGCAGGCACCGATTTATTTTGTGACACACATCCAGACAGCCTTTTCAACAAGTCTAACGTTGATTTGGGAGGTTGCTCACATTCCGCTTTCTTGGTGACAGCTACGTTGGAGATGTTCTCACTTTCTCCACTACCTGAAGAGTCAACCTGATACCAAACAATTTTACCATTATCAACAGAGTTTTCATCGTTTAATTCTATAACATTACTACGCTGTATCAACTGATTGTCCCTCTCGCCCTCCATTTCTGCCTGAGAGTTTTGAATCTCCCTCTAGTGAGGAATCATGGGTAAAAAATGAAACCGGAAGTGGCAATACATTTTTTTTAAAACAAATTTTCCTTGCATAAAGTATCATTATATAGGCCTATATGTTAGTAGCATATCAGTATATATTAATAAATTAAGTTGACATAAGTTTACTTTAATCAGACATTTTCATTTCTTTGGTCTGGGCTGGGCTTGCTATTAAAATTTCTCTGGCTGTAGCCAATGTTGGTCACTGCTAAAAGATCTTTGGTTGTAGCCTCAGACCCTTATCCTATGCTGCCACCTAGGTTATTTGCTGAGAACTACATTTCACCCCCCAAAAATCTGTATAAAACCTGTAACTATGACAGCTGTATTATTCATTGTGATACATCTGAATATTTCAACTGTTGTGTTTCTAGTGTCTATTTACACCAAAGGCACACAGGAGTAAAAGATGATTTGAACTAAAACGGTGTCTGATGCAATGCAAATTTCGGTGAGTATGCAGCCAGGGGTTGTTGCCCAAACATGTAAAAACAGAGCATTGGGTTTAGATGACAAAATGTTGCATTGTGTTTTATATGCCACTCATAGAGGTTCAATGAAACCAGCTGGGCCTGTTGAACTTGTTATAGATTGTGTAGCTTTGTGAGGGACAAAACAATGTGTTGCTGACATGTTTTCAGTAAAATGTTGTAGCAGATGTCCACATGACCTTATGAGCTAAGAAAAAAATAGACACAATAACAGGGTGAATACTGGGAAATAATGGATAACTGATTTGCAAGATTCTGTTGTTACTCCTTGAGCCCAGATCTAAGTCTTTTTAGAGCAAAGAGTAAGGTTGCTTAGTAAGCAAGAAGTCTTTTACATAATTAAAGAAAATCATGAGATGAGTGCAAGCAATGGAGCGGACCAAACTAAGTTTATCCTTAAGACCTCACTCTTAAATTAGCTTTTAGACTCAAAATAGATGTAGTTGTAAGTGTTTTTTTTTTCATTGGTCCTGGAAAAGTAAAGATCTGTTCACCAGAGAGCTATGGGGGATTTTTATGCTAGGCCTACATTACATTTTCTGATTTAATTTATTTATTTTTCTCCCTGCCAGATAAGAAATTACAACTCAACAAGTTTTTCTCAACAAGACTGGATTGTTGGTAGTGTTGGTCGCGCCTACATGCTGAATCCTGACTTTTTTTTTGGCCATGCAAAATGATAAACAGTTGTCTCCTGTATTGCAATGACTGAACACTCCTCCAGGAGCATGTTATCCCTGAACATGATGCAACAAACAATATGTGACACTGTGTCACATATTGTTTGTTGCATTACAGTTTTTCACAAATGTAAAACGTTGTAAAAGTAAATTAATGTGTCTGACTTTCTGCAATAAGCTTGAGAGAATAAATAAACTAGGCTACCCTAGGCTAATGTTTGATTAATGAAATAGTCAAGAAATAGCATAAATTGTTTAATGATTAAAGACCACTATTGCTGGAACACACTAACTAACGTGCTATCTTTTTCCATTAAAGAAATGCAATTGTTCTACTGACAGTGATTTTGGCAAAATATTAAAAAAAAAAAAAAAAAAAAAAAATGCGCGCTAGGATCCTGATGATCACGAATGGTCCCGGAATGTTTTTTCCCCCTCGTAGTGTGACTAGTGCATGAGGAGAATTACCACTTTGCCGTTGCTAGCCTACCACACTGAACGCTTTGAGGATGAACCAATTGGATCAACCTACCCCTTTTCCACAGAGCGTGGTTGTTATCTGAATGCCACATCAAACCACCCTATCGTACTGTCACTTCCCTGTCTTAAATACCCAATCGTCCACTCCCGTAACCGATACACAGTTCGCAGAACAATCAAGCTAGGTTGCATGCTACAGAGACTACTATATTTTGACAGCTTCTCAGGTGAGACACCTCGTCCAGGAGCTGTTTCACTTTCTCTTGAGTTGCCGAGCACACTCGCTGTGAGCCTGGGGTTGTTAAACTCAAAAAACAGCCATTTCAAGCCCATACATCACGGCACCATGAGTAAAAAGAAAAAGGACTGGAGAACGGAGAAAGGTAAGCGTTGATTTTGTTCCATTCGGTGCCTGTGGCTTGTCACAACTGGAGAGCCTGCTAGCATTTTTGTCAGTTTATGAATCAAATGTGCAGGCTACAGACTTGATGCTATGTGCAGGGCAAAGGACTCGAACGATTAGCTTCAGATGTTAATGTGAGGCAAGTCGGTGTTACACGAGTCGTAGCTGGCTGATGCTGATGTATTGTAGCGTGGAGGAGGCACCCAACTCGTGTTAGCATCCAGACCGCGCGCAAGTGGAATTCCACCAGAGCATTCTGAGTGGCTCTGTCTCGTAGTCCTAGGCCATTTGTATTAGCAAATTCACCTGTTAGATTGACAGTTTCGTTCATTCACGCCATACATGTGGCCCTTTACAACAGCAGTGATTTTTCAAAATCTTGAAACAGCACTTAGTGGCATAGCAGAGAAGTACTTAGTTGTCAAAGTCAAGCATGCTGCACATTTTGCAGTGCTCTCGCAACGGCATTGCTAGAGAAAGTGATTTTGAATGAAGATGATTTAAAGGTGCAGCCGCCATATAGCATACAAGACATTTTAGAGTAGGTATTTAATGAACACTGTGTGTTTCAATTCCGGGATGTAAGACTTAAGAAAAACTTGGACTCACCTCCGTCCAAATATCCATGATGGATGCTTGGCTTCGGTCGTAAGCTATAAGCGTTGTGATGACAGGGGCACTTTGCCTACAATATTTTAAGAGTAATCAGAGGGTTTGCAGGACCTTCCCTTGAGGGTGAGGTAGAGAGAAAGCCTTTTAGGTACCACTCATGAAATTGTAAAGAGTTCAGTTTACTCAGGGGAACATTTTAAGAATGGGGCAGCATCCCCTCCCAACTCCCATGTTAGATGAAACACTTACTGTATCATTGAAATACATTGGGCCACTGAACATCTTGTGATGGTTTTCTTAGACCATGTGTGAATATGGTGATTTAATTGTAAAAATGCTTTCTAAATCTAATTATAAAGTGACAATCCAACTTTTCACTTTATTGAAGGCTGAATTTTTCCAACGTTTTCATTGGCAAAGGCAGAGTTTAATATTGGTGTTTTTGCCTCCACAGAACGCTTGCTGAAGCTAGGAGTGGAGGAACGACGCAAGGAGTGCCGTAACTTTTTGTCCTTGGATAAGATACCCACTTGGAGGAAACATGAAAAGACTGCAGGTACAGTTGTCATACAAAGACAGATGCAGTGGGCAGTAACTCTGTATCAAGAGTTACTGTAGGCCTACTCTCATTATTTGGGCCTACTAAGAAGATATTCTGTACCTGCTATGAAACTGAGTGTGAAATGCACTTGCAGTCACACCTTGACCAACAATCAAAGCTTTGCACTTTAGTGGTCTCTCCAATGTTTTGGAGTATACGGAACATACAGTAGTGCAAACTTTCTGAATCCTGCACACTGAGCACTGCTTGAATGAAACGCAACCCTTTAATGTTAGGGAATCTCTTCATTGTGGATGGCAAGAAAACCATATGACCATGGTGTCCTTCATGATTATTACTTCTTTGTGCACAAGTGTTCTAAGAGTTGGTGGTGGAATTGTTAGGAATATGAGGGCTACAGCATTATACAGTCATTCACCAACAAGAGCAAGTGATAATGAGGAAACCTTGTTCTAGATAGCAATTCTATTTGATGCTGTAGGTGAAGAGGATGTTATGTTTAGCCCATGTTACTTTGGTTGGTAAAAGTAATGGTTTGTTGAGGTGAAGGAATTATTCAACTGATATTTTACTGGCACACTTTAAACATGACACCAATACGAAGACAAATACTCTTGATACCGTTTTGATACCACAGGAGAGAAAAATTGGCAAAATATTATCAGCAAGTGAGGGAAGAGATGTCTGTGTCTATCTGTCACAGTTCTGTGTGAAACTGCATGTCAAATGATGGACACAAGGATGGCACTGTTGATATTGCAAATGGGTAGTTATTCAGTTTTAACTTTTTTTAACAATTATTGGAGACCTTTACTTTAAGCTTGTTTTTTTTAATGAGAGCACAAGTTGAAGTGAAACTCATAACAGCAGTTGTAAATTGAACGATATAGCAAGGATATACGGTACTGTAACAAAGCAATAATACAGTAGGCCTTTGAGGCGCAACAGGGCGGCAGTGTTATGTTCAGTGATCAGCTACAGTCAGTCTAACAGTTATATACACTGTCTTTCTTTCCTTTTTCTGTTGCGAAAAGCATAAGCACATAGTTCATCATAATGTATATTCAATAAGTTTCAGTTAGGACCAGACACAAGCTGCATGCACAGAACACTGTAAGAGTCATAGCAGTGAGATCTGATATGCAAATGCCAAAGAGACAGGGTTCAGGGGTGGCATATCTGTCTTGCATTAAAGGTGCGTCAGACTGCAAGTGTTCCATGAAAACACCTCATGGCTATCAGACTGGTGAAAGTAGCAGGTTCAGTTGCCATTTTTGATAAAGGTTTGTGTTTTGGCAAATATTTTAGAACTTAGCACTCCAGAATCTTTGGTTTTTGGTGAAAGGAAATATGTAAAACAGGTGTAAAACAAACCAAAGGTGTAAAACAATCAATATCCCTGTAGTCACAGAGTGCTGTCATTAGCCTGGCACGCCCTCCCAGTGACGTAACACCTTCGAAGTTGCTGTCGCTGGTCTGGCCAGCTGCTGATTGGGCAGGACTTCTGAATTCCCCCAAACTGGGGAACTGCCCACCCTTGGTCGAGAACCAATCAACTTTGAGCAGCTCCAACGGCTCTCAGTCCTGTTCAAGCAATTCCCTTCGCGTCACATACGTCAGAAGAAAGAGTGGTGTGATTGGTTTTGCTTCGGCACAGCATTTTCTAACATCGACCAGTAGCAAACTGAGGCATTTCAGGGAGGCGGGTCAACCATGCGCTTTGAGAAACTTTGTTATACGGGCTCTTGGTCAGACCAAAGTCTCGTAGAGCTTTGAAAGTCGATGGTAATCAGGCTATGCTGTCATTAGGAAGAAGAACAAAAAGATAGGATAAAATACAGATTGAATAGCTAACTGTAAGACATCACTAACTGAATGGGTACAGAAGCTTACTTTCAGTTTCATTTTCCCATCCAGTTAATGTTCGCTGCAGGTTTGATATTTGGTCTGTGTTGCATCAATTGTTCTTATTCTTTTTCCTACAGACCACACTCGGTGACCTCAACCAACAGAGCTATTGATTGAATCACAATAGATTTCATAGAGATGCACAAGGTTTTACCTGTCAGGTTAGGTTAACATGGTTTTAAGATGATGATTGGTTTTTACTCACAACAAAACACAGCAACCAGCACAGTTGTTAGATTTGTGAATGGACATTGGAGTTCAGGGGTCTGATTTGCTCTCATGCATTGACTACCTGAAAATGACTAGGTCAGCTCCACTGAATGATTCCAAAATGAACCTGCGCATTCTATAGCCCCGTAGCATGAATACAAGCAGGTTTTAATTGGTGCCACTTTTCAGGGTAATTGCGTGAAACAGTCCGACATGTTCAGACATCCTGATTGAACAGAGTCATTTGCTATGCATCTCCATGCCTCTCCTGGCTGCTCAACCTTTAGTAGCTGTCACATCCTGACAGAATGGCTATCTGCTGGTGTCCATCCGCTTGTCCTCACTCTCTCTCTCCAGCGATGCAGCATGTGTGATAGAGAGGGAGAGAGAGAGGGAGAGAGAGAGAGAGAGAGGGAGAGGGAGTGAGAACTTCCAGGACATAGTGACTGACTGCCTACTTACAGCCATGGTAGAGTTCCGCACACATAACTGCATCATTACTGTGAGAACATATAGAACATTACTGTGAGAACATGAAGTTTATTTTTTGCCATTTTTGGATTTTGGTCTGTTGTGCCCTGCACTTGAAAAGTTCTTTGGCTTTCTCATGCCTGATGTTATGTGGGTCAGAGGGCCACCACTACAAGCTTTCCCACACTCAGTTGTGCACATTGGTCGTCATTACTTCTCACCTGCCAATAGCCACATAGATTCGCAGTATCCACACACAAATACTCACTCAATGTGGCTGAGCGCTCCCACTGCACCTAATAGACGTGGCCACCAGTATGCTATGCTTTATGATACACAATTTGGAAGTATTATCTGATCTGTTTTTCACCAGTCGATGTCTTATCAGGAGAAAGGCAAGGCTACACCTGTAGAAATGTTTTGCATAGCAGTACTCTATAAACAAACTTACATTGTGAACTTTTGTGATGGTTAGCATAAGCGCAGCAATTTGGTCAGATTTTCCATTTTCCACGCTTTATTATGTTTTTTTTTTTTGTTTGACTGGAAATCTGAGGTCTGTTTTTTTTTGTGTGTGTGAAAAAGTATATTTAAATGTCAAAATGCAAAAAATGGCAAATTCCGTGCAATTCAGGGGCTATAGTACAATTCCTATAAGTACAATTCATGTCTGTATTCTGTTGGGTGCACAACTCCCTTAGCATGGCCCATCAGTAAGACACAGGAACCCATCACACATCTACTGTAGACAACTAGGGGGGGAAAGTATGGAAGATCAGTGGCTGTGCTTGCGGAAGTCTAACAAGGCCATTAGGCATCAGGGCGGCCCATGCAACTGGGTTTCATGTAGAGGCTTCACTACCAGTCTAGTTCTTTATCAGGCCCTCTGCCCTGCACACGTAAGTATGAACTTTAGAAACAGGCCTGTTATGGCAGATAAGGGTCAAACAGAAAGGAATCAGAGATCAAAGTGAGTTCACTGTTATGCCTTTCTTAGTAGTGATCTGAGGAGGTTCTTTCTGTTGTCAGCAGAGGGTAGAGAGAATGTCAGCCAGGAGGATTCTTATTCTGCTTTAGTCTCTCTGTGGGGTCAAAGTTGAGCATCTACTCTCTTGAACTGTTGACCTCTGATGTTCTTACATCACTGTCATTGCATAATATCGTTATTGTGATTCTATATACTTGCAGATGTAACTGTAGATTTGTGGTGGGCATCTTCATACAAATTATAGCATTGCTGGCCCACCACAGTCAAGTGAGCTGTAAAAAAAACTACTGTACTGAGGAAGTCGCCCCTAACAGAAAATGGGTCACCTGTACTGCACTTCCTTGGTTCCTGACCACAACCGCATGTGTCTTTTGAAATCTTGCTTGTCCACAGCTGTCTTGAAATGACTGAAGGCTGAAACTGTCTAAACCTGAGATGTTCTTTCTTACTTACAGTGTTGTTGAATAAGTTTGAAAAGATGTCAGTCAGTCTGGAACAGACAAAAGATTTGTGTGCAGAGTGAGCGGTCTCGCAAAGTGTCCAGATAAGAGGGGCTCTGAGCAGACTGCTCATGGACAATGAATGAATCCCACCCCCTGCACACTAACCTTCTCCAAACTGAGGAGGAGCAGCAGGCTCCTTTCCCTCTCTTGCTAGACAGACACAAGCAGTGCACAGGCATACTTACTGTAGGGCCACATATAACTCTTCAAAATCTCTCAGAGTGTTTTTGACTTTAGTGCTTAGGCCTAGGTTTTAGTTTTTTTTTTCATGCACGCTGCCCTTTTATTCTAAAATGCCTTCATGCCTTATCTTCATCGACTTTGTATTGTCCTTTTGAAATATTATGCGTGTGCATGTATGTACATATGTATGTATGAATGTACAGTGTGTATATATATATATATATATATATATATATATATATATATATATATATATATATATATATATATATATATATACACTGTACATTCATATATATATATATATATATATATATATATATATATATACACTGTACATTCATATATATATATATATATATATATATATATATATATATATATATATATATATATGTGTTGTCTTTGTGCCTATATCTATGTTTCTATGTACAGTATGTGTAAATGCTACAGGACACTAGAGCTGGGCGAAAAATCTTATTTGAAATATAATAAATAATTCGAATTTGACGTTCAGGACTATATATTTTTATGAAAACCAATTTTATCTTGTACTTTAACCACTGACGCTTCACTTTGAGCTCCCCTTTGAGTGGAATGACTGCCCACATGCGTACTAAGTCTAACAGCAGCTCAGCGATAGGGGGAGAACCAGTGCTGTGTCCCCCAGAAATTGACAGCTTCATCCAGAGTTGGGAGTTATTTTGGTTTTTCGCATTAGACAAAGGTACAAACAAGTTAAGACCATTTTCAGACTGTTGCACAGCACTGCAACTTTATACCCCCTGCACACCACCTACCTAAGTTCAGCAGCAGGCTCTTTCCCTGTCTTTTGGTGCCAACAGCCAGCTATACAGCTTGTCAATGTCACTCAGAAAGGGAGGAGTGGTTTTGACTTAAGTGCCTTAGTTTGACATTTTCTTCGGCACACTGCCCTTTATTCTAAAATGCCTTTATACCTTATCTTTATTATTGACTTTGTATTGTCATTTTGAAATAAATGCATGTACTGTGTGTGTGTGTGTGTGTGTGTGTGTGTGTGTGTGTGTGTGTGTGTGTGTGTGTGTGTGTGCGTAAATGCTACAGGACGCCTTCATTTACTTTGGGATGACATAAAGTATCTATGTCTATAAGTCACCAGAGGCATCATTTGGGAATAATTCCACAAAATGTTCTTGGGCAAGATACTGAACGTAAAGCTACTGATCACAGCTTTGCCGACAAGTTGGCCTAGTGGTAGAGTGTCCGCCTCTCGATTGAGAAATTGTCTGTGTGACTTGTGGTTGGGTCAGACCAAAGCCATTGTAAAAGTGATACCTACACCCTGTACCCTGGTGCTTGAATATCTGGATGGAGTGGGTAAAGTTAACACATGGGAGTACCAGAGGACTAACCCCCCTAATGTAGTCATATGGTCCTGTCCATCCATTTTTATTGGCCCAGGGTTTAGGGAAAAAAAGATGGGCACTGCCCGATACACATGGATTTAACATGACTTAAAGGAATAGTTCACCACTTTATGGAAATTGGTTATTCACCCCCTTACCTGGAGTTACATATGTGGGTAAAAGCATTTTGGTGTCAGTGCATGCATTTTCCTAGTATGGCATCCCCAATTTCCCCCATTTTTTTTTAGCTTTAACTTAGCTTAGGCGCTGGAATGTAATGTTGCCAGATAACAACTCTTTGGCAACTTTACTTTCCAGCGCCTATGCTAAGCTAAAGATAAAATTGGGGTTGCCAGACTAGGACAACACATGCACGGAGACCAAAATGCTCTTACCCATATATTTAACTCCAGGTAAGGGGGTGAATACCAATTTTCTTAAAGAGGTGAACTATTCCTTTAATGTGGGAAATGTGTGAGGTGTTGCAGCTGTATTATGAAAATTCCTATTCTAAGAATGCACATCCCAAACAAGTTGTTTTCTGCATCTACTGCATCTTAATCTTGCACTTCTGAACTTTCGTATTCTTTACATTTTTCATAAAGAATGAATGGCATGAAAAATGAGTGATAATGTTTTAAAGCTGGATCATGTATTGACATTAACAAATGTCATTCTGTTGTAAGTATGCAAGTACATGGAAAAAGCTAAATGTACATAGCTTGTCACTTTAATAGCTTCAAGTTTCGGAGAACAAGTTAAGATTAGGTTTGTACTTTTCACAGAAGTTGGTCGAAGAGATCAGCTCTCTAAGGACAATATTCTTGTAGAATCATCTATAAGTCAATAGGCCTCATTCACCAGTATCTTCTTACAAATCTTCTTAAATTTGTTCTTAAGGTCCCATTGAAAAACCTATATTAGTGAATAATCTTCTTAAAAACTGCGTAAGTGTGATTTAAGAACAAATCTTTTTGTAAGAATGGTTGGTGAATGAGGCCCAATGTTTTTAGGCAGGCTTTTTTTTATTGGTTTGTATTAGTTGTTCAATCGAGATTTTCATGCCAAAGAACTGAGTGTATGTAAGCTCGACCTTTTTTTGTCTGAATTGGTGTTTGGTGACAGGTGTGCATGGCTAGTTCAGAGTGATTTTTAAGCCTTCAGTCATTTTCTTCTCTTTAGCATTTATGCTAGGAGAGTAATCTCAGTTGCCATGGCTATGGCCAAATGGCATGGACCACCACCACATGGCTTCCTGTTAGCGCCAGCTTGCCTGCTGCTCACTGGTAGGGCATGATTACCACAATTTATGATGTGGACCAGTAG
This sequence comes from Sardinella longiceps, assembly GCA_027497455.2. Classification (NCBI taxonomy): domain Eukaryota; kingdom Metazoa; phylum Chordata; class Actinopteri; order Clupeiformes; family Clupeidae; genus Sardinella; species Sardinella longiceps. The sequence continues at coordinate 3,153,686 of JAODXP020000006.1, read as the reverse complement.
GGAAGGATAACCAGTTGGGCAGAATGATGAGCACTGCAATGTATTACACGCTCTGAAGCTGTTAGGGGAGCCTAGTAAAATCCACATTGGAGCCACATTGATTGACAGGACCGACTCAGAGAACCTTAAGTCATTAGTCTGTGCTGTAGCCCTCTGGTTGTGCTGTTGGTGGGTTAGTTTCATTATGGGCCTATTAGTATGCAACACTCCCATATGCACCATAAGCCATGCCAGTACCAATCTCCATGCTCGGATGGGTTAGATAACCTCCTGTTGGCTTGACCACATTCTCTGATGGAGAGGGTACAGTACATACAAGCTAAAAATCCCACCATTCTGTTATTTGATGCTGCTCCACTCCATTCCATTCAGTTTTTATGGCAGCTGCACATGCAGTTTTATTTTGCAGTCTTTGCTTTTGGCAAGTGTTTTCACTGTGGACGGTTCCCTGCCATTGAATCAGAAAAGCCATTGAATCAGAAAAGTTTGAATATTCCAAGGCACTCTGACCCAATCACAAATAAATTGCAGTGCACAGCTGACTAGTTATTGAGTTTGCTTATTACTGAGAGAAATGAAAAAAAAACTGCAAAAAAAAAAAACCAACAACAGCAGATTTTTATCCTATTTGTGACTCACTATTTCTTTATTCTATTTTATTATTTCTACTTTCAGGGAAAGGGGAAGACGAGCAGCAGAGAGGGTCCGTCTCCTTGGGTGAGAAAGTGTCTCTACACAAAGGTGACATCACCATTCTGGAGGTGGACGCCATTGTGAATGCTGGTAAGGATCTTTGGTCTGTGTTCAATGCTGAGTGTACAATACTCCACTACTGGCCACAGTGTCTGTGGGTCAATTGAAACCGCTTTTGTTGGGTGAGGCTGCCCTCTACTGTTGAACTGGGGTGCATGTGATCCTTGTCTTGTCTTCGGTGTTGCTGTGAATGCTCTTAAGTGATTGAAATGACACGACTAATTGTCGCTATTCTCCCTAACTGATGCTTTGAGCGCAGGTTTGTATGTAAAGATTTAATGAAAGGTGACAGTTCTTATAAATCCCTACATCACACTCTTTACTATGAAGGTTACAGCCATATGTGCTGCTAAAATCATGCTCTGAAAAAAAAAATGTATGCGCTGTTTCACAGGATGAGCTAAGATTTACTGTAATGCTTTTTGTGATAAAAATCTGTTAATTCAGCCCTTCTGATGACTGTAATAGCAGCAGCATCTGTCACGGGTAGTGAGGTAGCGTTTGTGCGAAGGACAAATGTGATAAGAGAGGAGAGAGGGAGGAGGGTAGGGAACAGATGGATGGATGGGTGGATGGATGGATGGATAGATTGATAGATGGATGGATAGATAGAGGGATGGATGGAAGTAAAGTGGAGGTGGCAGACGGGACATGCTGAGAAGAGGAGAATTTGCTCCAGGAAGATTAAAGAGAGATTCCTGTGTTTTTTTTTTTTTTTTTCCCCTCTTTCTCGGCTAGTGTAGATGCGCTGATGAGGTTGACACCGTTTGTGGGAATTAGATCTATTGACTTTAGCAACTCAACCAGACAGGATGAATTGAACAGGACAGATAACATTGAAGCTTGTGCGGTACCTTATTTATGACTCTGCTAATTCTTAGTGACATAGCCTTGTTGCTGGGATAGATGGGCAGGGGAGGCCGTTATCTACCCATCATGACCTTGAGGATCAAAACTTTTATGCTGACAAAGGCAAATTTCACTGCCGATTGGAAGACTGTAAAGACTGTGTGTGTGTGTGTGTGTGTGTGTGTGTGTGTGTGTGTGTGTGTGTGTGTGTGTGTACGTGTCCGTGTCCGTCATACCCATTCATACAATTGGAGGAAGAACGTTTGGCTTTTCAATGGAAAAATTATGGCTATGCAGCAACTTTGTGTGTGTGTGTGTGTGTGTGTGTGTTTGTTTCTGGCCAGGTGGAGTCAACAATTCCGTTGACGCAATATATTTCTTTTTCTCTGCACGTTATGCAGGACAATTACACCTGCGAGGGCCAGAAATAATCTGAGACAAACAGCTGGCTCCCTGTACAGATAGAACAATACCTATAAACAGCTATTTTTAAACAGCTGTAATGTACATGTCTGCACAGTCTGATGTGAAACACATCAGAGCTGTGTTGTTTTCTCAGGTAGGCCTACAGCTTTTGAGTTAGTGTTATTATAAAGTTGAATTATCTGATTGGCTCTTTTCTCCCTGTTTTCAGGTCTTATATCACCACAAAACCTGTAAAACGTGGGCATGAAACTCTTGTTTGTAAGCGACCTTGTTTTGAACTTCTAAGTCTGCTTAGGAAATAGAAAGTTGGTTCTGCATGCATAAGAAGTATTAGTCAGACACTGTGGGTCACTGTAAGTTTACCTGGCAGGTTGAAGTCATGTCATGTAGTAAGCCTATTTTTCTGGACTGTCGAATATCTCTTATTATGTCTTGTTTGTTTTGGCTTTGTGCTTCGATTCTTCCAGTTCTCACACTCATTACTCGGACAGATATTGATGGGGGGGAAAAATAAGATGCTGACAAACAGCTGAACTCTTTGATTGGCCACGGTCCGTCTGTCGCCCACAGATTAGTATACTGCTCACGCCTGTGGCCAGTGGGATTGATTTACTTGCATTGATTTTTTTGGCTTTTTCTCTCCAAAAACTTAAAAATTTCAAAACTCAAAATATACTTACTGAAGTGCTCGCAAAACTGGTGTCAAACAATATATCGAGCACTTCACACCAGGTTCAAGCCTGCTTTGCCACTTCAATAATAATGATCTCTGGCATTTCGGCCACAGATGTATTGGTGTGCCGCACAGTAGTTTGATCGAGTTGTAGCCTGTCGTGGTTCTGAATCACAATCTGAATCTCTTGCCGGCCTGTTTTGTAATGCTCATATTAGCGTGGCTGTCAGTAAACAGTAGAAGAAGAGAAACGAGTTGCAAGGGTTATTAGACCTGCTGTCAAATTTTAATTAGTGGCTTCATTGAACTGCTGAATATGCTGTTTGAGTTGATTGTGTGTGTGTGTGTGCGTGTGCGTGTGCGTGTGTGTGTGTGTGTGTGTGTGTGTGCGTGTGTGTACGTGTGTGTGTGTGTGTGTGTGTGTGTGTGTGTGTGTGTGTGTGTGTGTGTGTGTGTGTACATGTGCATGTGTGTGTGTGTGGGATGGTGGTGGTGGGAAGGGCTTGATACAAGGATAGATAACACAGCAGATGATCCTAGACAGAGAAATGAGAGGAAGTAGAAAGAACAGCTGCCTCTCTCTGTATCCAGATAATGGCGTCGTTGCCTTTCAAAGTCAGGGACAGGGTTGTGGATCTAGTCAGTCAGCAGAGCAGCCCCCAGCTACACCCTCCACCCCCGTGCCCCCTTGATTTAGACAGTTGGTGACACAAGACTTGTGCTCCCTGTGAGGGTGCACTGCACAGAACTGTGTGTTTTTGTGTGTACGTGTTTTTCTGTGTGTGTGTGTGTGTGTGTGTGTGTGTGTGTGTGTGTGTGTGTGTGTGTGTGTGTGTTGATTTTGATTTTGATTTCCATGGGTACATCGGCAGCCATGGGAGTTGTGGACGAGGATGAGGAGCTATCGTACAGTATCATCCCTTGGTACCTATTTGTCTCTCTTGTCCTACACTGAAATGTCATCTACCATTGCCTCACTCACTCACTCTTTTGACTTTGTTCAGGTGATCTGGGTCCCCTCTCCCATTTTATCCACCCCCTTTTAGAATGTGATGTTTGATGGTGCTGCTGAGTGTTCCTAAACTGTAAAAATAGACCCACCATGTTATGGAGAGTTCATACACTGCAATTTCTTTTCCGCTCATAAGCTTGTCCTCTGTGCTGTAGCGAAGCGCCACTAAGCATCCGGTCGCAGCTGCTGACAGCTCGCTGATGTATTGATTGGGCCGAGCACGTCGGACTCCTCGTTAACGAGATGCCCGTGAGGCTCCTCTCAACCGGAAACGTATTCTAGACGAGTCTCCTCCTCGCCTTAGCTTCCCCACTTAAGTATCGTCCGCCTCAGTCATATAAAAGCAACCCACACCCACCCACCCAGCTCCCCTCTGCTGCTAACAAGTTCATTAGAGGCAAGCACAAAGCCAGCAATCAATTTCACAGGATTTTGGTGGCAGCCGCTACTGTCTGACTGTCACTCAGTTCACTCTCTCTGTCTGGTTGTGTGTGTGTGTGTGTCTGTGTCTGTGTCTGTGTGTGTCTGTGTGTCTGTGTGTGTGTGTGTGTGTGTGTGTGTGCGTGTGTGTGTGTGTGTGTGTCTGTGTGTGTGTGTGTCTGTGTGTGTGTGTGTGTGTGTGTGTGTATCCAAGTCTGCCAATTCGAGAGCAGTGCAAGCACACAGGTGTGATATGTTAATGCAATCTCTGGGGATAAGTGTACGGGGTAGGTTGATGTCCTATGAAGGATGTTTTCAGTTCCAAGGCATTTGATTCAGAGGCCAACAGATTAAAATTCCCTTCATTCCAGCCTCAGGAAGGAACAGTGTGGCCAATTCAGTTCACACACACACAGACATGGCGACTGATGAAGCTCAGAGATGTTTCTCACTGCAATGGCAGAGAGCCCATGTCATTCAGTCCATGTATAGGCTATTCAACACTTAAAAGATGGGTACATATCAACTCCTTCTTTCCATCCATAAAGATGTGTAGGAAACAAGGAAAGATGCAAGAAGTATGGAGGAATGTGGAGGAATGTCTGCTCTAGGTTGATGGTAGGGCAAGTTGTGGGCAATGCTTGCTCTAAATTCTGTTTACAGTGAGTGTAGAGGTATGCCTTTATAGACCCTGATAATGGATATCTAGCACCATGTTGTGATTAATTGAAACAAGCACAAGATGTGTGTATGTGAGCTCTCAAATGACTTAAAGTGATATGCCACCATTTTCCCACCTCCCCTTGAGTTAAACAGTTGAGTCGTATCTTTCTCCAGTCCATCCAGCCGTTCTCTGTGTCTGGCCGTAGGACTTTTAGCTGTAGCTTAGCATAGATCATTGAATCAAGTTAGACCATTAGCATCTCTCATATTGTCTTTCCTACAGCTCTGTCTTGTTCAAAAGTGACTGTGAATTCTGATTGTTTTGCTGACTCTTCTGTAGTTGCAAAGCGTGCTAAGACCAACAACAGGTGATTTTTCTAGCCTGCTCTGGCATGCAGCTCCTCTCATTCATTCATGGAGGGACTATTTCCGTGTCCTATCGGCCCTGAAAATCAACAACTTTGATTTTGTGTTGATGTTAGTACAAGTTGCAACTACAGAAGAGACAGGTTTCAATTTAGGACAATCTCAGAATTCTTAGTCACTTTTACAAGACCATAATAAGAGGGATGTTCTAAGGGTCTAATTTGATTTAAAGATTTATTTTTTGACACTGTCATACTCGGAGAATGGCTGGATGAACTGAAGAAAGCTAAAACTCAGGTATTTCCCCAAATGGTGGCATATCACTTTAAGGGGGTCCATAGGACTCGATTTTACCATGCCCTTAGAGGGCGCCATTGCTCTGCTTTCACTGAAGGGTACCACTTTGTACCACACTGTTGAAATAATAGGCAAGTTTGAAGTTTTAAGTCCTTAAAAATTTAAAATTGGAGCATGGTCACTCCCACTTCCACCACTACACCTAATGAAAACTGACCGTTTGACATGTCTACATGAGGTTTATTCATTGAATTTTAAAGAATTTTTTAGCCTTATAGTAATTGAATTAAATGTATTGAGATACTTGCTTGACTTGAAATTGAACCACAATCTAAACATTCACAATATTTGGTTGTGTTATATGATGCCCATTTACGCTTAGCCTTTTATTCTGCAATCATAAAGACTGTGGTGTTTGTTCTTGTGGCTGCACTCAGTCTACTGTGGGTCTTTATGTTTTTATCCTGGAGAACAACATTCAGATGGTTTATCTATTAAGTCCTACAGGATCGTTTGTGAGGAACACCATTCAGCATTGAATAACATTAAACGTAATTATTTTTCAACATGGCCTCCCTGTTGGCTCTCTGAGGTTGGAGGTGGAGTTGAGGGGGCGTAATTCTTTTTTTGCTTTAAGTATTTATATGATTTATTTAGTCACATACTTAATTCTTAATTTTTCCAAACTACCGCTCTCGGGAAGCTTGATTGTTTATAGTTTAATTTAAATTTAATTTCTTGTCGGGGCTCCTAAGTGAAAAGGGTACAGACATGACTTCTAATAGGTATGAAAGTGGTAGGCCTAATTGGACTCTCTCTCTCTCTCTCTCTCTCTCTCTCTCTCTGCTGTTCCCTCCTGCAAACTTTTCCTCTGCATAAATACCGCAGAGCACCTAAGCCCTGAACAGCATCCATTCCTCACTCTGCTTTCTCTCCATCTCATTAGCGGACTCCCAGAGAAAACGTTGGTTGGGTTATTTTTGTGTTTCGTTGCCTACACACATTCTGCAGAATGCAGAATAGCATTAGGCCATGCCCGTCACAGATATTTTTAGGGAGTATTTTAAGTACAGTTTTTTTATTTATTTATTTTTTCTAACTTGATGTCTCAGGGTCTTTTTGTTTTGTGGTTTTGTTCAATCCCCTACCCCCCCTAGTCCACTCCCACCCTTTTAATTAGTTATTTCTTAACATGCGTCTAAAGGAAGTGAAGCAGCTTTTCACTGTGAGTGAGTAATACAGGGTTTGAGAGATATATTTTAGTGCTACTCACTCCAATTATTCAGTCTCTTTCTTAGCTCTTAATGCCAACCTGATCAGTGCTCAATGGGAGTCCACTAATGGAATACATGAATCATTTGTGAATAAATTCAGCTTCAGCCTTGGGTCTCTCTATTGTGCAGCTCTTTAGTATGTTTTTGTTTGATTTTTATTTTTTCTGTTTAAGTCAAAAAGTAGAAGTATTGAACCGAATGTGTTAGAGGGCTCTCTTGTACTTGCTTTTCACCTTTTAATGATGACTTTGACAATTGTTTTTGTCTGCCTCAAAGATATTAAATGTTTTTTTTTTTTTTTAATGCTTTTTACATGAAAAAGCGTTGTTGTGAATAGCATAATTTTTAACAGCTTTTTAAATTCATAGTGTTCTCGATACAGAACCTATTCGTATTCTGTAAAATTTTGGCCTGCTAATGTGAGGGGGGGGGAAATGATTAAACTCTCTCTTTTTCTCTCACACACAAACCCATACACAGTACACAGTCAAGGCAATAAGACTGCAGATGCAATTCTGCTCATGGAGAGGAAACTTGATATGATTGTGATTGTTATGGATGGTGATTTTTATACTATTGCATCTGCAATGGAAACCTGTGCCCCCTACACAGAGCGGTTGCTGCTCTGATGAACTGTTAAATGACAGTGTCCATCTCTGCGTCTGGGGGTTAGTCTACAGAGACAGACTCCGCAGCCCGTTAATAGTTAACAGACAGTTAAAAGTATTGGCTTTGAGGGATGCAAGCAAGCTAGGAATTTCCAATTTTTGCTCCTTTGCTGTCATTTATCATCATAAATTGAACATGAATGATGTGTTCCTATCTAAATTTCTTACAGCGGCTGCTACAGTACAATCATTGGCATTGCATTGCTGTTTTAAACTCCAAATTAATCAAATCTGTTTTGATAGTCTGACTAAAAGTATATCAAGGACAACTCGAACGAGTGAATTTTTGAAACAGCAAGGTTGACTCTGTCAAACGCCCCCCCTCCCCAAATAGCCTTTGATTGTGAGTGCAGACGGTCACTGGCTGTGCTCAGCAGGTTAGAAGTACCTCCTTACTCTGGGAAGATGCAGGCAGTGTTAACGGTGTATGACCTGTTCGGATAGTCCGAGGCGCAGGGGTGGGGATGTATTGATGTATCGCCTGTTGAGATCAGGCCTCGCTGCCTGTGAAGAGAGGCCCTTTGAAACCTAGGGGGCAGGTCTGGATTGTCTCTCTCACCGGTGGACAGCTGGCATGAGTCAAGCGGTGGGAGGGCACAGCGTCGACTAAACGCTTGACTGTCCCGTCTGCTCTTCCTCTCCTCCTCCTCCTCCTCCTCTTCCTCCTCCTCCTCCTCCTCCTTCTCCTCCACCACGATCTCCCTCCTCCCCTGCACATCTTCCTCCCCCTGATGGAAGTGCTTTGAACACTGGAGCGCGGGGCGTCATCCATCAGAACTGTGATGAATCGGGGCGTCCTTCGTCTGCAGCGAAATGGAATCCCCTAATCTTGCACCGCCCCCCCATCCCCTCCCCCCCCATCCTTTTCACCTCTGTGAGTGCTTACACAATACCCCTGAAAACCCCACTGAGTATCTCTCTGAGAACTAACCCATATGTGCATTGTGGTCCTAACGGTCCCAAAGTCATCCATTTTCTGTGTCTTTACTTTACAGAAAATGTATTTTTCAAACTGTTGTCAATCTGGGAATTACGGGAAGCTTGCAAAGTTCATTGTTTTAGCCAATCAACATGTTGCTTTGGTAGCCTGCAAAGAAAGGCAGGGCTGTGAGTTGTTTTTGATTGGCTACTGAAAGAGAAGCATGGAGGCTACCTTTTTAAAGAAACCTTTTGAAGCCACCTGCTTGGAGAGAGGCTCGTGCTGCAGCCTCTTCAGGACGAATCTGAATATCTGAGTCGGATGAAAAGAACCCTCTTCAGCGTAGAGACGCGCCGCCTCAATAGAGCCTCAATTCACAACATTGTGACAACCCTGCTGCCTCTCCTGGTGTGTTCTGTCCTCTGTTTGAGCCTGTGTGATTTCACCCATTGTGCTTAACCTCCCTCTGCACCCTCCACCCCCCCTCTACCAGATACAACCCCCCCCCCATCTGCTAAGCATCTCTCTCTTAAGAGATGCAGCTCCGCTCAATTCATACTTTGATTAGAGGACCTCCTCAGAGTGGAGTGCTTCATGAAATAATGGTGTGTGTGTGTGTGTGTGTGTGTGTGTGTGTGTGTGTGTGTGTGTGTTTGTGTATACTGAATTCTAGCACTCACTGCTGAAGAGTGTGTGTGTGTGTGTATGTGTGTGGTATGCGATAGAACAATCTCAAAAACAGACTCATAATGCAACAGTAAAGTGCTTTTGCACTTGAGTTCGTCACAGGTATACGATTGAGCAGGATTTATCACAATGGTACAGACATTGCTGTATATCAAGTACCTGACAGCGCAAGGTCCTTTCCCTCTGCAGCACATGATAGACATACTGAACAGTCATTGAGGCAACTGCCAGTCGTCTCCCACGGCTTCCCTTGCAATACAGAAATGTGACCATAAGGGGGCACTGTGTCTCCATCAGTGGCAACTATTTTTTGAGGTTTTTATTTTTTGCTGGCTTCTCTCTCTTCAGAGAGAAATGGAGTTCTCTAATGTTTCTTATACTGCACCCGCTACTGTGCCCCTACCCACCCCCATTACAAAACTGTTAGTGGTTTCCATAGTTTACATGACTTGCTTGCATGGGTCCTCCTCAGTGTAGTTATTAATATAGATTATTGTAAGATTACCATACCATGAAGCTTTGCATATTGTGCTGCTTGGAGCTTGGATAATCTATGCATTTTTGCACTGAAAATACAAGCTTGGCTTTTGATTTTTTAGGAAGCGTGTTGCTGAGTATAACCTACACAGGTGTACTCTCTCAAGCTCAAGATGTCTTTCAGGTTCATCTGGGAGCTAAAGAAGGACTTTGAAAGCCAGGCAGTTAGTGTGAGGTTAAAGGCAAGAGGAGGAAAAAAAGCACCTCCCGGTCCTTAATCAACTCCTAAACATACTTCTCTATACTTGTGTTGGTTTCGCGGCTGTGGTGAACACTGACAAACAATTGTAGCGCGGTCGGAGGGATGGTGTCAGATGATGCACAATTGAGCGAGCGGATTGGACAAGCGTGTGTCAGAGGTTGACTCTCCACTAAGAATTCCGAGCCCGGCCACGGACAGAGGAGAGGAGAGGAGAGGAGAGGAGAGAACACGAGGACAGTGACAGTGAGTCCCCTCTCAGAACCAGTCAGCAGCAGGTGGGGGTGGGGGTGGGGGGACTCAAATAAGGGAAAGAGAGTGAAGCAAGGAAGAATCAATGTGTGAGGAAATGAAAGAAAGACAGAAAGAAAGAAAGAAAGAAAGAAATAAAGGAAGAAAGGGAAAGCCAGAAAGCTCCTCTGTTCAGGCTCGGCCAGTTAGAGAGACAGTGGGAGGGTGAGCCAGAGCGTGTAGTGCCTCCATCCAAGCTGAGAACTGGAGGGAAGGAGGGAGGGAGGGAGGGAGCCAAGAAGATGAGGTTGGGTGGGGTAGGAGAGCAAGAAGAGGGTGAAGTAGCAGGAGAAAGAGGAGAGAGAATGAAAGAGCGAGATAGACAGAGAACAAAATGAGAGGAAGAGGGAGAGAGACCACATAGCTTAGTGCCCAAGAGCCCTCTCTCTCTCTCTCTCTCTCTCTCTCTCTCTCTCTCTCTCTCTCTCTCTCTCTCTCTCTCTCTCTCTCTCTCTCTCTCTCTCTCTCTCTCTCTCTCTCTCTCTCTCTCTCTCTCTCCTTTTGGTGAGGCGCACAATCTCCCAGCCACCTCTGCTTGGTCGAGGGATGGTGTTCCACCGGCCCCCACAATGGGCTCTTTCAGCACCAGTTCATTTCTAAGTGCCTCTGTTCTTTCCACTTCTCTTTCCCCCTTCAATTCCCCCCTTTTTGGCAGCTAATCGGTAGCCATTCAGATGATGTAAACCTTTGTTAGAACATGTGAAAGCCCAGCATCAACACTAGGTGTATGGAAAAATGTGTGCCTTAGTAAAGATATACTTAAGCTATGAGATGCTTGGAGCCTTGCCCACATTGGCAACATATCTTTCCATAATGTGTTTTTTACTAAAAGTTTTTGGTAATGGGCAGCCTTTGTCAAGCATAATTGATTTCAAAAGAGCTTGCAATGATGAATTTTCAATGTTGTTTTTTTTTTGTTCTTAACAAATATAAATAGCCTCAGACCAAACACTCACGTCTGGAAAAATAGCCATCAAGTTTTTCATTTTGTGGTTTCAGTTCAAGGCTTTGCTTTTTGCATTTTAAGGTTTCCTGAAACTGGTGTTCTCATCTGCTGTTTGTAAACATGTAAATTAATTTAAACCCTTTCTTTGTAAATAGGTTTCGTGGAGGCCCTTGTTTATTTGACTATTTGATGATTACAGAGCCATTAAGACTTCCTTGAAGCTGGACAAATTTGCATGGACCCTTATTGCAATGCAAAAATGCCTGTGACAAATTTTAACGCCGCGTTCTGAAGTATGTTTTAATTAACGGCCCGTAATTACACAAACACGCTAGACGAGAATCACGAGTTAACGAGTGCCTCCACAAAACAATTACATATCAGATGAAGGCATGAGGGGCCTGCCATGTTCGTTTATGCCTGCAGGACCAATCTCCCATTGCATTTAATTGAAGCAATATTGTTGAATTGTGCAATTCAAATGGTTCTCTCTGATGGAAGGGGAGTCTCAGGGGCTTCACGGTTCCAATTTCCCCCTTATTGTGTAGCGCAGGGAAGGCTTCTAGCTGAACCCTGAAGAAATGTATTGGGCTTTTGTTCAAAGTAGCATACTTTTGTAATGCTTTGTATATAGCATGGTTTCAAAAATTTGCATGAAAAAACATGCTGTAGTTCTAAGTTTGAGCTGTCCCATTTTACATGAGTCATGGTGTTTTTTGAGTGAACACAGTCCCCTTTTTAGCATATTATAACGTTCATGGTTTTCCTTAAGAAATTACCCATCATATGAAGAACCCTAAGTGCATTCATGACCCCCACCAGCATTTATGAAGGCAATTTTTCCCCCTAAACTTAACAGTAGACCTAAAAACAGACACAATACAAAGGTTACTGCGACACAAATGCTGCACATTTTGCCTGTGGATTAGTTTAGAGAATAGAATTACCTTCTGTTTTTATGTGTGTGTGTGTGTGTGTGTGTGTGTGTGTGTGTTTCCCTTCCTCACTACAGTGCTACGAAAAACCATTCTGCCCGTGGGCACGTATACACACACTGTAGGCCCAGCATGTGAAACCTTCTCATGACCTCACTCTGTTACAGTGTTGCCCACGGTATTGGCTTTCAGGACTCGCCCTGTGATGAACCCAGAGAATGCATGATCCAATAATCCTGGCTTGCGTGGGTAATTGTGCTCATTGACAGGGCAAAGGATTGTTTAAATGAATTTCTACTAAATTGCCTGGTTTCATGTCTAAATTGGAACAGTAGGCCAGCCAGCGCTGAGCTTATTTACCAAGGATATTAATTCCCAAGGCTTTAATTGTAAACACTGGTTGATTAATTCAATTAATTGCCCTTTTTAAAGAATGAGGTTAGGCTGACCAAATAAGAAAATGCTTTAGCTGGTATTAAATGATGAATTCGTGTTTGACTATTTGCAGTTTTTGGGGAGAGTAAAAGCACAAAGAAAGGATAAAGACTTCAACCTGGGAGGAGGGAGAAAGTTTGAATTGTGGTATAAAGAGAAAGAGAGGGGAAAGAGAGAGAGAGAGAAGGCGTAAGAGAGCGTGAAAAAGAGCGAAAGAGATAGAGCATTGCGTAAGAAGGTTCACAAGGGCACCTCATATCGAGCCGTCAGACAAGCCGATGATTTGCAGCACTCTATGGAGGAGATGGCCAGAACACAATTTAAGAGTTGTGACCTTAAGCAAACCGCATTTGCTTAACCTCCTTGGGCACTTGCAATATAATGGGATGATGGCTTCTGCCATTACCATGATGAAATGGCCAAATAAGTGACTTAAGTGAAGCCCCCACAAGTGGAGGGCTGTCGAGGCTTGGTGTTTTGCTGGCCTTTTGATAGAGCAGTCGGCTATGGAAACAATTTAATCTCTTTAATAGATTCGGAGCCCCCTGCCAGATTAAAGCTCTTGATGCGACAGGGACAGTCTTTGTGACTGTGAGGAGCAGAGAAGAGCAGAGAAAGAGTGTGAGCGAGCGAGAGAGAGAGAGCGAGAGAGAGAGAGAGAGTGTGTTCCAAATGTGCCCGCCAGCTCCCCGAGACGTCAGGGGCATGACACAAAAGGGAGCGAGCTGGAAGCGCTCCCAGATGGTCTGGAGCCCACCCTGAAGATGGCCCACCTGGAGGCCTTAAAAATGCACAGGGATCCGGATTTTCATTTTGTCGTTGTTTTTGTTGCCCAGCACTGGGCACACGATTTCTCTATGGAGAAATGCTAAGGCATCTTGAAAGGTAATTTATCCCAATAAGCCCCCCCCCCAGTCTAGAGAGTGAGTCTAGAAATGTCCATATACAGTATACCTAAAGTTTGATCGAAAATATGGTCAGGGCAGGATTACATTTGCTCTGTACCCTTGAGAGCTATCAAAGCACCACCTTTGAAAGATGGTAGTGTAGTGGTTAAGGAACCTGGCTAGAAAGCTAGTAGCCTGGGTGATTGTGAATCCCAGCTACCACCATTGAGCACTTAACCCTAAGTTGCTCTAGGGGGGACTGGCCCTGAACTAATTGATATTGATAAATTCATACAAACCTTAAGACAAGGTGTTCCTGGATATAAAATGTTGTCAAATATATAGTATGATATGCAAACTTGTTATCATATATGCTAAATATACATTGCTGCATGTAAGTGGAAGCATGCAGTGATTAAGAAAATCAAGAATACATTTTTTTTTTTTTGCTGCATGCTGTCATAGAAGAACAGAGAAGTCAATACTCAAGGGCCATCACCTCCTTTTTACACAGAACAGATCAATCTATTTTTTTGGCTTTCTATTCTGCTTGCAGTCCATGATTGATTTGTAGAAATGCCATATACTATTCTTGATTTGAGAGAATAAGAAAAATGGTAAGACACAGTGTAAGGAGGAAGCAACACAATATCTGCCATTTAGGTTGGGTTTTTTTTAACATCAGGAGATTTGCTGCACCGGCAAATAGGAAGACAAGGTGTCAATGCTTCATTGGAAAAGTGTAGGCCTATTTATAACTCTGCATTCATGCATGTTAATGAGGTGTGTTTCTGTGTGTCTGTGTACCTGTGTGTGCGCTATGTGGGTTCTCCGAAAAGCGACAGGAATCGAGACTGACATACAACACCTTTGTGATTTTGAACAAAGTGTGTTTCTCTGTAAAATTGGCAGCACAGCCCTGCTGAGCGCTGTTGTTGGCTCACCAAGTGGCATAGAGCGCAGTTTGCCAACAGGAGACCAGGGTGCCACAGTTTCCATATGTGGCCCTGCGTGTAGACTGCGTTTGGAACCATGCAGCTCTCTGACGTGTACTATAGCAGCACTGCTATAAACGCCCAGTAGTATTCCTTTGCCACGCACCATACTCTCTATATAGCTCTTTGATGCCATGAGAGGCTGGTTCCCAGGCAGCCAGACCAAACCCTGCTTGATGGCTGCTGATGCAGAAACACGCTTTGCTTTGCTCGCTCGGAGTTAGCAACTGTCTCATTTCATTTCTCTGCAACACCTCAGAGCCAGGTAGCGAGCGAGCGAGTGAGCGAACGTGATCAAGCTAGCGAGGAAGCCAGCCAGCCAGCCAGCCAGCTATCCAGCCAGCCAGGGTCCACGGCTCTGTTGCAGTCCGCTCACATCGTCCCATTAACAAGCTGTGTGGAGGCGGGGAGAACGAGGCGGATGAGGGTGGAGTGGACCTTGATTGCTGAGGCCGAAGCGGTGACAGCGGCCACGGGCTGCAGAGGCTGCTGCTTAATTGAATGTGATGTGGTTGCGCGTTACCAGGGACTGGGGCGGCAGCGGCACCCAGGCGGAGACAGAGAGAGAGAGAGAAAAAAAAACCTCCCAGTAATTTACACTGTCCGAGAACAGGCTCATCACAGCCAAGGGGGTGTCACATCGGCTTTGGCCACACGTCAATTTATGGGCCTGAAGTAAACATGGAATAATTGCTTTCAGTTGCCTTTTTAACGCGTGCGGTGGGCTTTTTTGGTGCGGTGGGGGTTTGGCAGCTTTCGGAAGGCGGCTTGCAAAATAGCTCAGATGGGGGAGAAAAGCACTCATGGAACACACAAGTCAAACCACAGGGAGATGTGTGTCCCCCCACCCCCCACCCCCACCCCCCCCCCTCGTTGATTTTGGAGGCTATGGTGGAATGAAATTGGTGTTAGTGCTGCGAGTGAGTGGGAGGACGAGTGAGAAAGAAGCAGAACTGTAAACAACACTTCCCAGAATTCTTCTCTCGTGAATCAACTAGATAGCATATTGTTTTTCCCACATTTGGTAAACAGGCTCTTTTATAAACAACAAACGAGCATGTTTAAAAAAAAAAAAAAAAAAATGTCTTGGCCTTGACGGTGGGTAGGTGGGTGTGGGTGTGTGTGTGTGTGTGGGGGGGGGGGGGGACAGATGTTCTGAAAAGAAGGCAAATACTCAAACAAAGAAACTACATTTTAGAGCCTTGTTCTAAAATGCCGATAAAGCAAACCTGTAATTAGTGTCGCGGCTACACATCCTGTTGTGCCTCACCTTAAACTTCACACAATGCCGTTGAAGACGGAGGGACACGGAGACTCATGGGTGGGCCGGGGCGGTCGGGAACTCTTTGTATTTTCCCACACTGACTAACTTTTCATGGAGACATATTGTCTCACAGCGCCACAGTGTGCCAGTTCTGACTTCATAAGCCATTCTTTATTCTTTATCTTTTTTTTTTTTTTTTTTTTCCTTTTCTCCACGATCTGGGTAATCCCCAACACCCCCAGTTTAAGCTTAATGAACAAATCATATTGTTCAAGCCACAGATCACGCTGTTTACGTTTAGTGGAAAGCGGAAAAATGCCATCACGGAGCTCCCTTTTGAGCAATGTTCTCCATGTGTCTGACTACACCTAGCATCCTACTCTGTCAAGGTCTATGGCTGCATAAACGAGGCGCTGTCTCGAACACACGTTAGAGCTCTAAGTAGAACTGACTTGTATGCTCCTGAGCTGAGCTTCTCCTGAGCCTCATCAATGTCAGGTGACAGAGCAGGGTTCGGGTCGCCTTTTTTTGATGAAGTAGCTGTCACGGCCGTAAATCTGCCTTGTGTGAGTTGGCAGCAATAGGGGTCCCCCGTTGAGGTGTGAAAAGTCAAAGCCAAACAAAATGGAAGGCAGCCACGGGTCAGCGTATAGGAGAATGGCTCCCATTGGGGGGGAACAGAGGTTGGAGCTATCGGAACTGTAAACAGCAGCAGCCGCTGTTTCAATTAGCCTTGAACGTTCCATCACAGAATCCAAACAAAGCGCTCCGAACTCGTTCTCCTGCAGCAGAGGACCTCTTATTTAACACCCAGAATTTGTTTAATGCAATCCTATTGTTATTTCTTTTGTTTAGCCCTCATCCTCGCTAATGACCCCGTCTTCATTACCACCTCTGTTGGAGTTTCTCTGACTCGGGGACAAAACAATGATTCATGAGACTCAAATCATAGTTTCTTTTGCAAATTAATTATATGCCTGGGGTTATTATCTTCATTTACTTTAATATCATTTGCTTAATTATTTCTGTATTATGGAATATTTGAAGGTTGTGGATGTGAGCTGCATAATGGATAATGTTGTATTAACTTGTGGAGTAAAAAATCTCCTGCTCCGGCGCTCACGGAACAGAGGGAGGAAAGGATGGAATAGTTCATATAGCCTAGCTCTCTCTGGTCTCCCCTGAAATAACACTATAAAGTCAACTCTGGTGACAAAAAAATGGCTCCAGTTGGAAAACTTCACAAACTACGACGGCGACTGTGGTCATCTTTGCCCGAGTTCATCTCCAGGTGAGGTCTATAAAGTCTGTATCTCTCCGAACGGAATAGCCAGCGAGCAGATTGAAACATCCTGCGGTCCATCCAGCCTCCAGTGAGCTGTCACCGTATAGTAGATATAATGTTCCGCAGTTACCTAGGGCTCCAACGTGTGGCTGTTAAGTATGCATCGATAAGAACCCCCTCTCCCCACCCACCAACCCATCTTCAGCTGTACTGTAAAGTCCCCCCTCCTCCAGATTATCCCTCCGATATGTTCTCCCTTTTTATAGCTGGCTTACAGTTTGCCATTAGAGACCCCCGTCCACACTTTAATAGCACGCAGCGCAGCTGTACACTTGAGCATGCCCAGATTCCTATCTAGGGGTCCATTCATCATGCCACGAGCCAACAGCCAGCCGTGTCGCAGGCACGGGCTTGTTCAGGCTGCCCTGCGTGTGTGTGTGTGTGTGTGTGTGTGTGTGTGTGTGTGTGTGTGTGTGTGTGTGTGTCTGTGTCTGTGTCTGTGTCTGTGTGTGTGTGTGTGTGTGTGTGTGTGAGGGTGTGTGAGGGTGTTGGGTGAGAGATGCACGATACTGTGTCTTATTTTCCAAGATGGCGGCCTAGGTCACCACTTCAGCTGTTCAGTGATTGTATGGTGGGATGCTTTAATAAAGGCTTCGCTCGCCTGTTCTTTTTCAGGAGCCGCGTCTGATGCCTCATGCGTCTTTGCTCTCGTTTTTGGAAGCGGAGCTGTTGGCACGTGGCTCTCTTTGCAGCCGCCTTTTTTTTGGGATAAGTGTGACTAGAGGGGGAGAGTGTGTGTGTGTGTGTGTGTGTGTGTGTGTGTGTGTGTGGTGTGCGTGCGCACACGTGTGAGTGTACGTGTGTACGTGTGTGCATGTCCGTGTGCACTTGTGTGTGTGTGTGTGTGTGTGTGTGTGTGTGAGAGAGAGAGAGAGAGAGTGTGTGTGAGTGTTCTGTGTGATGAGTCCTTGAAAGTACAGGCACAGAAATTAATCCTCAGCTACACTGAGTGCTGTTGCAGAACACTCAAAAATATCTATCCTTGGGGTGAAAGCCATCTATATTTTCTGTAAACTGGAAAGCCCACATTGATTCATTTCCCAAATCTAGAAAGCCCATATTGATTAATTTTCTTTTGCCCTACCTATCTATCATGAGACATGCAGTCACATGCAGCCGCTCTAGGTTTTATTCAAACCAAATTATACTCAAATATGGTAACTTAATAATAATATATTGGTATTTAGACCTGTCATGGAGTTCCACAACATTAGCAAAGGTGCTTACTGGATAGTTTAGTTCTTGATTGTTATTCAGTTGCTACTACTAGCCTAAGTAGTTCATTTTGCAGTGTCTGAAATGTGTGCAGATAAAGCATGCACACACAGCAGCTATAGCTAATCTCACACATTAATATTAGAATATCAAATCACACACAGCTAAGGTGTTGGATTTTGTAACTAATGAAACATTAATAGTTATAAGTAATAAAACACTATTTGACAATACTGGTGTCTTTTTTTCCAAAAACATTCTTGATTGCAATGCAATTTCCGAGTTAGCAACAAAGTTGTTTTTAGAAACGGACCCCTGGTAAGCTACTGTAGAAAGAGCATTAGCAATACAAAAATATTTTAAAAAAGAGTATTATCAATCCAAACTACTAGGCTAGGCAGTGGCTACTTAGATTTATTTTGCCACCTTCCATGAGCACAAAACTAATAGGTTTTTTCCCCTAACACCTGCCCTCTGTCACGTAAAACTGTAGACCTTGCACAGTTTGGCTTCATCTGGCAGAGGAGGGCTTTACTTGTGTGGATTTGGCTTTCATGTCAATGTCATGGCCCCCCTGTGCAGATGCTGTTCCTGTTGCTGTTGCTATTGCTGCTACTGCCTTGGTAGCAGAAAGGCTTAGCAACCTTTGATTAGCCCGAGTGCTTTGGGGAGTGCTAATGGAGATCAATATGGAGCTCAGAAGTGGGCAGATGAAATGTTTGTGCCTCATAAAGCCCAGTGCTTTCCACTCAATATCAGCAATAAAGAAATGGATGCTCCGGGCCAATTATCAGGTCCTATCGTGGCACAATTACAGGAGAGATTCTTCGGGCCTCCTCGCCCCCTTTTTATTCACCTGCACCTGAGAGGTTGAGTGGGACAAAAAAAAGGGGGGGTGGGTTTAGCAAATTGCTTCCTCATTACACACACATCCCCACCCCCCTCCACCACTTCCACCCCTCACCTTCCCATGAAAAATGCAGGCAGAGCAAGCTGGATAAATTGCAAGTGAAAAGGGCTGAATATGGGCTGTTTGTAATTACACAGGGGTAATGTCCTCTTGCTTTGTTTCGACCCGGGTGAGTAATTAGGCCTAACATCTACTTAAAAAAAAAGAAAAGAAAAAAAAAAGATGCTTCCAGTGGCTGCCTGGGCCTTATCATATTAGGTATTTTGGAAAGATGTTGTGTTTTCAACTCGTTACAGGAAGCACACACATGTACATGCATATGCACAGCCTCAGTATATTCTGACTGAGAGTAGCCTTTTGGGCCATGATATCGTCCCATCAGCATATACACACACACACACACACTCACACAAGCACGTGCCTACACACTCACTCTCACTCACGCACAAACACACAGGCAGGCACGCTTGCCATTGGTTGGCTAAATCGAATTTGGGAGTGAGTTTGGAGGCCTGACATTGGGATGATGGTCTAAGTGCACAGTGACCGAGGAGTGCCTGTTAATGAAATGTTCCGGGCTGTAATAGACTGAGGTCCGGGCTCTTTGTGGTCCAAAAGCTTCCCTTCTATCCTTGAACCGCTGGAGTGGCTGCCAAGTATGCTCAGAACTCTGGCCTAATGGAGGGAGACTTCTTGTCTTGATGATACTGAAAGCCTTTAGTTTTTAGGGCACATATACTGTAATCTGGCTGATGTTATGGCTGATGTCTCACTTATGTTTAGTTATATTGAACATGGACGCCATTAATGTGATGTGCTTATGTGCAAGTGCATTTATGGCTGCATTAGATATGACCATTTTTTCGTATCTCTCTCTCTCTCTTTCTCTCTTGCTCTCTCTCTCACTCACTCACTCACTCACACACACACACACACACACACACACACACACACACACACACACACACACACACACACACACACACACACACACACACACACACACACACACACACACACACACACACACACACACACACACAGCATTCCAAAAACTTTGGCTTGTAGGCATAGCCTACATCAGAGTTAGGTCTGGGTTGCATTAGGGAAATGCACTGATTATAATTAGTGGTTAAGAGATTACACCAAATGTTCCCCTCTGATTGCATTGTGTTGCATTCCCCCTCACCCACCCACCCACCCACTTCTCCCCTCAATAAACTCCTAGATGGATGGGGTTCTATTTAGTACCGTATGCTTTTTCAATTAGTGCAGTCGGGCGGATGGGTCAGACAGCAAAGACAGCAGAGGGAGAGCAGGACCAATCAGAATTTTAGATGAAGTGTTGTCCAGAACACAGCAACTTGTGGTCAGTGTAAATGAGGTGTTGAACAGCAGAATCTGGAACACATAAAGCCAAGCCTCCATTGGTTGTCTCATGTTTTTCTTTTTTTTTTTTTTTCTTTTTTCTTCTTCCCATGCTGGTTCTCAGTGTCTTAAGTTAACCTGGTTCAGGATGTAGGTCAGGCAGTGGAATTCCTACCAGTAACAGGCTCCATGTGAAGCCCGAAAGATGCTTATCAGCGACTTTAATGTGCACCAAGGTAATCAAGGAGCCATTACTCTCTATCATTCAGCTTCAGTGGGTGTTGTATAGTGGGCAAGTCACCCACCAACTGCCCCCCCCAGCTAGCATTATGTCTGTTGTGACGTATTTGATATTTTGCAGTAATGTGGGGACCCATTCAGGCCATTTCCCTTGCAAGGCCATTGGCCCGTATGTACAGTCTACAAGTGGCCAGGATATTCCATTGCAGCTACTGTAGATTCGCACAGAGACTTTTGCTATTGTTGAGCTGCTGAGAGGCCTACAGTACAGTGTTGCCTGCTTTGCCTCGCTCTTGTGGGGATAAATAACAGTTTGTGTTGTGTTGACTGAAGGGAGATTTTTTTTTTTTTAGTCATGCATTTATTCATTTTTAACCACAAGGCCTTTTCTCTCTAGTCAGGGCCACAGATAGCGTGTGAGAGAGAAAGACAGAGAGACATTGGGAGGTTGAGGTTGAATACCTGATGGTCCCTCTCCCCTGACAATACTAAACGAGCAAAACTGCCAGTTTACAGCCATCCCTCCACCTGCCCTGAGATGTTTTATTGATGAGACAGTAGCGTGGGCAATATTGTTAAGATGTTGTGTGGAAAGAAAAGGTTTATGGCAGAGTTTAGCTATTTTTTTTTTTTTTTGTCTGTCTTGCATTTCCATTCAGAATGGTCAATAACAACAACAGCGAAAACAGATTGGTGCAATAAATGTCATTTCTGCCAAGGTTTATAATTCATTTATTGAAATGTTACTGTGTTTGTAATATTTATGCCTTTCCCCTCTTTTCTTTTTCCTGTTTAATCACAGATGGTTTAGTTTTAGTTGGCTTTTCAACATAAATCATTGTTGCTGTTTTGTTTATTGTTTTTAGTTCAAAACTGCTCACCCAAATCCAATACTTTTATGTCTTTAGGCCTATCTCTTTTTTCTTTTTATTATACCGTGCTCACAAAAGCCTCCTTACTAGGCGCTAAAAAAAATAGAGGTGAAATCCATAACAGCAGCCGCAGGACGTTTAGTCGAGTGTATAGTCCTCTCCCTAGTGGCCCACTGTCATGGAGCTTTTCAACAGGCCTGCTCACCTCTCCTCAGTTGGGGTCAACGTGTCTGGATCTGGTGGGCCGTGCTGTGAGGTCTGGATTACCACCGGACCCTTACTGGGCTCAGAGGCAGGTGTGAAGGTTGAGGGGAGCTGGGGGTGGGTGGGGGATTTAGGGCTGCACACACTCCCACTGACACTCACTTTTGGGAACCTCAAGAGTTAGGTGACGGTTGAACGATCGCACTAGAAGTGCCTCAAGCGTCAGAATCAACACTCACTTCCCCACGCCCCCTCTCCTTGACTGTGTCCGCAACTTGATAGTCATCACCCCCCCCCCCCCACGCACACACATACGCACACGTGTGTGACACACACACACACACACACACACACACACACACACACACACACACACCGCCTTGCAATTTCTCTGCACCTTCTGAGGGTGAAAAATCTCTCACGCCAGTCTTTCCCCAGGAAGCTGACCCATTGGCTCAGGTCATCACTCTGAGACAAAAAGATTCTTATCTCCTGAGTCACGGAGAGCCCCCTTTGTCCACCTCGCGCCCCAAACGCCAGACTGAGCGATGGCCGCCGTGAAAGCCGATAGCCGTGATATCATCTCGGGGATGCTCGGTCCTCACGGGACGAAGCAGCAATGAGTGTCAAATGACGGGACTGCTCTCTGAGCGTGTACACTGAGGCTTATCTGTTTGTTAAGCTCTGTTCAGACATGCTTCCAGGAATATAGCTGGACTTTGGATACGTTTTTGCAAATAGACTAACTCGGCGATCAAATAATACAAATTCCCAATGGATCAAAAGAATTGAAAGCATGACCTACTAAAGCTGTAAAATCGCTTTTGACATTAAAAAAATAGCTGCTAAAATTCCTGCCTTCATTCAAGTTGTTTAAGTCATGCCCACTGATATTTCATATATGGCAGAAACACTTCTTGGGTAATTTGCATAAAGTTGAGCAGTTTTTAAATTCTTTTAGTCACTGTAGGCGCTCAAGTTTAGTTGCTCGGCACTTTTGACGCTTTAGTCAGTTTCGTCGCTAAAGTGAATTACTTCCAATGATTTTACAGCTTCCAACAATTTTACAGCTTTAGTCGCTCTTTGTGTGCACACAGTTATTCTAGTAAATAGTCTATGCAATGAATAGACAGTAAATAATGTAATATAGAATGCAACATAGACAATATGTAGGTTAATAAAGTATGGCACTAAAGATTTGGTAAACTCTGTTTAGATTAAGACACAGTATAACATTGTTTAGATTAAGACACAGTATAACATTGTGTCAAGTAAAGAGGTTAGAAAACAGATATTTTTGAGTGTTGTCACGATGGTGCTGGAATCAGTGATTTACTTTAGATAAGAGACCGAAGTAGGACAAGAAACCGCTAGTGCTTTTTGTTATATACTGTATAAAAAAAAGCCATTATTGCATTT
Source organism: Sardinella longiceps (assembly GCA_027497455.2). Taxonomy (NCBI): domain Eukaryota; kingdom Metazoa; phylum Chordata; class Actinopteri; order Clupeiformes; family Clupeidae; genus Sardinella; species Sardinella longiceps. Next base: position 3,130,617 of record JAODXP020000006.1, on the reverse strand, counting down.
GGCTGGTGGTGTTACAGTGCACTGACAACATGGTGGAATAATTTAGTTTTGCAACAATGGATTGCAAACAGCAAATTTGCCAAAGAAAAAGACAAAAGTGGATGAATTCAGCATAGTCGCCATGCTAACCTCCATGCTTGAGCATTCATTCTCTATTGAGAAGATTTTCCAAACTCGGTGTCCAGAGTTACTGGCTGAAACAAAGACAAACCCCCCCCCCCCCCCCAAAAGGCTGTGTGAGAAGGAAGTTTCACCACATTAATCCAGTGGCTTGAGAACTGACCTCAAATTCATTTGGTGGACAAACACGACTGGCCTGCTTTCGGGGATGGAGTTGGACAGAGTCAGTGTGTGCTGCCATGGCGGTGGTGGGGGTGGCGGGGAGCCTCCTTTGTCCAGCACTTAGTAATTTAGCCTCCCTACTCGGGGAATGGGGAAAACTCTCCAGCGATGGTCATTCTTAGCTCCCTCTGTGCCCCTCAGCAGTTACTCTGCCACCAGTGTGTTTACATTTAGAAAGAATGTGTGAAAGAGTATTAGGGATATATCAGGAAATTATATGGACTTATTGAATTTGGTCAATTACTGTGTTTACATGGATAGTAAAATTATTGATTGAATTGTGGTCATATTCAAAAATATGTTGCTGCCATATAAACAGAATTTTCTGATTACCTCATATTTGGAATAAGCCATAATCGAAATAAGATCCTGTATGTGGAGTATTTCCGGTCCTAGTGACATTATTAAGGTGAGTTCCGGACATCTGAGTAAACACCTTAATCGTATTATTCACCTTTTAGAATTTTCCTGGATGGGAAAGAACTAATGAGGTGTTGCATTGATACCGGGAAAAGGATGGGAATATTCTATTAGCAAATCCATGTAAACACTATAATCAAAATGTTGTAATATTCACAATAAGATGAATAGTTGGATTGTTGCTCTCTAAGTAAATGCACACATTGTTGAAGAATGCATTCTTTTATTCTTTTAATAAAATAAATTCAACAGCTGAGGGGGTGCCCCTCCTGTTCCCTGCTGAAACATCACAAAGGGCTTTTCCACTTGAGAGGCCAAAAGGAAGGTGCTCCTCGCCTCTCTTTTTCCATTGGGATTTTCATTCAGGGTCGGTAAGCTGTTAATAGCAATGGCCCTGTTCAAAATTAATTGTGATGGGGCCTGTGTTCGCTGGGCCAAAGGTCTTGAGCAGTAGGGTCATCGGTGTAGACAACAAAAAAAGTGCCTCACGTGAAGTGGGGTGACCTAGTGAGACAGACCTTGACCCATTTCTTAGTTAGGCCTACTTTGTAATTGTGTTGTTTAAGTACCTTTCTTGAAACTTATTGTGGGAAAAAAAGTAAGTGGAGAGTATTCTGGAAAATGTGGTTGGGAAAAAAAAGTGTGAAAATTGAGCGAGTTCTGACAACCTAAAATGTGGTTTTATTTATATATTTATTTTTAACCAATTACTGGATGCCGTCTCCAGTTTGAATGGTTGCTTTAAATTGCTGATGTGAAAAAATATTGGAATATACATTTATGCAAGTAAAGTAACAATGTGAAATTCTTGGAAGGAGGCATTCTTTCATTCTGAGATCATTTACAATTGCGGCTGTATCACCCATGATTGTGGGCATACATTTTTACTCAGCCATGCATGGCATTCATAAAAATTTCATGACTTGGGCGAGTTAATCAGCCCAGTCTGTAATTGTTCTGGCTCGCTTATGCTTCAAATTGTGCCTACCCCCTTTACTTTCATAATCACAGTTCATGCAGCACTCCAGTTCTGTGTTGAGTAAAACAAGACGGCGACTGTAGTCTCAAAGTACCTTGGAAGACGTTTTTAATAAGGTACCACCACTTAGGCTAAAGTTCTAGATTTTTTTTAATCAAGTGTGGGCTCAAGGGACCTTGTTTAAATGATTAGTTTTGTCATGCAATTTCACTTGTTTATTTTGTAATATAGCGTCTTGTCATACAGTACCTTTTGGCATGATATTGGCATTGCAGATATACCAGTATAGCATTAGCCTACTACTTTCCAACACTCAGTCTTTAGGCCTATGTATTTCTATGAGTGACCGAGAATAAACCTAAAAATCTTCCTCACCCTGTGTTTCTCAGCTGCTGATCCTTAATTTTTAATGCCTAGCGAGGAAGACGTACAAGACCTGTCATGTGTGTTTTGTTTTGGGTGATCAATCCATTCAATGCCTCAGTGCAGCTATCAGGAAATTTATCAATCAAACGAGCACCGAAGCTGTCAGTGAACAAGTAGACCATCACAGCAATCGGCTCGCCAACCGATCCGGCTAGGTGGACTTGGACCAAATTAGAATCTCGCCTCAGCAATCAAGTCCATTATTTTGCCTGACTCGGATGCCCCTTGCTGATTTGGTATTTCAGCCTAATGTTTTTAAAAAGCTTAAGGGTCTCGGCACCTGGTATTTTTTAGACGTGCCTTATTTATTCCCTTACCAGGCCCGTTTGTTCTGGGTTTTGTGTGTGTGAGTGCGCCTTTGGTCTGTCCATCTTCCCTGAGTGTAAATGCTTCAGAGAGTTCGGCTGCGATGGTGGTGATGGTGGTTGTAGGGGAGGACATCTGTGCTTCTCCCCCAGAGAGAGAGAGAGGGTGAGAAGGGGGGAGTGCATCAAAGGCACCGGAGGAGGGTCCCTGTGGCTGGTGGTCGGGTGTGGAGGATAATGGAATGAAATTGCAGATAGCCTCATCTCACAGCGATGGCGGATGGGGGGTGGGGGGGTCAACCCCTCTCTTGCCTTTGTGTCTGCGCCACAGCGGGCTTGTGTGTGTGGACTCCTGCACACTCTGGTCATCATGAGCTGGGCCGCTATGGCCAAGGTGCTTGTCTGTTTGATGGGGGAGCGAGCCGCTTTCATTAGCCCTGGAGAATGGACAAATTTCAGGCTTCTGATCAAGCATGACGCACAGCGGCGAGGCTGCCTGTTTTTTCCCCCCACTATTTTTCCTACACTGACTGTTCCTTGCAGATTTGTGAACTCCATTGATCAAAAGCTGCTGTCTGTCTGTCTGTCCAAATGGGCTGTTGCCATTCATGCCTCCCATGAGTCAGATTTATTCTGCAAACACTTGTTAAATATATTTTTTTCACACATCATAACATGACCTTTGGTTACCCAGGCTGTAGGAACAACAGTGATTGTGTTTACTAGTGGTTGGAGATAACATTTTGCACAGTATTTCTCTTTGTGATATGTTGTCATATATCTTGATATATCTTGACGCACCAAAGAAAGGTTCATTTTCCCAATGGAAAATAATTGAACTGTCAAAGCTTGCTAACAAGCACACAATAATTAAAGATATTTCTTTCTTCTTACAGTAAGTTGTCATGTTAGACTCAAAACCATTTAAGGCACTGACTTGTGATTTTATTAAGTGCCTCTGAGTTTCTCCATAGACGCAACTGTTAATGTTTGTGGTATTGTATTTTGTATATTTACCCACTATGTTTACTGGTTACGCATATGCAATATAATGAGACCGTATCTATATGGATCAATAAGAAATCCAAACCATTACCGTGGAAGGGGCCTGTGGAGTGTAACTTAAGCAAGTATGTTTTAAGGAAATATTAAATACTATTTATTGTCCTACCTACAGCATTGTCGGAATTTCTGTTCAGTGCTAATGGGGAGATGGGGCAACTGTAACTACTGGTCTTATAGCCTTTTAGCCTGTCTGTGTGCTATGTTTGGAGCAACAGTGGGATTAAAAAATGGCTACTCTTGTTTTTTTTTTTTTTTTCGTTTTTGAAGCTACTTTGAGTCTGTTTCTCTTTACTGTATGTGCTGGCGAATGTTCAGGGGGAGCTGGCATGCCTGCACAATCCCTTAATGGCTATTTAGGTTTTGTCTGTTCATTTTTTGTTCCCCTCTCTCGGCGAGGCTATTGTTACAGTATTGAAGCTGTTTGCCAGACAGATGGCATAAATCTTCAATGGAGCCTGGCTCCTTAGACACCTTATTGACTTTCACAGGTATGTTCTCTGTCACAACCGCACCCCCATCATCCCCACACACACACACACACACACACACACACACAGAAGCCACCGTGTGGGTTTGTTTGCGTGGGTACATATGCTGTGCTTTGTTTGAGTCACGCGCTTGTCACCGAGTGCTTGGTGGAATTGGCCATATGTTCAGGAGCACATCTTTAACACTCTGAACAAAGACTGTTAGAGAATAGGATGAGCCCCAGTCTCCCTCTTTTCTGAGTAAATACCAGCCGATGTGGACAGGGAGGATTTGTACACTGACAAGAGAGCTTCTCTAGGGGATTGTGGGAAACTCTTGTCCACCCAGAAGAGGAGATACGCTGGTGGTTAGAGAGGGGTGTTTGGTGGTGGTGGTGGTGGTGGTGGTGGTGGGAGGCGCTTTTTTGGTGTGTCTCTATGTAGGCGTGGATGAGGCCTCTACAGTGTCTGACTCCAAAGAAAAGACCTGGAGGCTTAGCCAAAATAGGGGAGCTCAAGATGACCTCCTCAGAAAGGAGCAATGGAGCGCTTCCCCCTTTTCCCCTCTTGTCTTAGCATCTCAGTCCTGTCTCAGGCAGCTCTTCTTCTCTGGCAGTCTTCTCACTCTGCCTTGCTTGTCAATCACGTGGCAGATCAGCTGGAGAGACAGCTGGGAGCCAGCGGAGTGGGGAGAGAAGGGGATTGTTTTAGATATGGCCGCATCGCGATGGTCACTGACAAGCCCGATGGGGATGAGCTTGTGAATCCCCTGATTGCTCGGGCCCCAGGCTCTCGGTTCCGATTGAAATGCCAGTTCGTCATCAATAAATGTGATTACTCCACTGACACCGGGGACCCGAGGGGTGACGGGGACGTGACCTTAGTGAAGTGCGTTTCCACCAGATGGATTCGATGGTGCCTAAGGTTATTAGACGTCCGCGGATCCGTCTGAAATGTGTCTGCCAGTACCTGAGGTCATTACCTAGGCCTGCACTTAGAAGGTCTGGGGGAGATTGCAAGTAGAGGTCTTTCACTGGGTGATGGGGTGAGATGGGTTTTTTTGGGACATGATAACTAATGACTAAAATAACTGTGCTGGGAAGAGGAGCTCTATCCCTCATCACCTTGGTGACAAATGTCAGACCATCTCTCCTGTCATGGAGTTCGTTTGGTCGTTGGAAAAGGTCTGCGACGGGCAAATGGGGGGGAGCTAAGTGCTTCCTGAATTTTAAGCAGCTTTATGTTGTCTGCTTCTGTAGCATTAAAAGACCAAAGGTTTCAAAAGGAAAGAAAGAGATTGAAGGAGTCTGCATGTATTTACATACATTTTAAGAAAATACCTTTTTTTTTAAGCCGCCCAAGATGAACACATGCAGCTCTTTATGCTCTCTCTCTCTCTCTCTGTGTGTGTGTGTGTGTGTGTGTGTGTGTGTGTGTGTGTGTGTGTGTGCGTGTGTATATCTTTGTGTGCATGTGTCTCTCCTCTTCCTCTCTATCCTCTTGCTTGCAGGTTCTGTGATGTTCAATTAAGCTAGTCTTTTTGATGTACTTATCAAGAAAAAAAAATGTTTTTTAATGTTTTAAAGTCGCCATTATGGTTGCAAATGAACGTCCTGTCCTTCTGATGCACCTAAGCCCCACTCAAATCTCCTTAGTACTGTTTTAAAAGGAGCTGCTATGATCAGACCAACCAAGCCTCGGCTATGGCCGCTCATTGTAAATGAGGTTAGCATAGAGTTCAACTTTATTAAAGAAAAGTAGAGCACGTTCTTTATTTTGTTTTGTACATCAGGCAGCATCCATTCATTTCTCTGCTTTGAAAGGCCCTCTCTTCACAGCTACTGTATGGCCATTTGGTACCTTTTAAGTTAATCCAAGCCACCATACTAATAAGTATTTTTACCCTAAGAACTTAGATGACGTGCTTTTATTAGAAGGTGTTCTGTCTGAAGAGACGGCATCACTGCTAATTTAACACACTACCACGTGCTAATCTAGATAAATACGTTCTGTTTGTTCGTTCTGTTTATTCTGTTGTGCATAGTGGTATGTCCTCTTTCTGCCTCCCATAGAAGAAAAACACATTAAACAATTGCAATAACCGTGATGACGACAAAGAAAATAATCATTGCAACATTGTTGCAGTCCACTCCAAGAACGACATTCTTCAAGAATCCTCACTTTGAATTTCTTGCGCCATTATTTATAGGCCTTATGCACGCTTCTCTGTCCCTGCTTCCATGGATGAAATTAAAGAGGGGGGGGGGGGGGGGGGGACTCATGGCAGCTCTCCTCTGTCAGAGGCTCGGCAAATGAAGGATCCCATTTATCGTGTTCCCTCTTCGCCAGCCACATCCTCAGGGCCACAGATAACTCTGTGTTTTCTCAGACCCTGCCACGTCTAGCCCTGATTGGGTAATGGTCCGCGACAGAGCATATTGACCCGCCCTTCTTCTATGCATCTATATACTCTTTCTCATTACAAGCTCAGCTGCTTTTTAAAAGATCCTTTGGACTGGCCCTCTCTGAGAGCCACCTGTGTAATAACTCGTTTGACTGGAGAATCGTGACGCCCTAACGCCAGACTGCAGGTTAAATGCGGTCCAAGAAATGTTGACAACGTTTTACTTTGTGTTCAGAGAAAAGCTGGTTAAATCGGCGACCCTTGTAGGCTTGGATGCCACTACACAGAGTGTTGGACAGAAGTACCCTTAACATTGTGTCCTGAGCTTGTGGACCTTGTAAAGGGCCTCTCTAGCCATCCCCATTCATGCTGATCTAGAGTTATATAAGGCCCAGGGCTGCCGGTTTTCATTGGAGCCTTCACTATGCCAAGGAATGTCACTTGAAATTGAGCTTAAAATCTGTCCATCACAACATGTTGACATTGTAAAGTAGTGGACAACACGGAGCATGAGACAAAGAGTGAGTTGTTCAGCTTTTAAAGAAGCTGTTTACTTGGCCTTCAATTAAAGTCCTTCCCTCCTAAATGCAGAGGGTGGTTTGAGATGCTAGCAAATGGAGTTCCATTCATGGCTGGACACAGGCAGTTGTGATGTACCCTACTAGTACTCAACTGAAATAGCCTCCATGTAAAGCTCCTCTATTCTTTGTCATTCTCCTCCTCTCCCCCCTTTTTTTGTACACAATGTGTATTCTCTGTATTATTACATGACTTCAATGCAGCAAATTGCCATTGTTCAGTCTTTCTCTTGTATGGAAAGCCCTGTGTAATTTCTGATGTTTCTTTGGCTGCAGTGGAGTAATCAAGGCTGAAGGAGAATGTGGGCCATGTTAATGAATCTGAATACAGCCCCCCCCCCCCCCCCAACCACCTTCTCCCTCATCAGACACAGTAGTGTGTAATTGCACGAGTCGTCCGCCTGTAGTCCCAAGGGGAAAATTGCCTACACCTCACGCCTCTGCAATCTGATCCTATTATCTGACTGGCTTCTAATATCAGCCTCTGTCGTAAGGTACAGTGTACCGCACTGCTCACCTCTCACCGTTTCCATTGTCACGGGTTAGATGATTGGTCTAGTCGATGTGCCGTTTTTTGAAAATGGATATTCAGCCAGCACAAAAACGACGTGTGGCTTGTTAAAAAGGAAACGTAGTGGATAATAACTATTATTTTATTAAGCACAGTCCTCCATTACTTTCATATAAAAGACAGGGTTGGAGTGGAGTAAAGAGATATATTTTCAATCAGCATGCTTGAAAGATCCATTTTTGTGGACTCTAGTAGAAAGACTTTGATGAGATGAAATTGTAACACTATCCTAGTACGCTATTGTATTGTCGGTGAATGTACCATATTATTGTGGCATAACAACACTGTCATGTGGCCTGTTCAAATTGAGGCAGCTGTACAAGGTGCAGACACCAAATAAAGTATTAAAGTTGATAGCTTGGGTAATTAAAAAACTGTCTCCATCATAAAAAACGATTCTAGAAATTGGCTCGGCAGCAGTGATGCGGTGAGAAACTGCTGCACCTTTCACAGCAGCTTGAAGAAATTTGATTTATTAGTTTCACATGATGGTAGGGTTACTTATCACAACAAGTAAGGGGATCACCGTAAGTATTTGCCTACTGAATTGGAGCTCTGTGTTCTTTTTGCTTGAGGAACAGTGATGATGAGCACTGAATGCCAAGTGCATTTTCTCCCCTCTGTAAAATGGGTTTGTATAACCTTGAGTGGTGGGGCTAATATACAGCTCTATCAGTTTGACGGTAGCCTTGACGACTCTTAGAGCTCCTTCGGCTCATCTGTCTCCAACTGTCACACTGAGTTTGTCCCACATTCCTCACTTGAAAATAGTTTTTAACCACTCTTACGTAAAGTTTACATAATGCATGATGAGGGACACCAAGTGTCAGGACAAAGCAATGTAGGCATGCACAGAGCCCATTACAACATCCCTCTTTGGCTTTCTCATTGATCTTAATTAGTCATGAACCCCTCTCTCTTCTTGATGCAAAGCATCTTTGATATTAACCTTTGACCTGGGCTAGGGTCTCTTTGATCTTTTGTTTTTGTCTGTCTCCCTTCTCCATACATGCTCAGAATTTTTTTTATATTTTTGCAACAGAATTTGGGTTTTTATCCACATATGTTTTATTCTGTTTACAATAATATTAATGATGACCTATGAGCATCATAAAATACGTAAGTCAGTTTTTCCCAGGATACAAATAACAAGGTCTATCCTTGGATGTGTTAATAAAGATGGAGAGTATTGTTTAAGTCAAAGACTATGCTGGCTGTTTATCCAAAAAAAAGCAAGCTATATAAACTGAAACCCCTTTTAACTGTCAATTGAAACCGTCATAAATCAGTTGTTTCGGGAAGAATATTACACAAAGTTTTGCTCAAATTCAAGAAACTGAAAAAACAAGTTTATAAAGTACTACATTCCACAACTGAGCACTCTCAAAACCCACTGACAGTGCTCTCTCACAAGCCGTTTTGAGATTGCACCATTGCATGGTTCAAAAGCTGTCAAATTTTTCAAAGAGGCAATTGTGCTATTTCGCTGCAAAAGCTACATGTGTATGTCAGTGGAGCTCTGTCAGTCAGTCAGATAGATCCGTTATTTAGCTGTTTTTTTTTCCAGGGGAGCAAGAAAAGGAGCAAATCAATAATGATATTGCGGAGTTAAAAAGTCTGCTGTGTAATGCTCTGTAGTGTTGGAAGTGATTCGTTGGGCCTGGGAAGATGCCTTACCACCCACACTCTGATTATACAAAAACAAACTTCTCAGCACCTCTTCTCTGCCTGTGCCACAGCATGTTTGCTTTTTAGAAGTCCGACAAACACATCAAGGGCAGACGTTTGCTTTCAAGTTTTTTTTTCTTTCTTTCGTTTTTTTTTTTGGAAAGAGTGCACATGACTCTGGGTTGTGGATGACAGGGAAGTGACAGACGTAGGATACTCAGCGCAATGGCAGAATACTAAAATAGACCTTACACACTGCGATTAAGTGAAGACGGCAAGAGGAAAGATCAAGCTGAATAATTTGTATGCTTTTGAAAAGCATTCTTTTATAAAACACTACAAAGCACGTGAGTGACTCCACAATTAGCTAAGTTCAGTGCTTAATTTGGAACTGCCAAAAGGTGCAACTTGAAGGCTAAAAACCCTTTTCTTTAACAATTTTTTTCGAAATCATTTTCAGTCAGACAAACTAAATATTTCCAATCTTTTTTTTCCCCCTTTTTTATACTGACTTAATGAGTGCTCTCAAACAGAATTTGATTAAGATAATGCCACTAGATGGAGTGGATGAGATGGTTAGTAAGATAAAAAAAACTTTTGCGTTAGTAAATACAGGCAACTATGTAAACATGCCGGAAACCACCACAGGGCTGTGTTTGCTAGCAGTAGGCCTGATAACAGACAAGGAATATAAAGTGAATTCCATCATAATACATCTAAATTCAAATTCAAAACGGTCTAAACATCTAATCTAGCATAGCTATTATTTGAACAGTATACTATGTGTGTGTTATTAATGGCTAATTGAGAATGTGATGTCCAGCAGCCAGGTCCCCCGGTACACACCACAACACCAGACTGACCGTTTAGTCTCTGAAATAGGCTACCGGTTATAATTGAAAATGTAATGTGACCATTTGAAGGCTGAAGGTTGCTGCATGGTTTTATTTGGTACAGCAAAACAGACAATGCTTGCAGTGTTTTATGCATTTAAATATGACCGGATGAGACGTCTGATGGGACTGATGTAGGCCTACCTGATGCTCCATGTTCCAGCAATGGACAGCTAGTGAAAAGTAAAGATGACTCCTTCTTATAAACTTTATAAAGGGATTTACCTGGCATTAGATCTAGATCATACAAAATCATTCCTCAATGTTTCTATATTCATTTCAGAGCCACTTTATGTTCACTAACAAATTTCAACTTTCAAGTTGCTCTTTAAGTGCTCATTTCCTGGCAGCATGAAAAAAATGAAAGAAGAAAGAAGTTTGTCGGATGGTTACAAGTGCTTTGATGCTGAAAAACGACACTCAAAGGACGTAGGTTTATCAAATCACAAACATCCCCTTAATGCCTCGTAACCTTGGTGATGCCTTTAAAGTGCGCCCTATGCTACCTTTTGAATGTCTCAAGTTACAGCTGCACCCTGCATTTAGGAATGTAAATCTTTGGCAAATGGAAGGAGGCCATAAAAAGCACCTGCATGTACAGTGTTCACCGCTTTGCTGCCCATGATCCAAGAGCTAAAAGGATCACATGAGCTGGCCCTGAGCATTTTTACATACCTCAGAGCAGACAGATCTTGGACCGTTCCTCTCTCACGGGTTCCCATTTTTCTTTCTTTTTCTCTTTTTTTCTTTTTTTTTTTGTGGGTTGAAGTGAGAATGTTTTGATTGGACTGCCTCAGAGAGTCGGCGGAGCGGAACAGAGCAGCCAACTTTAACAGGGCCGGGTTTGGGACAGGTACCTTGAATGTAGCCTCTATGTAACTCGGCACAAAGAAGACAGAAACTTATGGTGAAAGAAATGCTGGTGATGGGGGTAGAGAGGAGAATTAAAAGGGGCCGACTCGACTGTTTTTGACAGATCCTGGAGATTAGCCGAAAGGGGGCAAGTGTTGTGCTAAAAAAAATCATATCCCCCGGCCTGTAGGCTACAGGTTGTGCTCTGTCTGGCTTAAGACATTCAACAAAGATTTGTAGCAGCTTTAGCTTGCTTTTACATGTGGTTAAGTTCTCCTTTATAATAGCACTGTGATTTATGAAGGCCTTTAATACAGTATTTTCCCTTACCTACATTTTTTCCCCTGGTTTCACATTGCCATATTTTAAATCACCCTTTATTTTGTGACTGGAAAGATGTCTAGATCCTGGTCCAGTTTGCTATTCTGCACAATGATTATTCTTTATAGCAAAATGGACCATTCCAATAGTATAATCATAGTCTTGGTGTGAAGGTGCATAGTAATGATCAGCCAAGTTTTGAGGTATTGAGAAAAGTGCCTCCACTTATCTCTTTCCTTTTTACTCTTGGGTAACAGAGCATGGTGGAGACTATGAAATACCCCCCCCCCCCCCCCCGCCTCCCCCTCCCCTTTTGGTCAGTTTCCTCCACCTTGGGGCCAGTTCCTGTAGCCAGCCCACCAGACCCAGCTCACCAACCCCATTGGCTGCCTAGCGCTGGTGTGGATTAGCCTTCGTCCTACCATGCATGATGGATTTCAGATAGGCATTCTGCCTGCTTTGGAAAATAGGATCTGAGGCTTATTGTCTCCACAGTATGGCCAAGTGTAGTCCCCCCCTGCCCCCCCCCCCCTTCCTCCTTCCTTTGCTTTTCTTTGTCTCTGAAAAGCAGATTTTCTAGGCCAGACTCTTGAGGAACTGTAGTTTCTTTTTTCCCCACTTAGCCGTCTCTTGGCAGGGTCCATGGCGGTACAGTATGGTACCCAGTGCATCCAGCATGTGTGAACCAGGCCCGTACACCATCTGTACACTCCTCCCTTCTCTAAGATTCTTAAGCGCTGGATGAGAACAGCCTGTGACTTTACTGACTCTCCTGCTCTTCTTTGCTCTCTCTCTGTGCCTCCGAAACGTGCAGCTTGCTTAAGAAGGGGGGAAATGGCAGTTTCTAAAAATATGCTCCTTCTGAAGCGAAGAGAAAGAAAAGACAGACACAGCGCCGTACCTCCGTTTGAACTTACTCTGTTCCTCCTTCTCCTTCTCCTCTTCTTCCTCCGAATCCTTTCTAGTCGTCTTCCTCCTCCTTCACCAACCCCCAACAATGGTTGTTTCTGTTCACGGTGACATGGAGAGCTAACGTTGATATCTGGCAATATCTCTCTCCTCGGCTGAAACTAAGGAAGATCAAGCCCTCAGAACCTGCCATAGAATTCCTCTGTCATCACCCCCCCCCCCCCCAACCCCAATCCAGTGGTGAAACATTACCCTTTGGTGGGGGTGTTGAGTGAGTGAGTCAGTGGGTGGGTGTTTGGTTGGGGTGTGGTTGGAGATGGGCTGTGTGTGAGTTGTGGAGGACTGTTGGGTTTGTTTACACCTCAACAGAGATGGAGAGAAGAAGAGAGAGTTTTTCTCCCATTACTGTGGGTCTGTTTCAGAGAGAGAGGGGAGGGAAAGAGAGAGGGAAAGAGAGAGGGAAAGAGAGAAGGAGTGAGGGAGGCCCCTGCCAACGTGTCAAGGTGCTGTAGTAATGAATCAAACTGCAGGAAATGAAAAGGAGCTGAGGCCGAATGCTGCCTATCGCTCCCTGCCAGGACTTCGTCGAGGAGAGGAGGGAAAAAAACCCTCTCCTGAGCGCCCAAGGGGGAAGGTTCAGCCGTCCACTGTGAATGATTGTCTCTCTCTCTTTCCTGCTCCATAGCTCAGTAAGTCCACGGATTCAGGTCAGCAGAGGCCGACAGTCTGCCTTTAGCGGCTATTAAAACGGCCTTCCACAGATAAAGGCCTCAGTGGACAGCCTTCTATCAAATAGGTGGAAGTGGAGTTTTTTTCTCCCCTTGTCCTTCTTCATCTTCTTCGTCCTCTTTCTCCGTCTTTCGTGGGGTGGGGGTGAATAAGGAACCGTGAGGAGGACTGGTCTGAGTTTTTTTTATTTATTTTTTTTTATTTTCTTTTTTTTTAATGACTTGGACCTCTCCTCATGCCCTCCCCCCTCCCCCCATACCCACCACCACCCTTCGCAACTTTTACTTTTTTACTCCCCAACTCCCCCTCACTCACTTCCCACTAAACACAATAACACAATGGGCAACACAACTATGACCCCTGTTTTCTATATTCCTCTCTCAGAGGGACCTGTTTGTAGTCAAGAGCGACTGGAGGCTTCATCAGTGTGAAATCAGGGGGCTTCTCTCCCCTCTATCTCTCTCTCTCTCTCTCTCACTCCCTCCACTCCCCTTTTTTTCTCTCTCTTTCTCTTTCTCTCTCTGTCTCTCTTTCTCTCTCTGGCTCTCCTGAATGTGCAGGGAGATAACCATCGTCCTCCGGGAGCTCATCCTCAGGCCAGCCATTACTGGGGCCTACTCTTCAGCTAAAAGCTCAATTTCTCTCTCCACTGGCTTGGCCCTATTACACACACACACACACACACACACACACACACACACACACACACACACACACACACACACACACACACACACACACACACACACACGCATACACACACACGCACACACATACAGGCAAAGGGGTGTAGAGACGCAGATGCAGGGACAGTGGTACGAGAGCCTCCTGCTCTTCCTCCTGCTCCCCAGGGCCAGATTAGCATACTTGACCTTATGCAGAAATCCACTCACACAGAGTGGTTTCAGTTGACTTCAGACATCTCGGCCCAACTGCCACTTCCATTTTCCCAGGTTGTCTCTTCTCTTCTCTTCTCTTCTCTTCTCTTCTCTTCTCTTCTCTTCTCTTCTCTTCTCTTCTCTTCTCTTCTCTTCTCTTCTCTTCTCTTCTCTTCTCTTCTCTTCTCTTCTCTTCTCTTCTCTTCTCTTCTCCATCACCCCCAAATAGATCTTTCTGTGTGTGTGTGTGTGTTTACACGAGTGTGTTTGTGTAACTGTGAGTAAGGGGAAAAAAAAAAAAGATGTTTAATTCCATAATACCAGTGTAACAGGAAGTACGTTGGCCAGTGCATACAGGCAAACAGGATATGGGCAAACCTGAGTAAACACAGGTGACACAGATGACAGGAGATTAGAAACAGGCTAGCCATTGGATTGGACACATGCCATAATTAAACACTCATACAACTTGGCTTCAAAAACTGACCTTGTTTCAGCCTGGTTATTGAGACAAAAAATCCCCCAAAAAAAACAAAAGAAAAGAAAAAGGCATAGTCGCTGAAAAACAACTCATGCTCTCAGACCTTGTTCCAGCTTCCTTGAGAAGCAGGTGGAACAAAATGACTTGACCTTATGCTGGGCAGCTGCCAACTTCTCTCCTCGGGGGGGTGGAGTGGGAGTGGGTGTAGAATAGATGGCAGACATTTTAAGCATACAAAATGTGGCGTGCAGAGTTGGGACACACATGACGGACCACCTCCTCTCTGGGCCAGACAGTTACTCGGCTGAGGCTTTTAAAGACTAGCCAATGAATTTCTCAGCATCACAAATCCTCGTCGTGCTCGTCAATCACCCCGTCGCCAGGCTTCGCCGCGATAAATGTGATCTCTGTCCCTCGCGTCAAACGTGGCCATTGTCTCCCTGTGGCTTTGGCTGGCTGCGGAGATGGGACCTCTGTAGCCCTCTCCCATGTTCCTTCTCACATTCTCTTGAAGAGGGCAGTGTTTGGGTGCGCAGTAAGTCAGCCATAAATCCTGTTCTGCCCACCCCTGCCACCCCCTCAACTTGTCTGTCTGCCGTCTAACATCCCCCTCCACACACACACACACACACACACACACACACACACACACACACACACACACACACACACACACACACACAAACCCATTCCTCCTTTCATACACCCCTGCCACCCAGCCCAGCGCTGATGACACTCATGAATGGTTCTATTTTTAACGACCCCTCTCTCAGCGAGCGGCTTGGCCTGTGGCTCGGCAGACGGAATGTGGAATGCGTTAGTGAGCGAGCAAGCGAGCGGGCGAAGGGTTTTCCTTGAGCGGCTTCAGTGCCCCAGCGGGGCGGTGGTGCTGGGATGTGCTGTGCTTCTGCGCTGCACTGATAGTCTGGCCTTTGTCCGGACTTGATTGGGAAGTTCTATAGGGCCTTACGTGTCCATGGCCCCCACAGATGGGCTTTGAGGCATGTCCGTCACATGGGGTAGGGCGGGATGGAATGGGGGTTTAGACACACACACACACACACACACACACACACACACACACACACACACACACACACACACACACACACACACACACATACACACAGAGACACACACACACATACACACAGAGACACATACACACACACACACACACACACACACACACACACACACACACACACACACACAGTTTGGTTTGAGTGGCGCTCTACATGGGTGGCACTCATATTTTCACAGCTGGGCCCACGTGCTGCTACTGCCGCTGTCAAAGACGTGAAAAGCCCAAAGCTGCAACACACTTATCAAAGGCTCAGTGGTGGTAGCAAGTAAGGTCTGTAACCTTATAGACCTAACCCTAACCCCTCCCCCCTGCAAACCCTCCATGCAAACACAACCTCCATGCAAACACATTTTCTTTCACATTCTCTTTTTCTCTGACACACACGTGCACACACACACACACACACACACACACACACACACACACACACACACACACACACACACACACACACACACACACACTGTTTTATTGCTACATTTTTTGTTATGAGCTCAGAAATGCGAAGTTTGTCATGGGTCAGACTGATTTGAAATCATACCGACTATAATATGATTGTGTGAAGGATAACAACAGGTATAGACACAAGGAGAGTTTTTTTTTTTTCCTTTTGCGCCTTTGTTTCACACACTAATCTGTCTAGGCTATTTCTTTGTCTAGTTATGCCCACACACCAGGGATGAACTTCACTGTGAGGTCCATCTGAGATTCTTTTGACAGACCAGGGATTTTGTTAGTTTTAGCATTAAAAAAAAAAAAAAAACCTCAAATTAACTCAAATAAATTGAAAAAAAAAAAAATTCTCTTTCAATTTCTTTCTGAAGAAGCTTTCTTCCAAACAGAAGGACATGAGTATCATCTGGACCCCGCATTTATTTTGTCATCTCTCTGTGAGTCTCCGGAAAAATTTCCTGAGCTTCACTGGTTGGGTGCATCAAGAGCAGCCACTCTCTGCAGCTCTGCTTGTGCTTTAGCTTTATCTTCCATCTCCAGCGCTTTTATCAGCCACAGATCAGATCAGAGCAGATCAGCGCAGTTCAGCACAGATTTCAGGGTTTGTTTTTAGCTTTCCACATCACCATGGACCGTTCTAGTTTTCTCCAATTTATTCTCTTAATAAGGGATCAGTGTTGCAAAGCAGTGATGTTCTTGTATGTATGTATGTATACTTATACACAATTTTAGTATGTTAGAGAGAGAGAGAGAGAGAGAGAGAGAGAGAGAGAGAGAGAGAGGGAGAGTGGGAGAGGGAGATGGAGAGAGAGGAAGAGACTTTAGTGTTTAGGATGGGGAGGGGGGAGTAATTTTCAGTGGCCTTTCATTTAGTGTGATTTTGTGTGTGCTGGCAGGAGCCGGCTCAGTGATGAGCTCATACAGGATTAAAGTTTAGTTTATTTGATTGTTTCTCCCTTGTGAGTTCGGCTAGCTGAGACCTTGCAGCACAGTATGGCCCAAGTAGAGGGAGAGAGAGAGAGAGAGAGAGAGAGAGAGAGAGAGAGAGAGAGAGAGAGAGAGAGAGAAAAAAGACATGGAGAGAGAGAGAGACGGAGAGTTTGGTCTCTAATCCGCGGATATTGAGCAGGATTCCTGGGACGCGACTGATTTCTACTCCTTTGCCTTCTGAGGTGTGACCGGACCGGAGAGAGAAAGGGAGAGAGAGAGGTGTGGGGGGTTGACGGGTTTGTTGTTTTTGAGAGTTTGGGGAAGGGAACAGGCGGTTCACAGACCCACCCCCAAACCTTAACCCCCCCCCCCCCTGCCACACCCCCACATCCCTCCACCCCTCACCCCCTTCTCTCTGTCTTGCAGTGTCTTTTGTGGGAGAGTTTTCACAGTTTAGGGGCTCAGTGGCCGGGGATTCTCTGCCCAGTGAACTGAGTCCTTAGGCGGGGGAGCCGGGCAGGGAGCGTGGGCTTCAGGGGATTACACACACTGGGATAATCAGGGGATCAGTTCATAGTGGCCTGGAAGGGGGTCCACCTTCAATGTCCAGTCTGGCCGGAGGGTGGGACGCCACTGTCAAGGGATTCGCCAAGCATCTGCTATTCACCGGCAACACACTGCTGTGTGTGTGTGTGTGTGTGTGTGTGTGTGTGTGTGTGTGTGTGTGTGTGTGTGTGTGTGTGTGTGTGTGTGCACGTTCTTTAGCCTTTTTTTTCTTTTCTTTGGTTGTATACTCACGGGTATTTAAACACATGCCTACACACACACACACACACACACACACACACACACACACACACACACACACACACACACACACACACACACACACACACACACAGAGATTAGTCATTCCCGGTCACTGGGATGGAAAACACTGCGTCTCTTCCTCCCCAGTGGATGTCTCCTTATAAGTCTCCTTTGTTGAATATAATAATGATCAGGGTATCCGAAGGTTGCAAGTTGCATTTATGAAGGAGGGTTCGCCGCTGAGACTGCCACAGCACAGCACAGCACAGCACAGCATTCGGTGCTCAAACAGGCCCAGAGCTTTTTGTAATGTGCTTGGGAGAAGTTGTAATGCAATGGATACAAAGCTTTCTGTAATTCTCAACAAGCACTGTAGATGCACAGTATATTTTGCCTCCCTTTAACACTGATTTGGTGTGACAATTTCATTAGACAGAGTAGGACTATTCTCTTTTTAGATCACTACTTGGTATACGTGTGTGTGTGTGTGTGTGTGTGTGTGTGTGTGTGTGTGTGTGTGTTTGTAAGAGAGAGAGACAGAGAGCACAAAATAGAGAGAGAGAGATGAGAGAGAGAGAGAGAGAGAGAGAGAGAGAGACTGAGAGATACAGTTTTTTCCACAGACAATATCGGGGTGGGGGTGGGCGGGGGAGATTATTTTGTTACACAATTGCTTAGTTTCTTGTAGTCTTCAACACGCTCTAATAGTGAGTAACAGTCAACATCTTTTGTCATTTTTAAACTAATTTATGTCTGTTTCAGCATCATTCACAGCATGTGTGCATATGTGAGTGCGTGGAGGAGCAACCTAGGGAGTGCAGTGCACAGCAGCAGATTGAAGAACAGCTTCATGTTAATTTCTTCTACACTAATACAGACCTGAATTGGTGATACTGAAGTAATTAAAAGTAATGCAAATCAAAGAGACTGACTGAAATGTCAAAGTATTCATTGGAAATCAGCTATTTTTTTTAACGTTCCATATTTAGATTATGGTGGGCCGCATATTTCTGTTTCAATGCATACTTTTTAAAAGTTTATTGCCATGATTTGAAACAAATTGTTAGGCGGTATTGAAAAGTGCCATCTTCTGATGACTCCTTCATTGAATTTTGTGTTTCATTGCTTCATAAAAATGACGAGTGACACTATCAGTGTGGCGAGAGGTGATGTGGTCTTACTTTGACAGGCTATAAATACTGAGCTTTATTGATCCTGTCTATCCATAGCCCTATAATTGTTCCCATGCAGGAACTTGCAGGTGTGTGTGTGTGTGTGTGTGTGTGTGTGTGTGTGTGTGTGTGTGTGTGTGTGTGTGTGTGTGTGTGTGTGTGTGTGTGTGTGTGTGTGTGTGTGTAGTGTGTGTGTAGTGTGTGTGTAGTGTGTGTAGTGTGTGTGTAGTGTGTGTGTAGTGTGTGTGTAGTGTGTGTGTGTGTGTGTGGTGTGTGTGTGTGGTGTGTGTGTGTAGTGTGTGTGTGTATGTCAGTAGGCCATGGGGAACGTGCATCCTATCTTTGCCATCTGATGTTTGGGTGGGGGTGGAGCTCCTCCTCCTCCTCCTCTCATTCTTTAAGGTGATCTAAATATAAGCTCGAGACCGGTGAGAATTGTTCCCACTTCCTGGCTGGCGGATGAGGGTGGCCATCTTGAAGGTTTGCATAAAGGGCAGGTTGACGTCAGTGAAGGATGCCAGGCTGCATCTGCGGCGTCTGCTTTCCCCATCACCTAGCCTATGTGCGTGACTACAGAGGATCTGGTGATGAATGGGGGGTGGAAGAACACGTTGGTTTTGAACATTGTTTGAACAAAGGTTTGGCAGAGCAAGTATTTTGTTGTTGTAAAACCGAGGGAATACTTTGTAAAAACTACTTCTTTGACCATTGACTATTGTTGCTGTCGAGACTGCTGTTGACTTGTTGTTCTTGCAAGGGTTTAAGTTAGACTGCGGTGTTCCATACGTCATGGTGTTCCTCATGTAAAGAGCATCCTTCAAGCTCTGCCAGGGTCTTCTTGTTCACTTTGCTTCTTGCTTCTTTTTTATGATAGTTGATGCTATGACTGTGTGTTGTTTTTATCTTTCGAAAAACAAACAAACAAAAAAAAAAACACATCTGAAAATCTAGTAAATAATGAATCGTAAAACCTCTTGTTGTCTTTCACAGAGAACTAGAGTGTTGTGCATGACGTAGGCTTACTTTCTGAACAGTTTGTCTCACGCCGCTGTTCATTCTGAAAGTCCCCCCCAAAAAACCCCACCCCCACCCTTCTCCTTCCTGCCGGTTCAGAATCGTGCTCCTGTTTTCTGGTTTCTCATGGCCGCCGTTTTCTACAGTAGGACCCTCCACAGATGTTGCCTTGTGCTGTTACCAAGAGACGCGGGCCGGAGTGCACAAGCATGCCTGTAAGCTGATGAGCTGTTCCTCTGTGTGTGTGTGTGTGTGTGTGTGTGGGTGTGTGGGTGTGTGGGTCTGTCGGTGTCCTTGTGTGCTGACAGACCCACTCTCACATGCCAGCCAGCACAAATCAAGGCTTTGGTACGTGTGCACACTTTTAAGGCTATTCTTTGAGACTGAAGGGATGAAAAAAAAAAAAAAGAGATTGGGGTGAACAGGACTGTGAATCCAGTCTTAACAACTTACTCTACACTTTTGATGAAGTAGAAAATTGAATCCCCACTTGACGATGATGGACTAGCGGTTGTTTAGAGTGTGGTCTCCTACCTTGTCGTGAAAAAGGGACAAAAGTTACATAGGTTTGTAACCCCCCCCCCTCTCCTCTCGCTCTCGCACTTCAACAGTATGTGGGGCATTCAGAATGTACCTGTGTTGACGGCAGCAGAGGAGACATCTTGTCTTTGAAGTCTGCTTCTGCCTCACCATCCGCCCTCCCCTCCTCTCCCCTCCCCTCCCCTCCCCTTGGCGGCTCCTCTGGGTCTCATGCATTCCTCTCAGGAATTCAGTGACAGGTTCCTACCCCACCCCACCACCATCCAACACCACCATCCCGGCCTCCACATCCTCTCCACACCCTCCACCAGCTCCCCCATCGTCCTCCACCACCACTCCCCTCTCAGCAGTCCCCTGGAGTCCTCTCTTGTCGGTGGGCGATTCTGCCAGTCTCTGTAGATAGCAGCAGATGCAGCAGCATCGGTGTAGTCAGGCATCTAGCGTCGCCATAGTACTTCCGCTCCATATTGTGTTTCGCTACAATACTACATCAGGGAACACTCCTAAAGGCCTTGGGTTTTTCCCAGAGTAATTTTCCTTTGAAGTATTCATCAGCAAACAGAGATTGAAGTCTGAACCGAGTTTTTAAAGTTCTCAGAAATGGTCTTCTCACCAGGAAGTAAACATTCTGTATTGAGAGTAGCGAGATTCTTACACAAAGTCAAGTGAAAGAGTTTGATCCGTTTCCCAAAAACATAGCTGCTAATAATTAAGTTAGCTACTTTCTCGGTTGCAGTGCAATTTCCCATTGCCAACCAAGTAAGTTGCTAACTGGTTAGCAACTATGCTTCTGGGAAACGGACGCGAGGCTTCCTTTAGAGGTGCAGCAATGTTGTAGGAGGAGGAGGAGGAGGAGGAGGAGGAGGAGGTAGAGTTGGTGATGGTGGAAGAGAAGGAGGAGGAGGTGGTGGAGACGGAGGTGGTGTTGGTGTGGGATGGAGGGTGGTAATGCTGGTTCTGGCATCGGCGTCTCAGGAAGCGGGAGAGACTCCCATATAAAGATAATCACCATGAAGGACCCGTCATTAGCTGTGATTGCCGCCAGATAAGAGGAGGAGACCCTCATTAAACAGGCCTTTTGTTGCCCGAGACGCTTCCGACCATTACGGGATTCATTTCGCTGATCAGCATATTGATCACTGATTGCCATGATGGCTGCCATTAAGAGGATAAGTGACCGCTGCTGCTTATTCGCTTGGCTGGCTGTCGTTTTGCCGAATGACTGCTGTAATTGGCTTCCAATGTCTGTAAAGAGTCTTTTTTTTTTTTTTTTTTTTTGGTGGTGAAAAGATGAGATAAGGGGGAATTGACATGAAATGGCAGAATAAAGACATAAATGATCCCCTGGTTTAACAGTATTGGACTATATATATATATTTACAGTATATATTTTTTAGAGCTGTATCTTTTTTATTTCTTTAAATCCAAATCAGAATTTGAACTACCGGTAATGCAGTTGGCTAATTACAATGGGTGAAGTTAATTGTGCTGCTTGCAGCTCCGTCCTAATGGTTAATCGAGTCACGTCTGTGATTTTGATATTCATGTCACCCCCCTCGTGTAGCAAAGAGTGAAACGGGCCTAAGCACCTACTGTGCTTCTCTTGCATTAGGCACTTGCCCACCAATCACAAGTCACCCAACTTAAAGCCAGACTAAGGAGAAGGAGCGAAAACTAAACAGCACAGAAAACCTTCCCAGAGGTTTGTTGACACTGCTAAAACATGCTATAATAGTCAGCAGTGTCGTTCTGTGAAGCCTTTTTCTTTCATTCATGGTGGGTTCCTGTCCTGCACTCAGAACTGCGAAAGGCATAATCATATGTGTTTATCTGTCCTTCATATGGATCTGTCACCCCGACAATGGATTTGGAGCGCGCCAAAACTAATTGCCTGATAAGATAATGCCTCTAATAGCAGCAAATGTGTAGCTTCCGTCGTGTTGATATAGAGCAGAATTTTGAACTGAAGCTCAACTTTAAATATAAATATATTGAAAATCATTATATGAATAAAATGTTTATTGCAATTACAATTGTCAAAGTCAAAAGTCAAAGCGAACATTATTGTCAATCAAGCACTGCAACAGCACATTGCACGCAGACCGAAATTGCATTTTTCAAAGCTCCAAATGTGCAGTTAAAATTAAGACATACAACTAAGATGTATAGGACATCACAACTCACAAGACATAAAGTTGAATTGAAATATCTGTCAAAACATTCCAACTAGACTTTTTTTCCCTAAATTAATGCTTCTCTAATATATTTTTTTCCTGTGATCTCAAGTAGAGGGGTTTTCAGTTCAAACAAGGGCTACTGGTTGTGTGTGTGTGTGTGTGTGTGTGTGTGTGTGTGTGTGTGTGTGTGTGTGTGTGTGTGTGTGTGTGTGTGTGTATTTGTGTATTCACATTTATGGTAGGCTCTGTGCCTCACTAAAGCTTGCTACAGGCTGTTATTCTTGGTGCAGTCTTCTGCCGCAGTTGCACGCACAAGCCTACACACACACATGTGGACACGCATACTTAAAGCCCTGAATGCTCTGCTATGGGAAAGCTACAAGCACACAGGCACTGGAATGCTTCAGATTCAACAAGATGCTCTTATTCACACAATTACAGCCAAGATACATGCACATACACACACACACACACACACACACACACACACACACACACACACACACACACACACACACACACACACACACACACACACTGCATTTTCAGTGTGCATTTAATACTCACCAGCATGGGTTTGTCACGGTTTGTTTTTAATACATTCTTTAATCAGTGTGTGGGTGGAGACCACAACTCCTCTGATAAGCATAAGTTTCTCAGCTCTCTCTCTCTCTCTCTCTCTCTCTCTCTCTCCCCCTCCCTCCCTCCCTCCCTCCCTCTCTCCCTCCCTCTCTCCTCTTTCTCTCTCTCTCTCTCTCCCTCCCTCCCTCTCTCTCTCTCTCTCTCTCTCTCTCTCTCTCTCTCTCTCTCTCTCTCTCTCTCTCTCTCTCTCTCTCTCTCTCTCTCTCTCTTTTTTTCTCTATCTTTATATTTCTCTCAGTTTTTCTCTCCCCCTCTCTCTTTTTTTTTTTGTGGTTCTACTTTTTAAGGTCTCCTTGATTATTCTTTACAGCGTTGTTTACCGCTTTGCGTTATAAAAGTCTCGCCTGTTAAAACTTCACTCTGCTGTTCTCATCACCTCCCCTCAACCCCCACCCATCACCACCACCATCACCACCACCGACTCCACCTCCCCCCACCTTCATCCTTCATCCTCCTCCTCTTCCTCGCCAGCCTTTCTCACTCACCCCCTGTGTGATGAACAGGCCTGGCAGAGGCAGATTAAAGCGGCCCACTACCCATAATGCAACACGGCCGCTGCACCACCACCTCCGCCGCCACCGCTGGCCGTATTAATGGGATTCTGAAGGCTCGTCTGAGCATTCCGATAATGGAACAATACTGGGCCTCTCTTTGACAATCCCTCATCTCCGTGCTCCGCTTCAATTGATCACCAATCCAATTGCTAACTGGAGTAAATTGAATTTTCGAGCCCTAACATTGTTCGTTAACCACAGTGCCGATGAGATGGCTATACAGATTAATGATAATGGGGGCCAGGGATGGCTTCTGAGGCTGCCAGTGAATTTGATTAGCTCCAGACTGCCATGGAGACCAGGAGAGAGGCCCTCCCAGACTGTTATGTGGAAGTACTTAATGAAAGCCCTGAATAGCAGCGGCCAGTCGGGAAATGTTTGTCTGGTTTTCTCCTTACTGTGTGCGCCGCACGGACTTACTGTAGGCTTGGGCCCAGCCCATCAAATGCTCATTTGGATGGGAGACAGACATGCGAAAGCAGAGATAAAGACGTACATACACACACATGGATGCACGCACACATACACACACACATGTGCACACGCACACACCCACCCACACTGCCTCTTGCTCACGTTGTTATGAAAGAACTCGGCAAATGCAAATACACATATCTTTTTGTGTATTTTTTTATGCAAGAAAAGCCATTAATATGCAGACAGTACTCATGCATAATGACAACCACACACACACACACACACGCCCGCACAGTCACTTATTTGCACACTTGTACACGTGTGTGTGTGTGTGTGTGTGTGTGTGTGTGTGTGTGTGTGTGTGTGTGTGTGTGTGCTTTTTCACAAAAACACTGTGTCACTGGCACTGAGTAAGCTTGGTCCTTGAGAAATGCTGTTTACTGAACTCTGCAGGCGAGTCTCTTCGGATTCATGCTGACCATGGTGATGCGCTGAAGTGAGGTTTGTGGCTGTCGGCCATGACCTCCTCCAACGAAAGTAAGTGTGTGTGAGTGAGTGTGTGTGTGTGTGTGAGTGTGAGTGTGTTTAAAATGTGCATGTCTGTGAGAGTGTTGGTCCTCTCGAGTGACTAAGCCCGTGGCTTCTTCTTCATCTTTCAAGTCGGTTCAGAGCTGTCTGAACATTTTCTCCTTCCGTACCTCCTCCATTTTCACCAGTTAGCACCATGCTTCTCATTCGCCTGCGAGCCAAACACAAACTTGGTGCCGCACTTCTTGTAAACAACATAAGGGATGTTTATCCTCATGAAAAAAAACAAAAAACAAACTAAAACGTGGCTCTGACTTGTAAGCAACATACGGCATATTTGTTGTCATAA
The DNA here is from genome assembly GCA_027497455.2 of Sardinella longiceps. Lineage (NCBI taxonomy): Eukaryota > Metazoa > Chordata > Actinopteri > Clupeiformes > Clupeidae > Sardinella > Sardinella longiceps. The sequence continues at coordinate 3,105,656 of JAODXP020000006.1, read as the reverse complement.
AAGAACAACTTCATAATGTAGCTCGCAGTGTTGTTAGATAAAGCCACTCGCTCCTGATCAGTTGCGCAGACGGACGTTTGGCACGTCTCTTAGACAGGTATTAATGTTGTCAGAAATCAGTGAGTGCTTAATTTTTCCATCAGAAAAATCATTAGAGCTTTTGGCATGTGTACACATAGAGACAGCTTGGGCCCCTTTCAACTCCTGCATGATGATGATGATTAGAAACCATCTCCAAATGTTCCAACATATTTGCACTCAGACTGTTAAGAACGCTGCCATTTCTCCCAAACACGGTCTCCCTTCGCATTGCTGTCGTATTTTTTCCATATGTGCTTGTTCAAATTAGTAATATTCTGTTGGCAAGTGCATCGTGGAAAGCACAGGGGGCTGGGTGGCCTTACTTGTCTGCTTTGCATCTGCTTGGCTTCTGAAAGGCCAGTTCATTACTTTCAATTTTCTGTCTGAAGCCTCTCTGCTTAACTGTATAGAGCTATTGACTTTGGGGAGAGCAAACTAATGGCATGTCATTGCTCTAGTTCCAGCAGAGGACTTGTTTTTTTAATTTATTTTATTTATTTATTTTTTCCTACTCCGATGTACTGTAGCTCCCAGGACTGGGGCCTTTTCCGACTCTACTTTCCTTAATGCCTCGACTGTAAAATGCTAATTCACAAGGCAAAGCTAGCTGCCTGCTTTCTCAAATGATCACAGTCCCCGCTTGTTCGCTAAGTGTCTGGGGCCATGCCTGATTGAGCTGCCAACACAGCCGCCCCACAAATGAGTGTGACATTGAACAAGCGCTAGCTCGTTTGCTAGCTCGTTTTTGCGGGGGAAGGAAGGTTCGCGGCATTGGCTGGCGCTCGAGGTCTCTCTCGCTCACCTGTGTTTGTTATTGGCTGCGGAGGTCAGCATCCCTCAGGAGATGAATCATCTTGTTTAATTACACCTGTGTGATTAGCTGAAGGCTAGGAGGAAAAGCCGAAATCCCCGCAGCCACAAGCTTATTAATGCATGCACTCTCAAAGTCAATGCCGCGTGTTCTCAAGGAGACCGGCCCCTCAAATTGGTGGTTAATGGACAGAGACAAGGCTGCAGTCAGCACCTTCATGGTGCGAGTTTGTATGTATACGTCTGTGTGTGTGTGTGTGTGTGTGTGTGTGTGTGTGTGTGTGCGTGTGTGTGTGTGTGTGTGTGTGTGCTGACAGTGCAAACGGGTTGCACAGGAGGTGAGTGAGAGAGTTTGCATCTCTGAGACCTCTTCCACCCACATACAGATACACACACACACACACACACACACACACACACACACACACACACACACACACACACACACACACACACACACACACCTTTTGTAGTAATAAACACCTCAAGATGAATAGGCTCCCCTGTACTGCCCTCTTCTCAGTCACACAGCATGCTTTTCTCTCTCTCTCTCTCTCTCTCTCTCTCTCTCTCTCTCTCTCTCTCTCTCTCTCTCTCTCTCTCTCTCTCTCTCTCACTCTTTTTCTCTCTCACGCACTTTCTTTCTCTCTACATCAGCATCCTTACTTCCTGCCAGCTAACTCCGTGACCATACGAGATCCCCTGCCTCCCTTTGATTGGCTGGCCCCCGAGGGGCATCGGGTCGCCGGGATTCCTGAGGCTACGCTCTGGGATTGGTGTTGCCGCACGGAGATAACAGTCCTGCCCGTCGGGTTATCAGAACCGCGCTCGCTGTTAATCGGCTTTTCCGCGCCGTTGTGCGAATACCGTCGTGGTTTCGGGCCAGACCCGGCTAGCCGACCCGGCCTCCTGCTGCTTACGTAGCAGAATGCAAATGGGCAGGCAGTCAAGGTTAATTTACTTAGCTTGCCACTCTTGCGGTAGCCTCATCAGTGCCTTTGAACACTCTCGCACATTGTTGTTTTGGATCCCACACAGAATGTAAATACCAATCATGAAGAGAGAGAAAACAGTTGACAGTCTACAAAGCAAACCTTTGTTGTAGTGAGATTCTTTTGGTGTGAATGTTAAAATTGATGTATACAAGTGGTTGTGGTGTCTTTTATTGTTTTTAGGAGGGGGTGGGGGGGGGGGGAGGCGTTTGCAATTGAATGATCACATCTGTGCTTAACTCCATAGCTTTGTAGTCTCTGGGTTGATGCTGTGTGGTAACTGTTTTGCTTGTTTATTTCAAGTTTGTTTGTTTTTCTTGTTTGTCAGAAGACTGTGACATATGGCTGTGAAATTCCTGAGTGTACAGTTCAGGATTGGAATCATTCAGCAGAACGAGGAATATTTAACCAAATCAAGAACAATAAAAAAAGAGACAAAATAAGGGAAAGAAAGGAAAAAGGGGAAGTTTTCAGTGATCATTTTTTTGAAGGCCATCACAGCATGCGGTCTTTGTTCCCAGAGTTTTTTTCCTTTTAGGTAAGAGCTAGTGACTAGTGAGTGCTCGTGATGATGGTGACGGTGATGGAAATTAAAAAAATTTTTTTTTGCTTTGGTCCCACTCAGTGAGTAGGTTGCACATGATTATGGTTCATTTTCAAAGGATTCTTATCAGTGGGTTTTGTTTGAGAGAGAGAGAGGGGAGAGTGAGATAGACAAAGACATGAAGTTACCTTCCTTTGTCCTGTGTACTTTTGAACATCCTTTTTAAGTATAAATCAACCTCTTTCAAGGGGAGAATAACTAAAGACATTTTCCCTGTTAGCTTCCTTAAAAAAAAAAAAAAATTACCCAAGGGAATGCAGACAATGCACAGCAGTTTCTCATTTGATGTCTTTTAAAAGAGACTGCCTAGTTGTGCGTGGAGCTGAGGCGGAGACACCTCTTTGTGCGGCGTGCCTGACAATGACTGGCAATTACTGTATAAGACTCAAACCAATAACTAATTTTCCAGATATGGAATCTCTTAGGAAGTAAGGTGTGCTTCGATTTGTGTGGATCGGTACACAATAGTGTTTCCACAAAGCCAAGGTCTATAACCTCTCTCCATTAGGGCTGCAGTAGGTGTAGAAAGAAGCATAACATGGTACTGTAAGTGTTTTCCTAGAGTAACATCAAATTACCTGTTGCAGGGTAATTGTGCTTAATGCTAACAGGATTCAAAGACTTCTATCTTCAAGGCTGAAGACCTACATGTGAGGAGAGAAAGGGGAAGAGCATTCCCTTTCTCAGTACATTGACATACACAAGTCAGACACTCAAGTCTCATATTGCATAGGCATTCTCATAAGCAATGTCTGTCGATAGCTTGAATTAAAATGGTGCTCGGAACAAGAATCGCTTGTTGCAGTTATGAAAAGTGGAGTTTTTAGCTTCTACTTTTGATCACTTTTCTTAGCGTGCATTGTTTAATTTTCGGTCGCCGTGTTGTTAAAAATGATACTTCACTCTAGAATCTGAAAGGCACAGACGCTTTACAAGATCGCTCCTCTGTAGCTGCGCACAGGATCGGTTCCCTCACTGCCGAAGGCAGATAGCCTGTCTCTGAAAAGAACTCAACAAATTGTGATAAATGCTACTTCTGCTTGGGTTTCGTCCCATATGCTGTCAGCCTTGGCAGGGGGAGGAAAACATCTTCAAGTGCATGAAGCTGTACGGGGGAACATAAAAAAAAAAAAAAAAGTAGACAACAAAAGCAAATGATTAAAAATGTTTTGGTAGACACAAGGGAATTTGGTATTCTGACAGCTGTGTATGAATGGCGGTCCTTTATGCGACATCCCTGCCTCTCTCCCCTGCCTCCAGGGAACGAAGGCTAGTCCCGACGGCCTGGCGTGCCGAAAACCTCGGCTGTTCCGCTGATAAATCAGCGCTGCCTGCTTTGCTGGAGTAATGTGCCAATGCTCTCGCCTATACCCACTGGAGCGCCGGCAGTGAACGCTTGAAGTGTCTGCATAAATTGACAGTGTGAGAAGCGAAGAAAACGTGCCTCTGGCTGTGGGTTTGCCTTTGCAGCGCGGTGCTATGTTGCGTTTCGCTGCTTAGCACTCCTCTGAGCTGCTTGGGCGTAGGTTGGGTTCACTCTGATCTGCTGTGTTGGAGTAGCTTCGCCATACAGTATTCTTTCACCAATGCTCACACTTGTACCTTATACCGTGTGACACACACACACACACACACACACACACACACACACACACACACACACACACACACACACACACACACACACACACACACACACACACACCCACACCACACACACACGCACACACACACACAGAAAACAGCACAAGACCAAAAAAATGTGCTGCTGTTGATTACTGTTAATTTATCCTTGTAGGCTATGTCTCCCACTGAGCCTCCAGCCCCCTGTATTGATACCCATTTCCATGGAGACGCATATAAATCTATTGCCTGTGTGGCACTATTTTTTTCAAATAGCAACCAGAACTTAGTTTGGTGTTTAACCAGAAGATGTACCTTGAATTGTCATGCTCTCACAATACATTTTAATTGTGGTGTGCTTGTTTAGAACGCTTGACAAGATATCTAGTTGAAGGGCCACTTCAGCTATAAACTGTCTTGAATGCATAATTGGTAGGCCTGCATGTTTGTTTGTTTGTTTATTTATTTATTTATTTTGAATGTGTCACCCTGGCTGTATTTGTGGTCGTGCTTTGCGTGACTAGTTAAGTACGTGATAAATAGGGTCTCATTTCGGTCTCTGATTCTTGGTGTTTGTTTCTCATTAAATCGCTTTCTCAGTTGGACGTGTTGCATTCAGCTTAATTAAAAGATCTCGTTGATGCATAAATGAAATAGCTATCTGAAACATCTGAGTGCGTTAAGTTGAAGGAGTTGATCAAAGCCTCACCAGACGGAAGGGCATCACACAATGAAAATGTTTTTATAATTTTCCATCACCTTGTGTTTCATTCTCCACGTTCCATTTTTGTAGTCATTAAAATTCTTTTACCTTGCAGCCCTTGTTTTTACACTCCCCTGAAACGAGTTCCCAATGGGCCTGATCATTGAAATTGAGCCAGATTTATAATGCTATGGTTACACATGTTCATACCATTGACAGGTTGACAAAGTTGACCTCATACTTTTTAATGCCCACAGAATATGTAAACAAACAGGTTGCTACAAGCAATTGTTGTTGGCAAAACTTGCAAAAGGAGACGGTTGGCACCGAAATGTTGGTACAGGACATTCCTGACAGCACCTGCAGGGTAATCCATGTTGATAGAAATGACAAATGTTTCTGCTGGGCTTTTTGGATCACTCCTCTGACTTGTTTTATGTCTTATCAGTAAATCCAGTCTTGAAAGTCGTCCAAGCCAGCCATGCTAGCTGTGTAATTATCGTGTCAAAAAGGTAGAGCCCCGACTCGACAGGCACTCTCATACTTCTGATGACCCTGCTCTCTGTTTGGCTGCCTTAATGGCACAGGCCCGGGTGTAGCTCTCAATCTCGCTACTTCTTGTCAAGTGAGCAACGGCACTTCATCGTTTATGTAGACTACAGGTTATACTACTTTTCCTACACATTTCCCCCTCAGGAAGAAGGCCCCTCCATAGCACATTAAAATCAAATCTGTATCATTTTTGTGGCTGACTGCCCAAGATGGCTGGATGTTTTTTTTTCTTCTTGTCAAAGTCTCCTCTCTGCTCTCCTTGAGGTCGTGTCCACTGGTGTGTGTGTGTGTGTGTGTGTGTGTGTGTGTGTGTGTGTGTGTGTGTGTGTGTGTGTGTGTGTGTGTGTGTGCTGTGGGAGGGTGGGGGAACTCCTCCATTAACAGCACATTAATCTGAGTGCTCGCCCTGGAGGTGAACGCCGGCTTCTCTTGCGTTTTGGCCCACCTCTCTACTCCCGGCCCCCTGTCTCTCAGCTCAAAACACACCGGGTAATTTATCCTGCGTTCGCCTGCCTGCTTGCCTGCGACGGAATGGACGTGGGCGAACAAAAGTTGCTTGTTCGACACGTATCCCGAGGCTCAGCTGAAAGCCTAACTCTAAGGCTACTCGAAGGCGATCCCACTACACGAGGCTGACCCAAACCCTCCCGAAACGGGTCCTGTGCATGGTCAGCTTTCGGGAAAGGCACTGCCTACTGAAGTGCGGCGAGCCAGCTGCCGACGTCTTTATCTCCCGATACCAGAGCACAAGTCCTCCATTTCCTCTGAGGTAAAGTCAGTCTCCGCAACATTCTTCAAGCTCTGGTAACCACCTACATACCAATACAGTACCATACAGCCCCTGTTCCCCTAAATTTAGTCTCTCTTGCTCAATCTCCCATGCACAGATTTGATGTGGCAGGTGTCAGTTAAAACTGAGTGAAATAGAAAAAATTAGAGAAGCAAATTAATTTTAGCGGATTTATGGTGTGTGATACTGGTCCCAGTGTGAGCCTTAGGGCCCTTAATGCGACTGTGATTCGTGAGACAAGGCAACTTTCCGCTGGCCAAAACTAACGAGGCCTATCGTCTGAAATGGACCTAGACGATAAAATGGACGTGTCGGGGACATTATCTTAACACAATCAGTGCAATAATGATCACTGTTGGGTAACGTTCAGAGGGGAAGTCAGCCTGGCTTGCGTGCCACTTTTGCTAATAAGTTTAGAGTACCTAGGCTTGACATTTCGAAATGAGCTCATTTTTCTATGCCTCATTTGTATTTAGTCAGAAATGTGTTTGACTCACAGAGGCTTTCTTATGCTAGCTTCCTGGAGGCTAAGCCTCATTGAGCACTGAAACACAATTGTGCCCCAAATGTACTTCTGTTCTTACCCTTACTGTCTCTCTTTAAAATACACATAGAGGCCTATATTTTTTCAAGGAGTATAGCAAGACATAAGCTTAATTATCTGGGAACAAAAGTTTCCTTAAAAGACCTGGACATCCATCACCGTTGGAATACTTGGAAAAGCGTGCAAACGTTTCTGAAGATTAAGTAGACCTCAACGTGCCACACTTCAGCCTCATCTTTTTTAATAACACGGGGAGGTCGTCGAGTCAAGTCGATCTGTCCCAGTTCTTGCTGCCTTGGAAACCATCTCAAGGTTGCGTTTGGAGTGTGCACCTCCGCAGCGATGTAAATAAATTGCCTTTGACGACAGTTCCCTGACGCTTCACGTCTTCAAAAACGAGACCTTGCTGCTGCTCTGCATATGTTTTCTTCTGGGACGTTTGTCAGGGTCAGGGTGCATTTTTCTAGACGTGAATTAATTAAGCCGGAAGCGGCGTTAAGGCGCCTTCATCGTGCAGTGTTTGAATGATCGGGCAGATGTGTTAAATCTCACCATTTGTTTAGCACAGCTGTGCGCAGCCTTTTTTTTTTTTATTGTCAAATCAATACTGATGACTCAGGGGAATTGTGTCCTGTTTTGTTCCCCAGATTCCATTGTATTCTCTAACCAGGTTATTATTTCATGGAGAATGACAGAGGAAGGAGAGGAACATTCATTCCTATGAATAGACACCAAGTCAGGCCTTTTGCCTCCTGTTATGTCTTTGTTCGCATGGATATTTTTCCATTGAGCTCAGTTCATCTGTGGGATGTTGTGCGCTTATCTCAATTGGGTTGGAAATCAGGGCTAACATGGATAAATTAGACAGTGTTTAGGCAGTGTCCCCCTTTTGTGTTTGTATTAGGCCTAAAATTATTCATAGCTTAGTTATTAAAAAGAAGTTTATAAACTGTTTAATCGCAGCTACAATGACGTTTACACATTTAGCAAACCCCTTTTATCCAAAGCGACATTTTGTCAACTCTCATTTAATATCCATTAAGGTTAAGTGCCTTGTTCAAGGACACAACGGTGGCATCCAGGATTCAAACTCACAGTTTCCAGACTACTAGCATGCTAGCCAGGTTCCTTAAATGCTACTTTCACTGCTCATGTTGACCTCAACCTGGTAAATTTGGTCTTTCACAAATGGCAAGTTTTTCTTACAATACAGTCTTAGCCAATATATAGGGAGAGATAAGTTACTGGTTAATACCAATGATGGTCATGACTCATGCTCCCTTTAATGCATTATGGATGTTGTTTCAGGGGAGGCCATCAACCAAGGCTTAATATTAGCCTAAATCATGTTCACCTTCCTGCACACTGGCTCTGTTCGATGGTAATTGTGTGAATTACTGGGGGGCCCTCCTGGTCATAAATTAGTGATGCGGGTGTTTGTTAGGACGTATTGGGGATGGATGTTGCAGTAAGTGATCTCGGTGCCTGTGGGGCTCCTTTTGCCACCAGTAGAGATGCATACATGGTCTCTCTCTCTTTCTCTCGCTCCTCTCTCTCTCTCTCCATCCTAATGGATCTCACAAGCCCTCTGAAATAGTGCTGTGAAATCCTCCCATGGGGCGTTTTGACGGAAAACATCCCTGCGATTTCACCACATTACTGTGAAGCTGGGTGCGTGCCTCCCCTCCCTCCCTCCCTCCCTCCCCTCCATTGCTCAGGATTCACCACTCCCTTTTACCAGAACGGCCTAATGGAGTTAGTAACGATGTTGATAAAATCCACTGGATTTCAGTGAGTTATAGTCCTTTTTGAACCAGGCTTCCTACCATTGCCCATTTCAGCCCCAATGTTAGGAAATGCACTAAGGTCAGTGTTGTGCAAGTTTATGTTTTATGCGTGTGTGTGTGTGCTCACGCACATGCTGTTATATGGAAGACAACAAACGCAGTATTTTCATGGGACATTTGTATTTTCAAGGTCCAAAAACTCTCACACTAACAAAGGCCTTTAAGCTGAAATGTTTGTGGTCAACCCTTGTGTTGTAATTAAAAAAAGGTTGAAAGGAAAGAGCTAGTGCTATCCATCTTCTCCAGCCTGAAATGACTGCCAAGGATGGATGGATGTTTGTAGCAGTGACTGCATGTGGGCTAAGTTGAGGTGAAGGCTAAGTGGGAATGAGGATAAAGACTGCTGTGCTGCTGATTCGCTTTTTGGGTTCTCACCTCCGGCTCACTCCAGCTCATGTCGCCGATCACAATGACTACAACCTCACCGCTCTGTTCTGTTCCTCTTCCTTGTTTGTTTGTTTGTTTGTTTGTTTGTTTGTTTGTTTACTTTATTTATTTATTTTTGTACTTACTGATTTATCTTGCTGGTGCCTTGGGTTGCTGCTGCTTTCCGCTGTTGGCTGCGATGTCTGTTCCCAACCTGAAACATCTGTTGTCATCCTCTCCGTGTGGAGAAGTGTGACCGCACTCTGATGCCTACGCAGCAGCGCTGCAGTTTGGTTTTAGAAGCACACTGTACTCTCACCAGCCACGCCAACGCCATTGACACCACCACCGCTGCATCTGTTTTAAATGTACAGTTGTTGTTGTTGTTGTTGTTGTTTTTTGTTGTTGTTTTGTTATTTTCAGGGCAGCCCAGTGTTACACCAGAGATTCACTAGCAGGAAGTAAGCATTTTATTCAGATGGGCAGACACTGTGGAGACTGGTGAATGTAAAATATCACAGGCCCTGTGTCTGTGTCTTTGTGTGTGTGTGTGTGTGTGTGTGTGTGTGTGTGTGTGTGTGTGTGTAACACAGACTCATTGATGTGCAGTCCCCTCAGTCCCTGTAGCCTACAGGCCAGCCAGGCAGAGTAGAAAGCTTTGTACAAAACGCTAAATCCATTTTGCGCCATTTGCCTCTTTCCAACTCCCTCCCCTTCCATTTCACCTCCCTCACTTTCTGCCACCCATCCCTTCCTTCTCTCTCTCACCCCCCCCCTCACCCTCCCTCCTTCCCAGTTCCACTATCGGACCTTTTCCCAGTAGCGAGTAGTGATTGCATTCTGATCCAGTTAATCATGGCGTTTGAATGAAACACGTGTGTTAAGTGCCCTTACTGTCTGTAATTAAGGTGATGGGAAGCGGCTGCCATCAGGCTAATTCCTATGCTGCCTGTCGTTGGGTGGAAATTGATTTCAACACTGTCAAGGCCCAGGTCGGGTGTCTCGCATCAATCTCTCCAGCCCTTAAAGAAAGCCCAGCCATGCCACGCCACAGGACTGACAACAGCCAAGAGACATTGGGAGCATGTGTTGAGCACAGTGGAGCGGATAAACACTCACACTCACACACACACACACACACACACACACACTCTCACACACACACACACACACACACACACACTCTCTCTCTCTCTCTCACACACACACACACACACACACACACACACACACACACACACAGAAAAGTGTCACTATTGCACAAAGACAGACAGACAGGCACACAGACTTATTGACACACACACACACACCAGGTATAAGACTAACAGGCGTCCTTTCTCGTCCAGCACCAATCACAGTGGCCTAAACTTCAGTTTGCCTGCTGGGGACCAACGCTGTGTGTGTGTGTGTGTGTGTGTGTGTGTGTGTGTGTGTGTGTGTGTGTGTGTGTGTGTGTGTGGAGTAGTTACCTCACACCTCTCATTCCTGGCAGCTGCGTACTGTGTGTGTGTGTGTGTGTGTGTGTGTATTGTGCTATGTGTGTGTGGTGGCGGCCCGCCCTGGCCAAGCCCTGGGCTACGAGACAATTGCAAGCTGATAAGTCTGTCAGTTTAACGTTACCATGAATCACTCTGTGGATATGTGTGTGTGTGTGTGTGTGTGTGTGTGTGTCTGTGTGCTGGCCGTTCTCAAGGATTTCCTCACAAATCGTCCGATCGCTCGCCGCGCTTCTATATTTAAATTACAATCCGCTTGGAATAAGAAAAGAACCTTAAACAGCTACTTAGGATGACCAGTGGCAGAAAGCACACATTTCTATTCTGTTTCAGATAGCCTAATATATTATATTAGGGGCTTATCAAATAAATATTAAAATGACAGCAATGGACTTGCCCTCAGGACATCCCTGTGAAGGGTAGCGTGGAGGAATTATTGAACTGCTACAGATTCACTTATGAATGTTTCCATTAAGTAAGGAAAATACAATTATATTGGAGCAAGACAGGAGACCGGGAAAGAGAAGGAGGGAGAGGAGGAAGAGAAAGATGGAGAGATGGAGCGGGAAAAGAGTGAGAGAGGAGGGAGGAGAGGTAAGAAAGAGGGGGAAATAGAGGAGGAATCAAAGAGAAAAAACCCCATAAAGAACCCCTAAAGGAGGATGAGTGGGAAAGAGTGGAAGAGTGTGAGAGAAAAACAGACAAAAGACAACAGAGAGTGTGGAGAGATTTTGTGTGTGTGTGTGTGTGTGTGTGTGTGTGTGAAGGAGAGCGAGAGGGAGAGAGAAAGGCCTTCTGCACTGCACTGCTTGTGTTGTTTAGGCCTCAGGACCCTGCTGGACAGTTTGGCATTCGACCCACACACACACACACACACACACACACACACACACACACACACACACACCCCTCCGCCCCTCCACCACCTCTCTCTCTCCCCTCCACCTGCCACCTCTCTCTCTGTCATCACTGGGATAATTAAAATGATCCAGACTGAAGGCTCGGGCTGACTCCTGTGCCGACCCCTCCGTCTCTCCTCTGACCCTCGTTCTGGCCGAGCGTGTCAGTCCCCGCCGGGGCCGCCCGAGCCACGCACGTCACTCGCCATGATGGATGGGTGGTGGATTCATGGATTCATGGCTCGGGTTTTTTGAGTGGCAGCTAATTTTTGTCCCCCCCCTCTTCCTTTTTAATTCCCTGTGCATGTTGTTATCTAATAATGGTGTTGGCCATGCATTTATGTGCAACATTACTTATGCTTGGCCAAGTGAATTACCCCCAAAACTATGGCCATCTGTTTGCTTGAGAGAGAGAGAGAGAGAGAGAGAGAGCGGGAGAGAGAGAGAGGAAGACTTGATTTGCATTTCAATCCGCATGGGTTTTTTGGCACTGACACCCATGACAAAAGTTTAGTAGCTTGTGGCACATAATGTTGTGTAATTCTCCCTCTTTGAAGGCTGCCCTCTCTTTCAGTCCACTGCGCTGAATGCTATATATTTTTTTTGTCTGTCGCTGGACATGTCCCTATACAATCTAGCAGAGGACAATGGAAGCGAGGCATTTTTCGCTAAATGCATTCAGTGCCTTCTGCTCCTAGCAGTTATCACTTTAATTTGATTAGTGACCTGGTAACCATGAATGTGTCGGACTTCTTCATTCAAGTCCATCGGGGGCGGGGGGCGGAGAGGGGGGGGGAGGGGGACCCCGAAGGGTGGGGTCGGGGTGACACTGGAATCGCCGCCCACCCTTCCATCTCGGGTGCGGAGCTGTCATGTTGGCACACACACAAACGGGAGAGCACATGATTAATGGCCGGGGCTCGTGGTGCCATTGTCTCGCTCCTGGTGACCGGACAGAATAACCAGCAGCGCCGCCCGTTTTGCATGCGCACCAGCCTTGAGCCCCAGCGTCGCTGCCTCTGCCTCTGCCTCTGCCTCTGCTGCTGCGGCTGCTTTGGTTGCTTTGCTTTGCTCGGCGGAACAGTTGGCTGGGTGGAGTGTGCGCTCAATGTCCAGGGCACGGTGTCAGGGAGCCTCACAGGAAACCAGGAGGGAGAGGACAATGTTACGCTAAATAGAAACCCCAGGCTGACCGCCAACTATGCCACATCAACAGCCATTTGAAAAACATGATTGTTTGGAAAACATACACAACCCGATTTCAAACATCTGAACAACTTATTAAAACACTGGAAGTCACAGTCTCGTATATTTGACAAATGTTAAAGAGATTTTGAGGTTTAGTTGGGGAACGCATAACCAGGAGGGAGAGGACAATGTTACGCTAAATAGAAAACTCCAG
>JAODXP020000006.1:3057947-3087947 GCA_027497455.2 Sardinella longiceps | reverse complement strand
GTTGTGCCACACCTCAACCCGCCTCAAAGCCAACACTGATTGGACGTTCATTTGGCGAACTACTCCAAATTCTTTTCAACGGAGAGTAGCCAGACTGAGCTGCGTGTGAAGACCTGAAGCTTACGAGATCAGTTCGGTCTCACGAGGCTAAGCCTGACCCCCACTGGCAGCCATTTTGTGATTGGTCATGTTGTCTTGTGGTTCTTAAAGACAGCTAGTTTTCTCTTTAGGTAATCTCTGAGATATAGATTAACTAATCGATAATTGCATTGTTTTACCTAGTTTGTAAATTGTAAATTGTTGTAATGGTACTATTGTTATTTACATTTGTGTCTATATCTGGACTGTTTTAAACGTTTATGCCATAGAGTTAAATGGGAGTACAATGGAACAGTGTAGTGTTGGTCATACCCAACCATTCTACCCGATGGATGTGGATGAGCTCTGATATATAATGGATCTTGTTTTTGTGTGTGTGTGTGTGTGTGTGTGTGTGTGTGTGTGTGTGTGTGTGTGTGTGTGTGTGTGTGTGTGTGTCTGTGTGTCAGCATCTGGTGCATTGACATGCAAACACAGGACTGACATTTAAAGCTGACCTCACGCAAATGAGCGCCCCTGCTTGCCCCGGGTGGAGCTCCGGCAGTCACGTCCGTCCGTCTATCCACCGCCGTGCCCTGTGAAGAGAAAAGAGGATGTCCGTAATTCACCGGACCTTTCCCATCGAGCGAAATGATTATTCTCAGCGTCGGACTTCCTGCCAGGTCGATTGACTTCTGAAGGAGGGATGCAGGGTTGATCATGTAAAGGGCATCGAGAGATGTATCACCTTTTTAAAAGATCATTTGAACTAGTTAATGGAGGACGCAAATAAATGTCTCCCATCGCGGAAAGTCAATTAAATAGACATTTTTATAACATATGATATGCTTCACTAGATTAACACACAACCCCTCGTGCACTGAATCATTCCCCTCCTCCCGATGTTGCGCTAACAGATGCTTTGTGAAAATAGGCCGCTGTTTTGGAGTGTTACTGGCCAATAAGTCATTTTCCTCAGTCAATAATTCACCTAGGCTCCCTGTGTGGCGACGCTACTCTGCGCTGGCCCGATGGTGCCTCCTGTTAATTTGTATTAATGTCAGATCGTTTCCCGAGGAGATGGATGTGTGCGCATACTCTGTGCTGCCAGGCAAGAAATTGGATTCATTAAGGGGACAGGAGGTTGTTGGGTCCGGAGCCTTATAATTTCAGGTCATTGATTTACCATGGACAAACAGGAGAGAGAGAAAGAGAGAAAGAGAGGGTGAGGGAGAGAGGGTGAGGGAGAGAGGTGAGGGAGAGAGAGTGAGGGAGAGAGGGTGAGGGAGAGAGAGAGACAGAGAGAGACAGAGAGAGACAGAGAGAGAGAGAGAGAGAGAGAGAAGAAAAAGGGAGGGAGAATGAATGAGAAAGGGAAAGGAAGAACGGAAACATGCAAAAGAAAGAAAAAAAAAGAACGTTAGCCCAAGCAAGGCCATGACAGAGACCAGACACACAAAAACCGTCGCTAACTATTCCGTTCTGGCCATGCCAAGGGAGTACAGAGGAACGCGTGCAACAATAGAGCAGTGAGCACACTCTTCTAGCTCTATAGCCGTTTCCTTTGTGAGTTTCGAAAATCACCACAAGACCTTGAGGGGCGTTGAGAGCCTTTCCCTATAACTAAGACCATCTTTTACAAGGCAAAGCTGAACACGAGTCACAATGACAACAGAGCACAAAAGTGACAGGCCTCCATTGGCTCTACCACAGCTGTCACTTGGAAAGTAATGTTGTGGTACCCCCCCCTCCCCTCCCTCCTTTCCCTCCTTACTGGAAACAGCACGTATCCTTTTCTGTCTCTGCCCATTTGGATAGGAGCGTGTGTTTATGGTCTGTGCGACTAATGGGTGGGAGATGGGTGCCTGGAGTTCGGGACAGATGTGGGAGCAGAGACAGCTTCAGGTGATGGATATAGCCTGGGGAGGAAACTTCCAGAAAAAAAAAAAAAAAAAAAGCCTTCTGTTTAGTGTCTTTGTCACTGACCCATGAACTTTTCTCAACACACACACACACACACAACACACACACACACGTGTTAACATAAACACACAGTGATATGTACACACACACACACACATTGACTTTCACTGTAGTGTATGGCATATGTGCTCTGTACACTTTGCGGACGATGATTTTGGCAGGAAGGCATTCGTAGTGGGAGGTACGCGTGGCGGCTCCGGGCTCGGCTTCTGACCTCAGTTCCGCTCCATTCTTAGCAGACGTTAAATGAGAGGGTCGGTCTTTGATGTGCAAGATGTCTTGGACACGATACAAGCTAGCAAGGGAAGGCAAATGGCTCATTAGCTGGAGTTTTCGCTATTTTATTTTGGAAAGCCCAAGTTGCGCTCTGGGAAATGGGTCTAAGTAAACACAGGGGTTCGCAGACTTGGAACACACACACACACACACACACACACACAGACACAGACACAGACACAGACACAGAAATTGTAGAGGAACAGTTTTGGAAGGGATCCTCAGTGTATACATCACCATATAAAAATTGAAATGGCTTCAAATAGAAAAGGGTGGGAGGGTTAGAGATTTGCCTCCCATACTGCTAACGATAAATGTTGCCTCTTATCATAAATATAATTTTTTTTTCTAGTCCAGAGTGGTCCTTACTGAAAAAAGTCAATGATTGTGACATTTCTAGAAAAAACTCCGGTTTAAAAATGCCTAAATAGATTTGGCATGACTCATCATTAACCTTTTAGAATAACACATGGACATATGCTTCCTATATTTTAAATCTTTTGCCCTCCCTTGGAGTGCACATTTTATTTCCCTCGTGAGTGCTTATAAATGTAAAATAGTTCTCCTCTGACATCGGCGCATCAACGTTAAACAGTCTTTACTCCATAGGAGGTCTATCAACACCTGGCATCATTAATAAGGTCTATTCACGCACTGAGATGTGGCTAACCATTTGTTAAAATGTTTTATTGTTTCCGTATCTATAAATCTTTCTCCATCTGGCTGAATGGCAGAATACGTGTCTCCACCATGGCCTGTGAAGTTCATTTTTCACATTTCTTCCATGACCCTGCTTTCAACTGTCCTGGGTGACCTGCGATTAGTCGTTTAGGCTTCTGTTGGCATCATCAGGCTCTCTATTGAGGAGGGGTCACCGGAGGTCAAATCCTCAGTGGTCAACCGAAGGTCCCGGCTTGTGGTTGATAAACTTCAGCCATAACGTATGGCCTTGCCCTCCTGCCATTCTTTCAGAGCCTAGTTAGATCTATAGTTGCTGTGGGGTTTTGGTGAGGTCAGGCCTTTGAATAGGAGTCCTTTCATGAGGAAAATCCTAGGTAGCATCAACATCAGTAAATTATTTCTCTGGGTCCTGAAAAAGATTGTGGATGAGCGAGCAGTTTATCAACAAAGAGGTCAAAGGGTAAACTGGGTCACTTGAGGTCATACAGTAAGTGCTTTTTTTTTACTCTGACCAACATTTGTCACCAGGTAAAGTCAGTTAGCTCAAAAGCAAGTTAAAATGTATCTCACTAGTTGTGTAATATATATATTTGGCCTAAAATATGACTATCTATAGTGATATTTTAGCCCCAATGTGGACAGCCCTTAACTCTGGGTAAAGAAAATAAGCATTTCTCGCAAAACTGTGGTGGGCCTCTGTTGTATCTAAGTGGTGAAATGCTAAGAAGTCATTAGAGGGACTGGGGAGTAATTTACTTAGAGCAGGAAAACCATCAATAATGCGCGTGCACACACACACACACACACACACACACACACACACACACACACACACACACACACACAGACACACACACACAAAATACACACACACACACACACACACACTCTTTCTGGTAAGAGGCAGAGCTCCTAGCTAATGAAATTGAGGTGATCTCATCTGTACGGAAGAGCTTGATGCTTGAAGTCCAGGCGTGCGTGTATGACAAATGCAAAACAATGTCAAGATTAAAGATTGCTCCAAATGTCTAAGCCAGGGGCATTACGGATTTTGCCAAGAAGGCTGTTTTTAGTCCCTTATATTCAGTTGGTTCAGGAAAAAGGACAGAAAACATTCTGATGCTAAATAAGCAGGTATGAGTATTCTTTTCATAGAGCTATGGTTAGATCTTGCTTTTTCCCCCACATAATTGGACTGAAATGTGTTATCAATTGCATGCTTTACAATTTATCAAAATCAAAACTAGGAAATGAAAATATTACCCTTAACCAACTTAGCACAAATATTACCCTTAATAAACTAAAAACAAATTTTACAGAAATATTTGTGTGTGGCACTGAGCTCAATTGTCCCAAAGAGTTTGAGAACTGACTCTGTGTTTGTGTTGTGGTTATGCACCCTTAAAAAAGCTCTCTATTTGCCAGTAACCAACCATTGTTTTTTTTTTTCAGAAATAACTGTGTCTCCACAATCATAAACCATAATATGCAGATACATTGGCAATGAAACATTTTCAGTTTGGTAACTTAGCTTGGAAACATGCTCTTGTTGGTGGCTTTCAGATTTGTGGGTTTTGTGAAAGGATTGGAATCAGAATGTGAAGAGAATTTTGTTGTTTCTGAGCAACGGGTGATTGGCTGAGCCATTGAAAGACAAAGTCCTTTGTTAGTTCTGTGTTGTCACGGCATTGGTGGCTTTTAAGAGAAAAGAAAAAAACATAATCCAACAGAATACTGAAATGACAGTGGTTTTTTATAGGAGTGAAATATCAACAGTCATTGGTACGGGACAGGGTTTTATTAAACAAAAGCTAAAAGCAGAGCTAAAGGCTGTGCTTTCTCTCAATGCTGATGTGTACTGATATATTTAGTGCAAAAGGACAGTCTGTGTACACTTAAGGTTTGGTTCAATTCTACTGCTCTCTCTTAACCTCTTCCCCCGTACTGTAATTAGTGTTGTGTGAGTGAGTCGTGTGTTTGAGACCGCATGCATGCGTGTGCAAGCGCGGGGGCGCAATGACGCAATGGGAGTGTGTCTCGGGTATTTCTAGTGCCTTATCTTGGTAAACATCTATTCATGGTTATCTCTGTGTGTGTGTGTTTGCCTGCTTGATTTATGTGTATACATGTGTGCTTGCCTCTCTGGGTGTCTCTGGGAGTCTGAGTGCGAGCCTGTGTGTGTGTGTGTGTGTGTGTGTGTATGTGCGTGCGTGCGTGTGTTTGTGTGTGTGTGCGTGCGTGCGTGTGTGTGTGTGTGGGCCTTGCATAAATGAAAGGCAACAATGTCTTTCCGCCAGGGGCCTGGAGCTGTCTCTGTGTTTACGGCCAAACGCGGCACGCTGACAGGCAGCCCCAGCAGGGCCCGTGCCACCCTCCGTATGGTAGCTAGTCATTAGATACATCTCCCCCTGTGGCTGTGAGGCACATCTCGCCCGCGCCTCTCATTCCTCCACAGGGCTAATTTAGACAGTCGCCGCAGACAGTCGCACTGATATTTCCCTACTCTGGCCAAACAGATAAGTCATACATGGCTAAGCCTAGCAAAAGATCACACTAAGCCCCAAGCGTATGCTGCTCTATGGTACAGACTCAGTGTGCTGAAGTGTCATAGTGTTGTGATGGGGAACAGAGAGAGAAAGCGAAAGATGGAGAGAGAGAAAGAGAAAGAGAGGCAGAGAGAAGAGAGAAAGCTGTACTTGGGTTTAAAAAACAGGGTGTCTATTGTGTGAACAGAGACCATGTGTTTAATTTTTATCCACTTTTATTTTGCAATATGACCAATATTTTATCATATTCAAGTGTGTATGAAAAAAAGTTAAGTCACTGATTTATTCTTTCAAAAAGCTAAATACATTAAGCATTGGATCAAGGCACATACAAGACAGGCCAAAGGGCATACAATGCACTTTGGTCTTAAGTTGTAAAGAACAACAAAATCGTGGCAACATAAAAGTGGCTTAAATTGGAAAAAATACAAATAATATTTATTATTAAAAGAACAAAAAAAATTAGCTGACACTTTGTATTCCAAAAAAGCCAAAATGTAATTCTTACCATATCATTTTTTTACTGCCCAGGATATATTACTTTTGAAGGGCGATGTTGACATTTATGTATGGAACACTGTACTGAAAGCTCTAATGTTGTTTTCCCTTGTTGACTTGAACAATTGAGATTTGTTGTCTCCTGTGTCACCTTGTCTGCCCTGGTTTCACTAAGTTGTGTGAAGATCTCTGTGTGCTTAAATGGCTCCCATGCTGTGACTCACTCAGTAACACTGAAGACACAGGAGTTTTAGTCCAGGGAACACTGTGCTGTGGGTCTGCATGTCTCTGACTACTGGGAGTAATCTATCTCCACAAGCAAAACAAAGCAGAGAAATATAGTCTGACACTACTCCTCCTTGGTTAACTCTTTAACTAGGATTCCAGGCACAGGCCCTGCGTTGCCATGACACTGTAGTATATGCGCTGTGCTCTTCCCTAGGCAAGACAAAATGGCCGAATTCCCTCCTTTTATTTAGTCAGCTGTGCCCTATTTTCCAAGGTATTCTTGTTTTTGCCTTGTCTATTTTTCTTTTTTTTTCTGACAGAAACATAGCAAAAAGAATGACCTGTGCTTTATACTACAAGTTCTCTAAAATCTGATTGTTCAACACAGCAATGAAAACCCACTTTCACAGTTGACAAGTCATCATATTTCAGTAGAACACAAAGTTTTTTTTAATTGGTCAGAAACCTTAAGCAAAGGAAATACAGTACAAATTACTACAAATCTCTAAAATATAGAATTGCAGTTTGTGACTGCATTCACTGTCAGCTCAGTGACGGCCTGCAATTTGAACATTTGTCTTTTAATAAATTGTCCTTAAATATAAATTATATGGCAAATGTACAGAACATTGCTTTCTCAGTCTCTTTAGATCCAGTGTGTTGCAAAAGACCAACTATTTCTCAAGTCACTCATTCATGATCGAATGTCTTTTCTGCTTATTTGTTTTAAGTCTGTCTGCAGTATCATGAGTGAGAATGGTCTGAATCTGGTATTCCACTGTCTCTATAGCTTCTGTTGTTCATGGTGTTCTTCATGTCGCTGGGCGGACTTTTGTAGAGGCTTAAGCCATTGGGAGGGAAAATAGTGTGTATCACAAACTCCTCCTTGGATACGGGCATGTGATTTATAGGAATCATCTGAAAAGATGCCTCCCTAATCTCAAGGATGGAAGTGTCCTTCTTTGTTCCGGCCTCGGCGTAGTCATCCTTCCTCCGCCGGCCTTTGTTGTATGTGCAATTTCTGGAAAACAGAGACCCATTGCGGTGCACATACCAGCACACCAGCGCCAACATGATGATGGCCAAAAGCGCCACGGCCCCTCCAATAATAGCAGCTAAAGGTAGACTTGAATTTTTGTAAGGCTCCTTCTCTTGTTCCCTGTTCAGGGTGGTGGTGGGGTTGTACGGTTTCAGGGAGCTGGTCTCTGTCTCTATGCAAACGGGCGCCTCATCTGACAGGTAAATGTTACTTGTCTCCATGGGAACCATGCATATCCGATAGGAGGATTCGGGCTCAAGGGCGGTGAGGAGATACTCCGTTCGCTCCCCTTGTACTATTGTCTCTGTGATGGACCCAAAGGCAGGGCTGTGTCCCAGCTTCAACCAGCTGAGCCGCAGTGCCGTCATGGGCTGGGACACCCTCCAGGAAATGTGAACGGTCTCTGCACTGCTGGATTTGACGTTGATAGTGATGATCTTTCTACCAGACGGCGTGGTGCTACGTAAGTTTTTACTTATATCTGGTTGTTTAACCACAGGTCTTTTAGTCACATAAGAGGGCCACTGTGGCTTGGAGGGTGGCAATGTGTTCATCACTGTCGTGGTTTCATAGATGGACGGTACATCCTCGTCTGTGCAATCAAACAGCTCGGTGGAAAGGTCTTTGATAGCCATTCCTTTCACCTTGTCTGGACCCTGGCACATGAAGCCCCGTACGTTGACCTTTGAGGGCAGGGTGCGCAGCCAGTCGCGAACCCACTTCATGTGACAGTTGCAGTACCAAGGGTTGTTCCGCAGCAGCAGCTGGGTGAGGTTATCCAAGTCTTCAAAGACACCCAGCGGCAGACTGCTCAGGTTGTTGCCCGACAGATCCAGACGATAGAGCTGCCTCAGGAAAGCGAAGGCTCCTGATGGCACCCGGTTGATGTGGTTGTCCTGCAACTGCAACTTCTCAAGGCTGGTGCCGGGCAAGTTGGCTGGCGGCGACGTCAATGAGTTGCGCACCAGCGAGAGCTCTGTCAAGTTGATGAGATTCACGAACGCCATCTCACCAATGCCCCGGTTGTTGAGGAGGTTCCCATCGAGCACCAGTCGCTTAAGATTGATGAGGTCCTGCAGTGACACCTCTGAAATGGAGGAGATGCGGTTGTCGTCAAAGCGCAGCTCCTCGATGGTCATCGGAAGACCGGAGGGGATGGTGCTGAGGTGGTTTCGTGACAGGAAGAGCAGCCGCAAGTGGTTGCTGTCCCTGAATGCCCCCTCCTCGATACTGACTGCTGACACAGAGTTGTCATCTAGGTGTAGCTCCTCGATGTATGGGATCTGACCCAGAGAGGCGTGGGTGATCATGCGAATGTTGTTCTCCTGCAGGTGAAGCTCCTTCACATTCAGAGGCAGGTTGGTCGGGAACTCGTCCAGGTTGTTGCAGTACAGATAAATCTTCTCCACGTTGACCAGCCTGCGCAGGTCTGAGGGTATCCCTGCACTCTTGATGCGGTTGTTCTGCAAGAATAGGACTGTGGCATCTACCGGTATTCCGCTTGGGATCGAGGTCAGCTCTCGGTCGTTGCAGTAGATGAACGTTCCATCACAGCGGCACTGGTTGGGACAGGGATCGGAAGAGACCAGTGGACTGGCCATACATAAGAGTAATCCAGCTCGGATGAGGAAGGCAAGGAGGAATCTGAATCTGTTCTGGCACACCATCTTGAGAGTTGTCTGTTGAGTAGACTGAATATGCAGAAATCCCCTGGAGGAAAGGGAGGGAGAGGGAGAGGGAGAAAAAAAACAGAACAGCAAATTTAATGCACAAGGCCTTTTGAGGAAAAGCACCATCATGCTCTAATAAGTACTGCTTGTATGAATGCTGCCTCAAGCACCTTTTCTTTCTAAATGATGCAATTTAAGACACCATGTTTCCTGTTAAATTAATCAGAAGTGGCCACTGATATTGTCACACTGGAAAGCAAATTAAAAAGTACAAATGTGAGAATGCCTGTGGTGATTTAATATTTTCATTAAAATCATTTAAGGGGAGAGGGGGAAAAAGAGGTACTAATGAAATAAATGTTTACACATTCAGTGAAAGAACATTGAAACCCTTTTGCTTTAAGAGCCTGACTTTGACTTGAGTGACTGTGTGTATTGTTGTTTTTTCTCTCTCCTCCTTACAGGCTGCTGTAATATAATAGCAGCAGGAGTAGGACCGAGTTGTTTTACACATTTCCTCAGTGAGACTGTGTGTTTCAAGGCTGCCTTTCATGGCAACAGACTGCACGGGTGAACAAGTCAGGCCTTGTTGATTAACTGTTGTAAAACCCTCCTGCTCTTTCACCCTGCTTCTCTCCCGGATTTGCATCCGTGGTGGGGCATTTCAGATTAGGCTTTCCCTCTCTTGCAAGGTGTGGAGTGGAAAGGAGGAGATAAAACATTTTCTCCATGAATACTGATGGAGAGGTAAAAGGTGTGTAAGCTATTGATTTTCTGCTTTGTTTGAACTGTCGGGAATTTCGGTTCTAATCACATGTAAAATAGTTTCTCAATTTAAATTTAATCTCCTGAATAAATTCAAGACATTTACTGGTGGAATTACTTGAATTGATTATCTTGCATTGTTGCTGCAGACACCTTAAGCGGTAAACAGAGCACAGAAAAAAGAAAGGAAGAAATAAGAAATGAAATAGCCAAAGCAACACACAGGACAGTACATGGACTAGTTTGCTTCCTGACTTTCTTTTTTTTCTGTGCCTACTGAAGTGTGGATTTCTGTTTAATTAGTCTAATACTGATTTATTACTTTAATTATGCGCCGCTGTCGTGACCCCTCTTCCTGCTTTTCTCATTAGAAAATGTGGTTTGGTCAGTCAAGCGAAGAGAGGCACAGCCATTCATATTTGTCATACCTGATTTAAAAGAACCAGCAAATCCTCTGCAGCCACTGGCAATCCAATGAGGCCCCTAAGCTTCTCTTTCTTCTTCTTCCTTTCGGGAGCCGTTTGTCCACGTTGTTTGAGGGGTCTCTTTGGTTAGATCCTGACCCGGTCAGTATTTGCCCAACTGATCCTTGTTTGTGCGGCTGACCTTTTGCGTTGTTGTGTGTGTTGTCCAGAGTTCAAGCCATCAAAGGCTTTGCCATGGTAGATAAACCTATAAAGAAAACTCCTCTGTGCAGAGACAAACCTCAGGCTTCCTGCTTCGATGCTTGCATGCAATTCGGCGAATAATAAAGAAAAAACAAACGGCGCATGCAGAATCCCTTTTATGCGCTAGAGCAAAAAAGCTGGGACCCAGAAATTAGACCCTTTTGTGCTGGTCCGAGGCTCCTAGATGGGATGGAATAGGCCAAGAAGACAATAGATCCTCTCCCCCTGTGCAGACTGGCATAGAGGCCCAAGCTAAAGCTGAGCCATGCAAAGCTGCCGTATCGGAGACTCAAATCCGGGACCGCTCACTTCCCAACTCCCGGCCCTCCAACTATCCCAGAATCCTGTTCTCTCACTCCAGGCTCTGACATAAATAATATATCCAGCCTCGTGGCTCTGAGGGAACACCGCACGCCTCCGATGTCGATGTCGTCGTTGTCAGCGTCGTCCCGGTCCCCGCCTCTCTCTCCTCGGGAACCTGTGGTCTCTTCTGTCAGACGCCCACTCTGTTTCCCATGCTGCTCCTCTCCTCAGAGCACTCCCTGGAAACACAATCGGAGGGGAAACACGTTAAGTCATCTCACTCACTCACTTTGCCAGCAGCATTTCCCAGCAAAATTCCTAACTTCTCATATAAAACCTTGCTTGCTGGTTCCATATCTAAGGGATCTTATTCAGGGAGGAAAGAAGAAGAAGAAAAAAGAAAGAAAGAAAGAAAAAAAAAACGCCTGAAAGTTCAGTAGTCTGGTATTACATTTCCACCCTGCACTGCCTTTGAGGGAGAGATCTGTACAGACTTGAATTCCCAGGCACTGATTTTAGTGTGCTCTTACAGCTGATTGCTGTATAGTTACCCATTAAGCCAAATGAAAGATTATGTTTCTTAGATGGATAGAGCACTTTTGCCCAGCAGTTCCCTGGTTTGATCCTTAAAAATGTCATTAAACAACATCAAATGACATAACTATAATTATCACCATGTGCAGGTCAGGTTCAGGGCCACAATAATTAAATGTCTCCTGCATTACATAAAACGCAAGACTCTTGGCTTTTATTCAAAGAGAGAAAAAAGAATATCTATTAGCTGTTTAGTGAGTCAATAAATGGACAATTAGGTACAATTTAAAATGTACATCTAGGGCAGATAGTATAATTTATGAATAGGCTAACTTAAAAGATCTTACAAAAAAAACAGTCTTGATGTATGGAACTACTTCTAAGAGGGTGAGCTACATGCACTCATGAGTGACATGAAGAACAGTTATATATAAAGAACATATCTGCTGGTTGTTCAGCTGTTCACGGTGGGGGACGTGGCATGGCGTTTTTAAAGCTTATGGTGTTTCTCAGTGCCAGCAAATACCTTTGGCAGTTTGGCTTACTTTTGGCTTAAGTTGTCTGGCTGAAATATGGAAAAGGCTACTGCTTGTGAAACCTGGATTAAGAGAGGTTTGGGGAGTTTTTTTTTGGTCTGAAACGAAAATAAATAAATAAAGCTTGCCCCTTGCCCATTTTGTGGTAATTGTGTGCATTACCCTGGCCACCTCTAACCCTTGCAAACCCTCCCTCACCCCCACTCCCCCTCCCTTCAGCTTTTTTTTTCTATGGTGATGGGAGAAAAGAATTTCTTTGCATATGAAAAGCTACAGTCGTTGAGGCCCAGTCACAATGGCTGTGGGCGGGTTGTTCCAGCTTTGCTCAGTTGTCTGGTGGATTGTGCTTTCAGTGTTTTCGCTCTGCCTGGCTGCTGGTTGTAAAACGAAAATGAGAAAACTGTTGAATATAGGGGGAAAGACGCGAGGGGTGTGTGTGTGTGTGTGTGTGTGTGTGTGTGTGTGTGTGTGTGTGTGTGTGTGTGTGTGGTAAATCTGACTGGAGCTTGATCAATGCTGATTCTTTCCTAAAGCACAGCTGCCCTGTCCTTAGGGGCCATGCACACACACACACACACACACACACACACATTTACTGGACCCTTCAGCTTGGTTGATGAGCTACTGGAGCAAGAGAGAGGACAAAAAAACACAGCAAATGCCCTCACACATTATACATGTACATGGGAAATGAACCTGGCTCATCTGGACCTCTCATGAATACCAAGATGGCCATCTTATGCTCGCCACCTCCAGAGCAAACCACCTCCCACCCCACCAAACACACACACACACACACACACACACACACACACACACACACACACACACACACACACACACACACACACACAGACACCATACCCACCCTACACACACACCCGCACCCATCTGCTCCCTCCCCTGGCCTACTTCAAACACGCGGCCTTTCCTTAGACAGTGTGTAAAAATAGAATTTCCTCTGCCAAGCCAAACGATACACAGGCCCTTCCGACAAACACAATAGTTTGTGTCCTTGTGCCTGGAAGCCTCTCATTGCCCTGGCACTGGTAACCCCTTGCTGTGTAGAACAAGAGGAGGTTAGCCAGGTAACACGCACCCAGCCACTTAACAGTTGTAGTCCCTGACAAGAGGGGGAAGATTAGGGAATTGAGAGCCTCATAGTAACTCGATTACGGGTCCAGCCAGCGACAGAGTCTAATAATACAGCCCTTTCCTTCTGTTGTGTCTAAATACGGTGGCACGTCTCGCTATTGTAATTGCAGATTAGAGGAGAACAACAGATCTGACCTCAGCATACTTCAAATGCCATGATGGATCCTATGGGACATATAGGCCTTGAAGATACGCTATTTCTATCCCAGGCAATCATATAAATTGATGAAATAAACATACTTGCTTGAGTTTGACAAGATTTTCAGAGCAGTCATTGATTTCCTGTTTCTTTTTTTCTCTCCTTACATATCACATTTAATTTGCCCTTGCTATTTTAGCTTCAGCGTAGGCCATCTGCAATCAGCGTTTCCACAGTTGTTTTTTTTTTTTAACAAAAACTACTCTGTTGTTTTTCTCTGGTAAAAAAATCAAGGGTGTTGTTTTCTCAGAGATTTTGATTGTGAGCATGACAAAAAAAATATATAATTGTATGATTTATAAAATTCTTGTAAGTAAGTGCATCAATACATTTCATATGCACCCTGAACAATTTAATATACTTCAATTCCTGATAAAAAGCCTTGGCAATGCATTGTTGATTTGTACTCACACACGACACTGCCAATGGTATAACAAACATCTGTTCTTAGGGAGTCGAGGCTTACAAGTCTGCTAATTAGAATGTGATGGAGCTTTGCCACGGACATTAGCTGACGACAACAGGCAATGTGGCAAGTAGGCCTCAGAAGAGAGAAGAGCCTGGATCTCTACTTAGGAAGACGGGCTGGGGTGTAGCCTAGCTGGGCAAACAGTAACAACTCATCTCAAACACATACACACACAAAAAAAGAGAGAAAAGGAATTTGAACAAAATGGCTGTAACGCGTTTATATTGTATGTATTACTTGTGAAACTACACTGTGGGTACACCGCCAGTGAAAGAAGGCTGGTAATGTGTGCCTCCGTTAACCAGGCAGGCCCCGCTGCGGAGGTGATGAGTGCCAGTTTCTTATTCGGCCTGGCTAGCTGCTTTTCCACGCTCATCGGATTTCACCAAAGTAGCTGCGCCCCATTGTTCATTACAAGGCAAGCATGAGGGCCTTGGAATCTGCTCGGAGGGAGCCCGAGGAGGGTCTGCTCTAGTGGCTTTAGTGAGTCGCTCTTCCCAGCATTATCAGCTTTTTCATTTGGTTAAACTTTTAAGCCCCCCTCCTCTCTTTCTCTTTCTTTCGCTCTCTCTCTCTCTCTCCTTTTAGTCCACTCGTACAAAACAGGGTTTTTTTTTCATTCTCTTTTTTTGCCGTGAAACTAAGGAGCTGGGGGGGTTAGAGACATTCAGTGATGGACACCTCCGTCTATCGGTCTAATAAGATCCTCCAAGCCGTCAGGAGATTTTTCTAATGGTCAGACCTGCTTCTGCTCCATTGCCCTGCACTAGTGGAAGTTAAATGGAGCATCCTGGTCCAAAAAACTGTGTGTGTGTGTGTGTGTGTGTGTGTGTGTTTTACAGAAAAAGCAATGGCTGCCTTTAAATGGAGAACCTAACTTAAACATACCAGGCCTGGACAGAGCCCTCCACTGTGGGCTCAACACACACTAATGTGGTCTCTAAGCTAACAGTAACTGGGCAAAGGATTTCATGCCCTGCAGACAAGCCAATATGGAGAACACATGACGAGGGGAAATTAAGTGAAAACAATTTCATGCCTGCCAAAAAGTATTTAAGAGCACATTGTGTCTGTAGTACAGTAAGACTGAGAAAAGAGGGGTTGACAAAAGTCTCACTATTCCAGTTTAAACACATTAAAATTACATGAGGAGGAAGGCGTGCTGCAATGGGCATTTTCTCCCTTATTTATTTAGCTACTTAGATTTGGCATTAATTTGAGAAATTAAACTCATGTTTCTCAAGAAAATATACAGTAGTCAGCAGAGTTCATATGCATGAACAGTGCACATATAAAATAGTGACTCTGCAGAGCATAACTTGACATTAAAAAATGACAATGTAAAAATGAGCAAGTTATTTTTAGCTTTGGCCTCGGATCAGTGTGGATCTGCTTGTGTCTGGTTCCAGTTGAGAGAAAACAGATTTTTCTCCCCATTAAATAATAAATGCAGCACCCAAGGCCACTTTCAACGGATGGCCTTTTCTACCCCATCTCTCTCTCTCTCTCTTTCTTTCTCTCTCTATATATGCATGTGTTCACAAGAAACTCATGGATAGCTTTGCTATTCATATTCATCAAAAAAGAAAAAAAAAAGAAAGAAAAAATGGCTAAGACAGTAATACAACTTTAGGAAGGCGCTGTCGCCAACAAGAGCTGGAGGAAATGTGTGGACGTGGCCGAAATGTAAAATGAGCAGCTAAATTCTGTATTTTCAAGCTAAGTAGATGATCTACCCCCCACCCTGCGCACATACACATACACACACACACACACACACACACATACACGCACACACACTCCCACACACACTCCCACACACACTCCCATGTGTCCCCAGGCCTCCTTAGGCATAGAGGAGTCTAGGGGCAGACGGGGGGTCTCTCTCTCCTTTGTGCCGGCTGAAAAGGGAAGGTCTGCGGCAGCTGCACTGTTTTTCCCCACTTGGGGGTGGTAGCCGCTTCTGCATGAAGCCTGTGTGAGAACCAGAGCTGAGCTGAGCTGAGCTACACTGTGCTGCTGAGCACAACGGTGTCTGACTGACTTGTACACATCCATTCACATTCGCACACACACACACACAGCCTAACACGCAGAGCACTGGTAGACACTTAATTGCCACACGTCCGCACCCCCTGCTATGCCAGGGTGTTTTGTTGTAGCCAGTGGACTCTCATTGATTTGCCTACACCGGGCTGCTGATGTCTATGCTCTGACAGGGGGAGAGAAATTGATGTGCTCAATATTTGCATAAGCTGTGATCCTCCCTCACCTGTTTTCGTCTTTCTGCTTCTCTCTCTACTTCCTTGTTGATACATCAGTGTATTTTATTAAAAAAACAAAACAAAAAAAAAACAACAACACAAAACAAACAGACAAAAAACTATTTATAATCTTGCTAATGAAACTTTCTTGATAAAAAAAAAGAAAAAACGAATGCCAGATTAACATAATAATGCTGCTCAACCTTGGATAAAAAAAAGAACAGACAGACCTAACTTTATTGCCCGGGTTAAAGGTTAGGGTCCAACATGAGGGTGGAATTTTGTCGGACTATTATTTTTTGTTTTGTCAGGGGCACAAAGGGTGACAGACTGGGGTCTAAAAGCCTGACAGACTCATCCATTTAGCGTTGACTCGCCATCAATGCAGTGGGCCACTATGATTTGCCTGTGGTGGTCGACACTCTAAACAATGGGCCTTCTCCGTCTGTAGCTACCAGTAAACACACACACACACACACACACACACTCACACTAGAGCCACAGTTAGCTTCTAAAAATCTGCCTAGTGCCAAGTTCTGCTCTCCATTTTGATTCAGGCACAGTGAGAACTCACTACTTGTTTGTGTATTTGGGGTGTTAGTGGCTTTGAAGCGTTGTTTGCGTTGCTTCAGCCTGAAAGACGGGTAATGGCTAAGTGGGGTTTGACACCATTTCACAAAGATCAATGGCATGGTTAATTTGATCAGGCCTTCTAAATAAGTCACACACCCAAATTTGTCTCTTCCCTGTTGAAATGGTAAATTGACGATGGGTCAGGGGATGGCAGAAGAATGAATACATTTCTGCATACCCCTTAAAATAATACAACTTTAAATGATAGTCTTAAACACTACCTTCCTAAAAAAAAGAAAAAGAAAATGGGAAATGGTACAGACAGCTACTGTGTCAGTTTGCAACTAATAGACATAACACAGACTTAAGCCACATATCAGTTCAATGCAGATTTAAAAACTGAGTTAATCAGATCTATCTGATAGAGCGGGGTGTTATCGTCTAAGCAGGGCTTTTGCCGCTGGATGCTTATTGAGACCAGGCGATATTTATCTACACAGAGCCTTGATGGCTGTGTGGCACCGCTTCAGGCTGGAAGGCACCTAATAAGCTAAAGTCTACGCGATAATATCAACACACACGTATTGCCCAATCTGATAGACCCTAACTGATTTTTAGCAGACAAAATATCGCCTATCTTGTCAGGTCTGTTTGCCTTATGCGCAAAAGGAAATCCCTAACAGTTTAAAATCAGACGCAAGACGTGGCAGCAAATCAGATGCCAAATGAAAGGAACATTATCAAGGCCTTTACTTGTACTTGGTTTAATGAGGCGATAGAAACGACCACTGGTCGACAACCGCATTTAGCGGACTTTTCTCAGTAGCCTAACACAAGCAGCCCCGTGTGTCGAGATCTGCATCTCCTGTAGGCATCGTCATTCCAGGCACTCGCTGGAACGTCCAAAGCTCGGTCTTCGAAGGCAATGCCAGCAAGCAACCCCGCTCTCCGTATTATCTTTTGGAGACTGTCGTTATGTTTCACGCCCGTAAGGAGAACAAAAAATATATATATTGAAGAAAACACAAAATTCTGTCAGAAGTTCATTGGGTCCCTGTTGCTCGCGCTTAATACATAATAAAAAGTGGGCATTGGCAGTTTGACCCTTTACCCTAAGCGAGCGACTCCAAAATCTATTTGGCGATACAGATCGTAACAGAAAAGAGGAAAAACCCTGCAATGCCCAGGGTAAAGTGGAGCGATGTGTGTTTGTCTCTTAGCACACGGAGTCTGCGAAACGGGTGAATTGCGCATAGACGACAGTGAAACAACTTATCTCCTCTAATGTTGAACTTGAAAGGCAAATTGTCTTCAACTATCAAGATAATCTATTTGATTTAACTATAAGTTGATGAAAAAGATACAGGTTTCTGTCTGCGTATTCTACAGCTACCCATGCAAGACTCCCAGCCTACTGCATTTTGCATTGAGGTTGTCTTTCAGGCCATGTATGATTTTGTTATGTTCCCAACAAAAACGTATAGATATTTTTTTGATAGCGAATAATTTTGCGCACAGTGTTAGTGAAGTCTATTGAGGGTTGGAGTTGATGCGTGTGGAAAGGATAAAACAACGTTATGTATGAACGCACCTCCCCCGTTATAAAATAGTCATAGAATACAATATATATGTTATTTTATTGTTAGTAACAATGTACTTGTGACGGACCATCGTCACATACAAGAAAGCAACAGATCCATAACAGTGCACACTTACCTGGTGAATCAACAACTATAAAGGAAAAAAAAACCCAAAAATATCCTTATAAAAAAATCTGTCACCCAGTAGAGTAAATCCAATAGAGTGAAATTATTGGTGTTTCCAGATCCACAACCCAGTCTCGCGTACAAAAATTGTCCGCAGCAGCAGCAACGGTGTGGTCGCACTCTGCATGTGTATGTGTGTGTGTGCGTGCCCCAACGCGCGCGCGTGTGTGTGTGTCTCTCTCTCTCTGCGTTGTGGTGTCCTCAACACACTTTTTACACTCGCACACACTCCTTTGGCTCGGGAGAAGACAGGAGGACTGGCAGGACAGATCGGCTGCCTAGAGCGCACTACAAGTGTGAGGCTACATCTGCCTCAAGCTCTGCTTCAGTAGATCGCTGATGTCATCGGTGGGAGGGGCTTCATATCCACTTTCCTCCTCTTCCACGGTCTCCCTGGCTCCCGGTCTTTTCATTTCATTTTATCAGTGCCTCTCTGCGGGTAACCCGGACGACCACTAGGGGGAGCAGGAGAAAGTGAGATGACTTGTGGGGCACCTATCTCATGTGTTTGTGAATAAACGGTGAGAGAAAAACCAGGAACAGGGAAAAAAAAGGAGACGGTGAGGGGGCGTGCAAGCGGATAGGTGTTTGTGGTTTTTCAAATGTGTGTGTGTGTGTGTGTGCACAGTGGTAGCTGAGGTGTGGGGTTGGAGAGTGTAGACCTATGTGCGTGAGAGAAAAATCTCTTATTCACAGTGAGAGCATTACTCAGTGAGTACCTATTCAGGTTAGCCTGGCGAATATTCAGGTAGTGCTTTTAATGAAATGAATAAAACCCTGCTTTTACAGTTTATTCTCTATGTGTCCATGCACACATTGTCATGTGTATGTGGGAGATTGTAGAGCTATATTGAATATGTTCTGTATTCTTTTTCTCAATCCAACCATGCATGTTTTGTTTTCATATTAAAAGCATCAGGCTGACATAACTGCTTCTTTTCAGATATAGAATGCACTCTGTCACCAAACCCACACTGCTGCTGCTGCTTCTGCTGTTGATCTATTGACAACATGTGTGGTTTCCTCTGCCACCACATTGCTGAAGTGAAGGAGACCCCCCAGATTAAAAAAATAGAAAAAAAAAATTGCTCTGTGCCATCTCCTAACTCTCCTCTCTTGCCTGTCCATACCTGCTTGCCGTCTCCCGGGGCCAAGGAAACGTGATATGGTCTCTCTCTCTCTCTCTCTCTCTCTCTCTCTCTCTCTCTCTCTCTCTCTCTCTCTCTCTCTCTCTCTCTTTCTCTCTCTCTCTGTCTCCACATTCATCACTCACTGATGTAATTTTTTTCCCCTTCTTCTTTTGTTAATTGCCCCCATCACTCTCTCGGTGCTTTTGATATCCTAGCCTCTCTCCTCCATTAGTCTTCCCATGACACCGCTCGGCCAGCACACCGGCCGCCCGCCGGGCCAATCAGCATCGAGCGTGGCGGTCCTTGAGCGGGGCAGATAAGGCCGAGGATGACCTCCTCTCACCCCGGTGTGTATGCGTCAGCTGTTTTTGACAGGAGAGAGAGAGAGAGAGAGAGAGAGAGAGAGAGAGAGAGAGAGAGAAAGAAGAGAGTGGAAGTTAAGCTGCCATTGTCCCCATCTGGAGAGGTTGTTTGTTAGCCTGAAACGGCCGTCCAGCTCAAACCTTAACATCTGCCAGAGCCCTTCAGTCAGACAAAGTGCTCCACTTATCGGCTGCTTTTCTCTTCTTTTTTTTCACTCTCTTTTTCCTCTCCTCCTCCTCCTCCTCCTCCTCCTCCTCCTCCTCCTCCTCCTGTGTCCTCTTGCCCCGATGATGATGATGATGTGTGTTGTTGTTGTTACCTAGCACTGGTCTTTGTGAGGGTGTGTTTTTGGGCTGGCCTGAAGTGGCAGAGGTGATATTAAGTTACCGTAACCTGCACACACGGTAGCCCTCAGAGCCGAGCTGTCCAGAGCTGCTGTCTACAGAGAGGAAACAGGAGAGGCCCAGGTGTTGGGCTTGTGTGTGTGTGTGTGTGTGTGTGTGTGTGTGTGTGTGGGTCATGATGGGGTGATGGTGGAGGGCCAAGCGAACAGCAGATTTGTAGGTGGGAAAGGGTCAGACCTGACTCTCTTCAATGGGGGGCCCCCAGTTACCTTCCACCCTCCCAACCACCCCCACCCCCGTCCTCACCCCCATCTTCTCAATTCATTGGCCCATCCATTCACCCCCAACTCCTCCTTACCCAGGTCAGAGGACCGCCCCCCCCCCCCCCCCCATCCACAACCGTGAGGTGCTTCCCCCTCCTATGTTCCTCTCAGGCCTGTCTGTCAGCGGCTTCTGATTGACTCTTGATCGCTCAAAGAGCCCCACTGGAGGAGCTGTGTGAGAGTGTCCGGTTACTGTTATCTCAAAAGCCAAGCTAGGGGGGGCTGGAAGGGTGTGTGCATGTGTGTGTGTGTGTGTGTGTGTGTGTGTGTGTGTGTGTGTGTGTGTGTGTGTGTGTGTGTGTGTGTTGGGGTGGGATTGAGGGGGTCTACTGTGTTGTTTGGGGTAATGGACCCCTTGTCTTTCCCTAGGATGCAATTTACTTTATCAGGACTACCTGGATGTGTTTTGACAACAGAACTATCTTTTGAAGCAGCTGCATAGCTATTTCAGTGCCCCCTTCTTACTTACTTACCGTGTGTGTGTGTGTGTGTGTGTGTGTGTGTGTGTGTGTGTGTGTGTGTGGTGGTTGGGTGGTTGAACATAGCTGAGTTTATTAAAGCACTTGATTGGGTTAAGTGTGTGAACAAGAGGGCTTTTTGAGTCGGCTCTAAGTGGACGTCTGCGGAATCTTCAGCTCCCACTTTGGGCTCTCTCTCTCTCAGTGACACATTCCTGTCTGCCAATAAAGGCCGAATTCTTCATTTAATTTCCCCCAGCCGTTAATCTGTCTGCCCCCTTTTCTCCTGTTTGTTTACCTTTTCAAGTACTCAGCCCCCCCCCCTCAAAAAAAAAATCCAAATACCCTATGTAGAATAGGCCTAGGTTGTGCATTTGGCTCAAAGAGAACAAATCTGGTTTCCAGCTTTAAAAAGTATGGGGGTTTCTAAGCCAAAGAGCCTGAGCCTTGCTCTGCCTGTGTCTGTGTCTGGTGGGAGATTTGAGAATTATTTTTCTTCGATCTCCTGTGTCTCTACTTGCTCTTTGACTGGAATACATTATTGATGGGCTCTCTCTCTCTCTCGCAGGCCTGAGCCATTGCCCAATTAAAGGTAACATGGAGCAGCTCCTGCCAGATAGCTGTGTGTGCTTGTGTTTTTTTTTTTTTATCCTTCTCTGCCTCTCTCTCTCTCTCTCTCTCTCTCTCTTTCTCTCTCTCTCTCTCTCTCTCTCTCTCTCTCTCTCTCTCTCTCTCTTTCTTTTCTATCTCTCTTTCTTTTTGTTTCTCTGTCTTTCAGTCTCTCACTCCATTTTCTCTTCTTCTCTCTCTCTCTCTCTCCCTCTCTCTCTCTCCTTTCCCTCTTTCTTTTTGTCTCTCTCTTTAAGTATGTCTCACTCCATTTTCCCTTCTTCTCTCTGTCTCTTTCTCTCTCTCCCTTTCTCTCTCTCTCTGCATCTGTCCCCCCTCTCTCTCATTCTCCCTCTCTTCTTTCTCTCTCATTCTCTCTCTTACTCGCTCTCTTCCATTTACCTTCTGGTTCATTTCCATATTCATCCACCACGGGCAATTAGCGGTGATCTCTGTGCCGACCGTCTTCCCTCCCCTTCCTCCCCTGTCAACCACGAGACCTTTCCAATATGGCCAAATGTGAAATCCAGGCCTCCATCCAGAAAATTGTCTGAGGTGTTTGCGTGTGTGTGTGTGTGTGTGTGTGTGTGTGTGTGTGTGTGTGTGTGTGTGTGTGTGTGTGTGTGTGTGTTTGATGCACAGGTGTGTAAAGCAATACGGCTCTGTGTGTTTTTAATGTTATGTGTGGGAAGCTTGTGGGTGTGTTGAACATGTGTTGTCGTTTGTGCTGGAGGATTGTGCGTGCTTGCATGTGAGGGGGTCGACATGTCTCTCTCTGTGTGTGTAGTTGAGGTGGCATGTGTGTGTGGGGTGGATGCAAAGAGAGAGAGTGGAGTTGAGGGGGCGTATGTGTGTGTGTGTGTGTGTGTGTGTGGGTGGGTGGGTGTGTTGGGGGGCAGTGTACATGTCAGCGTATTGTACAATCTGGGCCTCTGACAGGGTCTTTGTGTGAATCAGCCCTGGCTGTGAGTGTGTGTGTGACAAGGGACAGTAGCTCTGGGTGAATGTGCTGAATGTCTTTGAGCTGGTCAGCAGCACGGCGCTTCAGCCCCCCCCACCCCCCCTGGTTTCTTTTCTAATGCAGATTCCAGATGTTTCGCGTTAGCTCCCCCACTTTCCCTAGAGACCAGCGGCAGAGCAGACGAAGAGGGGAAAGAGAGAGAAAGAGAGGGAGAGAGGGAGAGAGAGAGGGAGGGAGAGGGAGAAAAGCCCCTTCTCAAACAAAACCAGGCTAAAGAAGGCTGACATCCTGCCGGTCAGCTAACCCAAGCCAAGCCAAGCCAAGGCCGGGGGTGCCTTGTGTGTGTGTGTGTGTGTGTGTGTGTGTGTGTGTGTGTGTGTGTGTGTGGATAGGGGGGGGGTCTCAGCCAGCAGCCTGTCCCTAGTGTGTTGTGTATTTGTCCAGGGCCCAGGGAATCCACACAAATAGCCCTATCGGCTGTTTTCTCTTCTCCTCTCTTTGTCTTCTCTGCTTGTTTTTCTAACTCCTCTTGTCCTGGCCACAGGGGTGGGGTTGGGGGGTTGGGGGGGGACAAAGAACAGCTTTACAGAGGAGTCAGGATGGGGGTTGGGGGGGGTTCTCTGGGAGGGGGGTCCTGCTGGAGATTTTTTTCTTTTTGATGAAGGTGGTGGTGGTGGTGGGGGACCACCAGTTCCTTGTGGACCATAAGGGAAACCTCTGGCCCCCCCAGGGGGATAATGAGCTCTGAAACAATGCCCTGTGATCAGCTTAGATTGCCTCGGCCATCCCCTGCAAGGCCCGCTGGCTGAGAAGAGACAGTGGAGTCCCATCCGCATACAAAGGCCTCCATAGTCCACACCGGGGCTCTAATGTGGAGCGGAGCGCTCAACCTCTTCTTCGCCTATTCTCTTCCCCAATCCCCTCTCCCCTCTAATTGGTTTACAGTTTCAGCCCCTAAATCTGTAATTAGCCAACTTACCAACTTCCTTTGGCCCTTTTGAGATAAATGGTGCTTTTTATCAGGTCAGTGGGCGTAAGTATGTCTGGGAGTTGAAATATTGAAAGCTGGATCTGGTTTCAAAGCGAGCTAGCCAGGGCTTGGCTTTTTCTCTCTGTCTCTCTTGCACTCTCTCTCTCTCTGTCTCTCTGTCTCTCTGTCTCTTTCTCTCTCTCTCTCTTTCTCTCTCTGTCTCTCTCTCTCTCTCTCTCTCTCTCTCTCTCTCTCTCTCTCTCTCTCTCTCTCTCTCTCTCTCTCTCTCTCTACTCTCTTCTTCCCCCCTGATTGTTGCAGTGTTGGGTATCTAAGGGTATGATGAAAGCCGTGAAAGCACCAGGCGCACTCTCAGGAGCCGTATCTTATCACCTGTTATCAAAAGAGCTTTCTCTCTGTGTCGAGAAACAACTCAGGACCACACGGAGGAGGGGGGGGGGGGGTGGAAGAGCAGGAGGAGGAGGAATCTGAGGTGGTAGCGACTGAAAGCATGCAAGAAAGAGGAGAGAGAGAGAGAGAGAGAGAGAGAGAGGGGGGGGGGTTGATAAAGAACCGCTCCATCGGAGCCCTTCAACCCTGCTTTGACACAGCGTGATGAGAAGAGAGAGTGATCCACAACACTGATCACAGAGGACTTGGACTGTGGATGCACACGTGCACAGACATTTAC
Source organism: Sardinella longiceps (assembly GCA_027497455.2). Lineage (NCBI taxonomy): Eukaryota > Metazoa > Chordata > Actinopteri > Clupeiformes > Clupeidae > Sardinella > Sardinella longiceps. The sequence goes on along the minus strand of JAODXP020000006.1, from coordinate 3,063,867 downwards.
ACACATTCACACACACACACACACACACACACACACACACACACACACACACACACACACACACACACACACACACGTACACACGTTGGCACAGACAATGCATAGGCAAAAGTGCTTACACACACACACACACACACACTCGCACACTCACACACACACACATAAAGACGTATGCTTACAAACATATGTGCTGTTCACAGTCCTGTTTTACAGCCGCTGCATTCTTTAGATGACACCTTTTCAGGAATGATTACTTGAAGAGGCGTTTGGAACAATTTTCCACCTCATCATCTCTTGCTCAATCAAACATTTACATACTGAATGCCCTCCTGCATCTCCTCTGATCCCTCTCTCTCTCTCTCCCTCTCTTTCTCTCTCCTTCACTCTCTCCCTCTCTTTCTTTCACTGTCTCACTTTCCATCTCTCCTTCCCTCCCTCCATCTCTCTCTGTGTGTCCCTCCATTGCTGTCTCCCTGTAAATGAAAGCAAAGCTGTCGTTCACAGCTGTTCCTCGCAGCAGCCATATCTGCATCTATCATTAAGGACGCGTTTCTGCCTAACACACAACATTACTTCACTGCAACACATCTGCTGTGAATCACCGTGCCGTCGTGCGGCCTGGTGGGTAGAAAAGCACCGCCATTGTGCTTTAATGGGATACTACATTCAGCCGCCGCCCCCCCCCCCCCCCCAAAAAAAAAAAAAAAAACAACTCCACTGCATGGAGATCATCTCTCTCTCTCTCTCTCTCTCTCTCTCTCTCTCTCTCTCTCTCTCTCTCTCTCTCTCTCGCTCCCTCCTTTTAGACCAGTCGTTCACCCTTTTCATCTTCTGCATTTTATTTCTTGGTTGGCTCACAAATCTCTGATGAGCAATATCAGTATCTATGTGTGTGTGAGAGGGATTCATCTGATGATGGCAGGTGGTTAGCTCTTGTGCTTAGTGTCCTTGGACGCTTTTTACTCGCACCGGGCACAGTGACTTTGAATAGTCCACCTCTACCACATGAGAGAGAGAGAGAGAGAGAGAGAGAGAGAGAGAGAGAGAGAGAGAGAAAGAGAGGGAAAGGGGGGCTTGATCCAGTCAAACTCTCCATATTGTGTCCTGTGCCCTGAGGGTAAGCAGCAGCAGTGCAGCACACACATACAGTACGTGGTAGAGGAAGAGGAACAGGATGGCACTGGTGTTTTTCTGTCTTTTCTATCTTGTGGTGCATACGTGTGTGTGTGTGTGTGTGTGTGTGTGTGTGTGTGTGTGTGTGTGTGTGTCTGCATGTCTGTTTGAGCATGAGAGATTTGTGTATTCACATAAGTTTGACTTCTGACATGGGCCTGCGTGTGTGTCTGCATGTGTGTGTCAGCATAAGAGATTTGTGTATTCACATAAATTTGACATCTGACATGGCCCTGTGTGTGTGTGTGTGTGTGTGTGTGTGTGTGTGTGTGTGTGTGTGTGTGTGTGTTTGAAAGAAAGAGAAAGGTATTAAAAGAGACACCAAGGTGCTCCAGTGTGAAGCCATAGCACAAAAAAAGAAGAAGAAATTGCAGGCACTGTCTCACTCCCTTTCTCACACACTCTCTCTACTCCCACTGCAGACAGGATCCCCGAGGTGTGTCTTGTGACGCCTCCGACCATCTTAACCCGGCTGAGGTGTCTGTGTCTGACGCCACACACACATGCCTCTGGCGCACAGCTCCCAAGTGCCCCCCCCCCCCCCTTCCTCATCACACGTTCTTCACAGAGCGCAAGCACAAAGTACTGGCAGGCCCGCGGGTGGTACTGCTCAGTCCTGACGGTTCCTCTGGTTTGCCTTCTCTCTACCCCATTCCCATTACTGCTGTCATTCCCACTGAGTGGAAGCCAATGTAATGTGCTGAACACTGGTGGTGGTGGTGAGTGTGGTCTCCAACTGTATGCACTTTGGATATCTTGATTGCTATAAAATGCTATAAAAGCTAGTAGTAGTAGTAGTATAAGGAGAAGGTGAGGTAATAGTAAAAGAGTAGTAGTAGTAGGAGTAGTAGTAGTAGTAGTAGTAGTAGTAGTAGTAGGAGTAGTAGTAGTAGTAGTAGTAGTAGGAGTAGTAGGAGTAGGAGTAGGAGTAGGAGTAGTAGTAGGAGTAGTAGTAGTAGTAGTAGTAGTAGTAGGAGTAGTAGTAGTAGGAGTAGTAGTAGTAGGAGTAGTAGTAGTAGGAGTAGTAGTAGTAGTAGTAGTAGTAGTAGGAGTAGTAGTAGTAGTAGTAGGAGTAGTAGATGCACGTGAACATTGGAGTCACCACCAGCTATAAAAGGTGGTGGTGGTAGTGGTAGTAGTAAAAGGAGAAGTTGAGGTAATAGTAAAGTAGTAGTAGTAGTAGTAGTAGTAGTAGTAGTTCTGTAGTATTAAATGCATGTGAACATTGGAGTAACCACCAGCTATAATAGGTAGTAGTAGTAGTAAGTTGGAAGTTATTGTTGACATTTGTCTCCAGTATGTGAGCTATTGCCAAACTACAACATCTTCCCTAACTCCCAAGTCTTGAACCGTCAAAGACATGAACCAGCCAATCGTACATTTATACAGGGTTCTAGAGTGTTAAAAAAAAAACATTAATTTAGCCATTGAGTACGTTTTGGTAGTTTTCAGTCATTTGATTTACAGAGCCCTTCACACAAGCCATAAAACATCTCTGTTAAACTATACATTTTATACAGTATGGAGAAATTATGAAATGGTGGGAAAAGACACCATCTAGGCGTTATCGCCCCTCCAGGCTGAAAGGCCTGTACTGGCCCATGTGGGAAGTCTGGGCGAACTCAATCTGCTGGCGTCCAGGTGGTCCTTCACTAATGTGTACTCACTCCTTCCTGTTATTTCCCTTCGGGCACAGGAAGAGACTAGGCGGCTTTCGCTGGCCTGCTTTTTTGGAGTGTCAGGCTACTTATAGCAGATTTCCCCTGTGTCACATTTCCTAGTCGGCCTCGCTCTGAAACAGAAAGAGAAGAAACATTACCCGCGCTTATCATCATCTTCGGGCTATACACTGCATAGCTGTTGTAGTGAGTGTGTGTGTGTGTGAGAGAGATTTTTTTTTTCCTTTTTTGGTGAGAGTGGATGCTTTTGGAATTTCATCATATTCCCCACGGGCCTGCAATCTTGTATGAAGGTAGTGGTTGTTATAGGTTTGCATGGACTGGAGCAAAAGGTCACCGCAATAAGGACGAACATGACATTTTCCACTAAGTGTGTGTGTGTGTGTGTGTCAGTCCCACTGGCTTTGTCAGTGTGTGTGTATTTGTGTGTGTGTTTGCGTGTGTTGGAGTGTGTGTGTGTGTATGTGTCCATGTGTCTGTTTCTCTGGCTGTGTGTGTGTGCGTGTGTGTGTGTGTGTGTGTGTGTGTGTGTGTGTGTGTGTGTGTGTGTGTGTGTGTGTGTGTGTGAGTGATAGTGTGGTTTAATGCACACTGAGATCATCTCAGCTGAGAGCTAACCTGCTTTATGAGTGTGATGGTTCTTGTCATCGCTGGTGTATGAAGCCAGGCCCACCCTCAGCTCTCCTTACACTTGTTGTTTCTGCGCTTCTCTCTCTCTCTCTCTCTCTCTCTCTCTCTCTCTCTCTCTCTCTCTCTCTCTCTCTCTCTCTCTCTCTCTCTCTCTCTCTCTCTCTCTCTCTCTCTCCTTCTCTCCCTCCCTCCCTCCTTCTTTCTTTCCCTCCCTCAAGGCTTTGTTTTTGTGTGGTCCGGTCTGGGCTTGTGTCTCCACTAAAAGCCCTCATTTCATCTGACCAGCAGGACACCCACACACAGAAATCACTTCCAGTTAAAGCCTAATGAATCAAGGTGTTGGCGGTGCCTTTGAAGAGGTGTGGAGAGCAGTGTGGTGTTGGGCCTGGCGCTGGTGTGGAGGAGGTGAGAGAGAGGGAGAGAGAGAGAGAGCGGTGGAGGAAGTGAAGAAAGAACAGAGGAGGAATGAATGAGGGAAGGTGTGTGTGTGTGTGTGTGTGTGTGTGTGTGTGTGTGTGTGTGTGTGTGTGTGTGTGTGTGTGTGTGTGTGTGTGTGTGTAATTTTTTTTCCTTCCTTTTGTGTGTGTGTGTGTGTGTGTGTGTGTGTGTTGGTGTGTGTGTGTGTGTGTTTCAGGGGTGTTTGGTATGTGTTATGAGTGTTATGAGTGTGTTTCTTTTTTGTTGGCTCAAGCTTGAGTGCCTTCCACTCTAGCGCTAATTCAGCGCAGACAAGGCCCTCTTATGCCCCTTCAGCTAAACCTGTGTATGTGTGTGTCTGTCTGTGTGTGGTGTGCTTGTCTTTGTTTGTATATAGCGAAGTGATTCTAGTGTGTATTGGGTTATATCCGGTAAGCCAACAGCAGTAAATTATTTAGAACTCAACATAAAATCACCCCCAGATTTTCTAGATGATTTTGTGTGTGTGTGTGTGTGTGTTTGTGTGTGTGTGTTTGTGTGTGTGTGTGTGTGTGTGTGTGTGTGTGTGTGTGTGTGTGTGTGTTTAAGTGTATGTATAGAAAGACACACAACTATATTTTCACTGTTATTAATGCACTGCAAACAGCATTTGTCTCTCCCTGTGCCTGTACAACATCTATAAACATGGTGATCCTTAAATACTCTATGTTAGCATTAGCTCCTTAGCATCTTGTCTAGACTGTACTACTACAGTACCTAAAGTGAAGTTGTGTTTGTCCTGATTGGGGGGGAAAGCGGGGTATGTCTTATTGGGCTCATCTGGAAATGGCTGTGATTCATCATTTAAATAAATCGGCCTCCGCTGATTGACTGGCAGCTGCTGTGCGCTGAAAAGCCTCTCTGTCAAGGGCTTTCAGTTGCTATTTTTCTCATTTGTTTTAAAGGTCACTCTCCACGCCGAAAAATGTCAGCCTCCTCCATTTGGATGCATTAAGCAATACGATTACATTAGAGGAGGAAAAATACCAGAGTTACAACAAAACTGGCTTTGCTTTGTCTCGTTCATATTCCACGTCTTAAATCGACCTGTCAAAACACACACACACACACACACACACACACACACACACACACACACACACACACACACACACACACACACACACACACACACACACACACACACACACACACAAACTATATTCAACAATGACTGGCACTTAAAGCTTAGAAAAACAAAGAGGACAAAAAAAGCATGAGCTCTATTTGTTAAAAATTCACACTTTATTTTTGGCATTTGGACTTTCTCTTCTCGCTCTTTAGGTGGCTAAATCAGCTCCGCTTCAGCACTTGCGCGTGGCTTGTTAACCGCTCCGATCTTGTTTTTCCGATTACACGCACAGTGCTGGAGCGGATATCAGAAACTATTCGACACGGCCAAGCAGAGCTGCCGCAGCAACTGCTCCGTTACAGCCGAGGTCTTTCGGGGCTCGGAGGAAGTTTCCGGAAAGAAAGTGTCCCGGAGAAAGAAGGCTCCCCTCTAATCCCTGTGGATTAGCAATCATGGCTGCTTTGGCATAGCTAACATGGAAACGTCTCAACACGTCCAATCACTGGGACCAAGGGGGCTCTTGGACACCCTAAATCTGTGCTAACAGACCGACTTAAGTGCGTCAGACAGAGGAGACTGGTGGCTTCTTTTGGTTATGCTTCAGTTTTCGACACCACTCCATTACGCCAGAACAAACCTCGGGAGGCCTTCAGCTTGAGGGGGGAAAAGAAAACGTCCGCAGACATATTTTTAGATGCGTGTATGTACACACACAGCGCCCGCAAGACGTCAAGCCGGACCGTCTTTTTTTTTGTTGTTGTCAGGAATGCACTCCTGCATATTTTACAGTACAGATACACACAGCTGGCGAAATTGAGTGGTGAACAAACCGGTGGGCATTGTTGAAAATCCAAAGAGCGTGGTAGTGTAAAATTTATTTGCTGGCATGCGCACGGCATTTATTCTCTGA
>JAODXP020000006.1:3045447-3052947 GCA_027497455.2 Sardinella longiceps | reverse complement strand
TTCTCCAGGGATGTGCTCTCCCCAAGTGGATTACAATTACCCTGTAGTTTTTAACCTTGTCGCTTGGCCAGGAGTGGTGATTTCATTGATTAGAAAGTAGAAGTATAAAACATGTGATTTAAGCCTGCGGAATAAAACATAGAATACCTAGACTTAGAATAGCAAATAGCACAGAATAAATAACAGCAATTATTTTGGGGCTTTTACCGTATTTCCGTGGAATATTCAGCAAAGATATGCGGTCAAAAAAAATAACGGTTTAGTTTTCTAAAGCTCTCTGTCTTGTGTGTGTCTGTCTGTCTGTGTTGTCCTGAGACGAAAGCACATGTGTTCTCTGCTCACTCGCCCGTGTTTGCATGGCTGCTCCGGCAAGCCGTTTGTTTTTGCGGAGTTTCAGCAGGTGTGTCTTTTGAGTTCACGGGCTGCCACGGCGAGATTGGCTGTGTGCGACTGTAATTACTAATTTAGCCAAAGTGCCGAGAAAACAAACATACGCTAGGGAGGGAGGGAGGGAGGGAGTGGAGTGGAGTGAGAGAGAGAGAGAGAGAGAGAGAGAGAGAGAGAGAGAGAGATTGGCTGATGGAGAAGGCAGCATTCTCCAGCAGCTGCCAGCATTAGCCTGCCTTAGTAATTCCATTCAAAGACATTGATCCCATGCGGGTGATTGAATTTCGCCCAGTCTAAAACAACAGCCCCTCTCAGCACTCGTGTGATTAGCATGCTAGTGTGTGCTATAGCGGCCAGATAACTGGTGGCTCGAAAGGGAGAGTGGGTGACGGGTAGGGTCAGGGTGACGTCAGGCTCCGTCGGCTTCAGGCTCATTAGCGAAGCAGGGCTGTATATAAACCCATGAACCAGCTGAACTCATTCCCTCGTCTGGGTCATCAGGCTAAGTGTTGACTCGGAATAAGCAAAGGTTCGCATCACGGCCTGCCTCGCCTAGCCTGTTTGAGATGATATCTGACTCACTCAGATTGGGCTCAGTTAGATAGCAGATCAGAGTCCCTGATGTATTTTTGGTCTGTTGAAGTTGAGATTAGTATGCGGTGTGTGTGTGTGTGTGTGTGTGTGTGTGTCTGTTTGTGGTTGTGTGTATATGTGTGTTTGTGTTTGTGTTTGTGCTTGTGTGTGTTTGTGTTTGTGTGTGTGTGTGTGTGTGTGTGTGTGTGTGTGTGTGTGTGTGTGTTTGGGTGTGGGTGTGAATATGCATGCACAATCGCAAAATGAAACGGCACGGTCGTATCTTTGGGTTTTGTATGCATATGTGCCCACGGCTGGCTGTTATCACAACTGCAAAGGGACATCTTACATGTTACTGCTCTTGACTCTTAGCAGCCTAGCATTTGTATAGGTTGGAACATGGCTGACTAGGCTGAAAAAAAGAAAGAAATCCTATATAACAGTGGTTCTATCTTTGGCATTACAATTCAGGAGTGTTGGACATTTTAAAAAAAAAAAGGAAAAAAAAAAAGCAACTCTCGTCTTCCCACCACTCTAGCCCGTCTCATGTTTATTCAGCTTTGGTCAGGAAAGATAAGACCTCTTTTGGGGAAAGAAAAAGAAAGTCCTTTCACACTTGTGTGCTTCTAAGCTGAATCTGCTTCGCCGTGCTAAACGCAGCCAAACGAAAGCAGGTTGGGGGTTTGTCAGGCGTTTAATGCTCGACTGAATGCTCGGTGCAAGTCCTGTTTGCTTCACTGTGTCCAGTTTGGTTAGGGCACTTTTATCTGTCCGGTCCCATCACTGCGAAGATACACGCTTCTGAGGAGACAACAGAACTGCCTGGAGTCGTAGGCAACTGTTTATCTTTCTTTGGAAGGAGGAATTATTATTATTATTATTATTTTTTTATTATTGCTGACAAAGACTCTTTTGAAAAGCCTCCAGTCGCCATTTATGGAGCTTTTGTGTTCCGTTGACAGTTGTGACACAAAGCGTCATTGTTTTGTTTTGTAGGGGGGCACTTCAAAAACCCGGCGCTGAAAGATGCAATCATCTCCACTTCCGTTTTGTTTAGGGTTTCAAGTTATAGCACATGTACAGACACGTATACACATCCCACACACACACACACACACACACACACACACACACACACACACACACACACACACACACACACATACACACAATCATAAATTGAAGATTGTATTCCATCAGCATGTTATTTCTAAATGGTAAATCCAGCCAGAAATGTCAGTCAGTAAATGCGTCTACTTAAGTTCCAATGCTGATTCGTCTTGTTCTTTGAGCCAGGGCATTATTCATCATGAGCCTAGCCTCTTTCTTTCAGAGATTTCAAGATTCCTCTATTATTTTTTTTTATTTTTTCATTTTTTTTGAAGACCTGTCTTGGATGTTGTGGCTCACAATTTTCACACTCTCGGAGATGTCACCTTTTCAAAAAGCCTCATTTTCTGTCAGTGTCAAACATATGGAAAAAGTTTATCGCGCGGCTCAGCGCTAGATTTTTCAAAAATTGCCTGTCTTTATCCGTCGACTTTTGACATTGCGGAGCAGAGCAGCTCGGTCTGCTGTGGGCGGCATGGTGTGATGAAATGGCGAGGTAATGGGAGGATAATGAGAACCGCTCTAATTGGCATCCAGTGTGGAAGCTCTGCCCAGGGTTTGATCCTCGCTGCGGTGTCAGAAGGTCAAAGGTCATTAGAGATGGGGAGCTGTGTGTGTGTGTGTGCGAGCGAATGTGATTTGGGTGCAGTGCAGAGAGCCTGAAAGCGTTTAAGCAGTCGTTCTCCATTTGAACATGTCGGGGGAGTGCGGCTCTCGACCGGCTCTCAACCCCCAGGAAGCCAGAGGTCGTGCTGATTCATTTCCGCTTCGCACTGTACGCCTCACAACTCCGCTGGCTGCGTGCGAACCCAGCGAGTTTCTCCGACTCCAGCTCCTTCAGACATGGTTTCCACTTTCAGCACCAATTAGCTTCATTTACTCTCTCTCTCTCTCTCTCTCTCTCTCTCTCTCTCTCTCTCTCTCTCTCTCTCTCCTTCTCCCTTTCCCTCTCTCCTGCATGCAGAGGGAGTTTGAGAGCCATATCCATTGTTTGCATCTTGATTTATGTTGATCCGCCAATTACCCAAATGGCGGGTTCTGGAGCTGCGGCCATGCGTTAGTGACCGGTTGTGATAATAACCCTGGCTAGGGGAATCAACTGGCTAAAGCCTATTGTCTCAGAGGACAAAGGCTGGGGATTAAGAAACATCAGTGGCCACTATTTTACTTCTTTTTCCTCCACCAGTGAGTTCAGCTCTCCCTGATCCCAGCCTTAATCCAAGCCCCCCCCCCCCTACATTTTCCCCTCGCTGGTAGACAAACTGGGGGAGCCAGCTGGGCCTCTATTGCCTACGACTGTGGAGCACCCAGCCGTGTGTGTGTGTGTGTGTGTGTGTGTGTGTGTGTGTGTGTGTGTGTGATCATTAGCTAAGCTTCTTCCCTTTTCACCACCAGCCGTGAACCAACCAGGCCACGGCTGCTCGCTTTAAGGCTGGCGGGCAGGCGGTCCAGCGCTTCCTGAATCCTGAAGGCTTTGCCTCCATGGCAAACTGAGCCGAGACCTCCTAATGCTTCCACCTATATGAATGAGCTCTAATCTTCATCTCAAAAGGCCCAGGCTGAGCGTTTTTTTTTTTTTTTTTTTCCCCTTCTCTTTCCTCCAGAGAAGGAGTGCCAGGCGGTATTTAATGTTAGTGTATGTAGCAGCCTAGCCACCTTGAATATTCTCAGTCACTTTCTATTTCTGTGGCGCTTGCCCTCTCTCTTTCTCCTCTTCCCACTTCTTATCCCTCTCCCTACCTCAGCCTTATTCCTCCTCTCTCTCTCTCTCTCTCTCTCTCTCTCTCTCTCTCTCTCTCTCTCTCTCTCTCTCTCTCTCTCTCTCTCTCTCTTTCTATCACCTATCCTCTCACTCGCTCCCCTTCTCACTTCCTGAGAGAGATTTAGTATTAAAAATAGATGTATTTTGTATTCTGTCTATCTTGCTTGCCCTCCAGTGCTATCAAATGAATGACTGACAGGCTAAATTTCTCAGATCTTTGCTTAGCTTGAAAGATGAGGACCGCCAAAACCCCCGCCTTGTACCTTTTTTCAGCTTTTTCGCATTTGATGAGCGAATTAGGCTAGGCATTCTGTTTGTTTAGAGGACTGACAGCCAAAATAGAACTTGCCCCCTTGGGTCAATCAACCTGACTGTAGCCTAATCACACCATATGACTGCATATGCAGCGCCACTGAATATCCGCTGAATGCTAATCGCCGGCGAAGGCTGGCTCTCCTGTGCTGTACCTAAGACAGGCAGAGTAAGGCAGTGTTCACACTGACATTGTTTTTCACCTCCATATTCGAAAGAAGGAAGTTTTACAAGCATGCAATTTGGGAGCTGTTTGTGTGCGTGTTGTTGCTATGATACCTAAGCCATTGAGCAAACTAGACAGTTAGACAGACAGCGACCTCAAAAGTTGAAGTATTTTTAACGTCGAGCACCTTGTGTCTCTATGCACCTCACTGTTGCTTGTAAAGTTTATGCTTCTAATTGTCGTGTAGGGAAACAATGGAATTGAAAGCACCTTAAGGTGAAAGAATATGAAGGAACTTTCCAGAAGGAAAGTGTCTGCCGCACCACCAACATCTCAGGCCGGGCCTGAGCTCTGCACTTCTATATAAGGTCTTTGGGTATTTTTGCCCCAGTGCTCACGGACAGAGAGTTTTTGTCAGGGTGATGGATAAGGAACTGATAGCGGGGAAGTTGGTGTGGATTCCCACGTGAGCTGGATTAGGCTTGTCGGCTGACACGTTCCCCCACCCCCTCTTCTTCTTCTTCTTCTTTTTTCTTCGTCTTCCTTGTCTTGTTTTTGAAGCCAGTGGCTCTGACAGTTTCACTGGTGAAGCTCTTTGAGGAATTGAAGCCAGCAGTGTCTAGTAGTTTCAGTGCGGCGTCTGTATCGGAGGGATCAGGTTGATGGCGGGAGATTCCACCTGGCGTGATCTCCTAAGCCCTTCGTCTTTTTGCAGCCGAGCCACGGATCATTTCATCTGTTGACTCTGCAGCTCTGCCTGCTTGGGTCGAGTTGGCGTGCCACTGCACCCCTTTGTGCTTCTCGACTCAGTCTCAGTGTTCTCGCCAAACTTCAAACTAGAGGCCTAGCCTAGCACCTACTGTACACCCAACACCCTGCTTATTTCAAGTTGGAAAAAAACAAAAAACAAGAAAACAAAAACGGAAATATTTTTTGAAAAACAATATGTAATTCTAAAGATAAAATGGTAATTCAAAATATTTTTAAAAAATTAAAAAATATTCTGAAGAGTGACTGGAGATGAGTGTGACCGATGCACAAGGACAGGATTGAAATAAATAAATAAATAAGTAAATAAATAAATAAATAAACAAATGGCAGATGGAATTGAACCAGGATGCCTGTTGTGCTTTATTTGTGCCACAGTATTCATACTGCTGACATAGAGAGGAGAACTAGGCCTGAGCAACACAGAGCACAGAGCACAGAGCACAGAGCCAGTCTATTTCGGAGCCTGACAGGGGATCTGTGGCTCCCATGTGCCTGTGTTTCCAATCTGCCGTATCCTTGAAGTCCTGTTTGTGTTTTTGTGGCGACATCCTTGCCAGTTACAGGCTCGCACAAATCAGCGAGCTCTAATGAGCTGGTAATTAATGTTACATTTGGCTGTGTTGCAGATCTTGAAATACAAACCCGTTCTGTTCAAAGCCCCTCGTCAAAACTGTGCAACTGTCAGATCGACTTTTTTTTTTTTTTTTTTTTGGAGTAATGCTCAAAAGCGCTCACAAACTTGGATTGAGTTCACTTTACAAAGTGTCTCATTTGTCAGCGAGTGGAATCACTGGGGAATTTCCATGTGGGATGGTGGTTGATTCCGGGATTTGCAGCACTTGTTGAGAGAGCCTTGTGACAAAGAAACTTCTCCATCTTACCTGGCTATTTCAATTAGAAGGGGCATAATTATTCAATGTGCCTTTTTGGCTTCATTTGAGCTAATTAAATTAATGACAAAAGTCTTTGTCTTGTCTGTCATGCTCAAGAATTGGCTTTGTGAGATCAGAGCTGAAAGCTGAGAAGCTTGTTTGCAGAAGGGAAAATTGGGCTCTGAATGGTCTATTCAACACACTGGATTCACACTTATCCACACACTTCTCACACATGGCTGCAAATAGGACAGAAATAAAGAAGTAAATGAATTAAATAGGATCGTCTGTGTGTGTGTGTGTGTGTGTGTGTGTGTGTGTGTGTGTGTGTGTGTGTGTGTGAGAGAGAGAGATAGAGATAGACAGAGAGAGAGAGAGAGAGATAGACAGAGAGAGAGAGAGAGAGAGAGAGAGAGACTGTGTCTGTATGTCTGAGAGAGAACATCTACGTCTGTGTGTGTGTGTGTGTGTGTGTGTGTGTGTGTGTGTGTGTGTGTGTGTGTGTCCATGTGTATGTGTAGGATTTTGTGAAGTGCAGGCTATGCCTTTATGACACCGTCTCCTCCACTAAAGCAGCTCAGGCGTGGCCTTCCAAAAGCTCTAAAGCTAAATGGAAATGAGATTCCAATGGAACACATAGATGTTCTCTTTGGGCTATTAGAGCATTGGCCAAGTGAGATGTCCTGCCTTCCGCACGCGGGTGTTCTGTGTCAGATTAAACCATTCTCAAGACCAGGCGGCAGCCATTTTGCTGGCACTTTACTAAAGTATTCTCCAGCCCCGCTCATTGTTCCTCACCAATGGGATCCAGGTTCATTAGTGAGCTCGCTTGGCTCCTATAATAAGATTGTGTGTGTGTGTGTGTGTGTGTGTGTGTGTGTGTGTGTGTGTGGCATTGCAGAGCTGAATTTAATTTTTAAATATTTGAAATATCCCTTTGACAGTAATTTTCATCATTTATAAGGTAAACCTTCCAGTCTTTGAGTGCATCAGAACTGGCTTTAATGCAGAGGCATTGTGAGAGAGCCCAGTCTGGTTCAGATTGTTCCAGGTAGGGCAGATTGAGCACTTCAACAGCTATATTAGAAAGGCACTACTAATTCCAGGTTTGTCCATTGTGTTTTCATTATGTTTTGTATTATTAATTCATATTGTGGTGCCACACACACACACACACACACACACACACACACACACACACACACACACACACACACACACACACACAATTCTCTCTCGCTCACACACACAGACATTAACACACACACACACACACAAGTAATTATGTCTTCCTTCTATTTGAAATGAGCTTTATTGCTGATAACTTACTTCTGGCATTGCGTGGGACCACTGTTGTAGATGAGGAGTGTGAAAATCCATTTGTTTTACGTAACTCCAGTCATCAGGGACTGGGAGAGAGAGAGAGAGAGAGAGAGAGAGAGAGAGAGAGAGAGAGAGAGAGAGAGAGAGAGAGAGAGAGAGAGAGAGCGAGAAGCAACACATGTAGGTGGTGCACAGTCATCTTCTTGTTTAGAGAGCGGAAACTG
>JAODXP020000006.1:3027947-3042947 GCA_027497455.2 Sardinella longiceps | reverse complement strand
TCCTTCCCTCTCCAAGCATCCTCTACTCTCTCTCTCTTTCTTTCTCTTTCTCTCTCTCTCTTTCATTCTTTCTTTCATTCTTTCATTCTTTCTTTCTTGGTTTCTATTAGTTTTTTCTCTATATTTCTCTCTGTAACTTTCTCTATAACTTTCTCTCTCTCTCTCTCTCTCTCTCTCTCTCTCTCTCTCTCTCTCTCTCTCTCTCTCTGCCTTCCTGTATCTCTCTCTCCCATTCTCTTTAGGCTGTGCAGGAACTCCCATGGGATGCAATCGAGTCACCGCCATGTAGGTCCACATTCTTAAAGGATTATTTACACATGAGGCCAGTAGATTGAGTAGGGAAACACTCCAGCATAGAGTTGTTCTCAAGCAAAAATACTGCAGTGAAACAGAACCTTGGTTTCTGATGGCGAGCTTGAATGGTGCCGAATGAAGCAAAAAATTTGCCTTGTGGTAAAATAAATTTTTCATCCATGTTTGTCCACCATCTACACTATAATCCCTTAATCGGATTAATAAGGAAAAAATTAGGAGCCAGGAAACCGGAAATAAATATATATCGGTTGCCATAGTAACAGCAGGCTTTTTAGACAGACTGTCATTGAGTGGCTCGATGTAAACAGCTACGACTGCATCCTGAGAAGTGCCCCTGAAAAGTAGGGGTCCTTGGCTTGCTGTCTGCATCCCCATTTCTGGTGACCCCATTGCACAATTTTTCTTTAAAGTGCACAAAGTTTTTTTTTTTTCCGGTCCTTGTTGAAGTGTAATTATGTGAGGGGGTGGAAAAAGAATAAGAAACTGAGAGAGAGAGAGAGAGAGAGAGAGAGAGAGAGAGAGAGAGAGAGAGAGAGAGAGAGAAAAGAGTGAAAGAGTGAGCCGTGTTCGTTTCTCCCGGGGAGAGACAGTAATTGCTCGAAGACGAAGACGTTGTGAGTGTAATTTCAGCACATTAAGGCTGAGCAGACATGACCTCTTCGACGTGGTAATGGGGGCAGCAGTTCGGAGGCCATGACACCAGTTCTGCTTCAGATTCGGGCCCTGGTGGCTTCTGTGAGAGAAGATCCGGAGTGTGGGGGTCATGTGATAATAGACGGGACGTTGGCAGAGAAGAGCCAGGGTGACATGGGTGCATGGTTATATAGACAGGACATTCATCCGGTGAGATCTCCCAAGGCGCAAGCACATGGCCATCACCGTGATGTACAACAGCTGTGGGAGCCTTCTCCTGTTCCTCTTCATCATCCTCTTCCTCATCTTCCTTTTTCCTGTTCCTGTACTGCTGTGGCGAGAGAGAGGGGGAGAGGGAGAGAGGGAGAGGGAGAGGGAGAGAGAGAGAGAGAGAGAGAGAGAGAGAGAGAGAGAGAGAGAGAGAGAGAGAGAGAGAGAGAGAGAGAGAGGGAGAGAGAGAGAGAGAGAGAGAGAGAGAGAGAGAGAGAGAGAGAGAGAGAGAGAGAGAGAGGGAGAGAGAGAGGGAGAGAGAGAGGGAGAGAGAGAGGGAGAGAGAGAGATGGACACACTCAAACTGAGCAGGCATGGACTAGACCGACCGACCGACCGACCGACCGACCGACCCCCTTGCCCCCGCTGTGAGCATCCAAAGCATGGCCCCTCCAGATGGCCAGGGGGCAGCTATCGCTGTCGGTCGTCAGAGCTGCTCGCAGATGTGCGCAGAACTTGGCCTTTATGGGCCCACCGAAAAAACAGATGCCGTGTGTAAATGAGAACTGCCGAAAATTAAGGGCGGTTAGCGCGTTCCTACGAGGCCTCCCCCATCCAGCTGTTCGGGGGCCCGTTTCTTCTTTTAATTGGAAAGGGAAAGATCATAGATTACATTAACGCAATAAAAGACACCACAGGCTCGGCTGGAGTCTCCTCTGGGCAGTTCGAGCTCAAACGCCTGCCTCTCCTCAATCAGCGCCCCACAAGGACCTCGAATCCTTACTGAGCGGAGCTTAATGATGGACTCCAATTTTCAGCTCCTTAAAGAGGCAAGCCCCAGTGATTGTAAGAGGAGGATTTCAGATGGTTTTATTGCTATTGTGTATAGAAATGAATGTGCCTTCTACTGTATGTATACTTGTTAGCTGGCCTGACAGTCTTTTGGCAGTGTTTTTGCAAGCGTCCATTCAGCTCTTGTCTGCCAGCTACATTTCTGTTCGATACAATGCCTGTCTCAATTAAGCCAAATGTTTTTTTTTGTTATTTTTTCTATGAATGTCGTCACAAATATTCAAGCGAAAAGGAAACTGAAAAAAATAAGAAACCTCCCCTGACAGGCTCTTCATGTTTGCTTGCTGCGGGCTGTCTAGACAGACTGAGAGAAACGTACCCCTGCCGTCTGGACAACGGTGACATATCGTATATTTCAGGAGACAATCCTTTTATTTATATACGAGTTAAATATACCCCGGGGACCCCGATTGGAGATTATGTGTCGACGACACGAGTGCTAGCCGAGATTGACAAGCGGGGCTGTTACTCGATTCAAACTTGATTAGGTCAAATTGAAGAATGAATGGGTTCCCTCACTGGGCTGAGGGACAGGAAGTAGAGGTTTAAAACTCAACAGCTTTAGCATTTCTGCAGTCGCCTACAGCCAGCCAGCCAGCCAGCCAGCGCAAGAACAGGAGGGCAGGGTGCAAGGTCAGATGGGGAATGTCGGGGGTTGGTGGTGGTGGGGCAACTCGGCTTTATGTGTCGTTGAGGGACACAAGTAGAGGCCCATGTGTTCCTCAGAGAACGCTTCGACCGCGGAGGCAATAGAGCGAGCCTTCTATTCCACTGTTGGATTCAGTGACTGAGTGATATTTAATCCAGTCTGTCGTAAGGCCTGGGTGAGCATGTGCTTGTGACCTGTGGTGGTGTGTTTTCTGAACTCTGAACACAACTGGTGGAACTGAACTGGTGGTTTCGGTGCTCTGGTGGCCATAGTTGTGGTGGGGGGTGCTGGTGGTGGTGGTGGTGATGTTTTGGGGGCATGTGGTGGTGTTTTAGCCATGATGGGAATGAGACGGTTTCATGACCAGAGGGGGTTTTGTTGAATTCGGGTCGAGCCGTTTCACTTAAGCGCAGAGGCCGTGGCGGGGTTAATCCCAAACAACTTGCGTGGCTCTCGAGTTTCCTGCCCCCAGACTACAGTCTGGTTCCACTTTAGCAGGTTCTCCTCTCCTCTTTCTTTCTTTACTCCTTTCCTCTCCTTCCCTCTATTCTTCCTCCACTCCTCCTTTTCACTTTTCCTCCTCCTCCACATCACCCTCTGTACCTCTCCTCTCCTCCCTCTCCTACTCCTTTCCTTCTCATACTTTTTCATTAGTCATGTCAAGTGGAGAAAAAAACTGCTTTCAGAGATATAAGGGAAAAACTTCAGCGACCACAGAGACAGCCCCAAAGCCGCAGTTTTAATCAAGGTCATGCCTTAATGGCCTGTGCATTACAGGGCATCGTACTACATTTGAAGGGGGGTGGGTGGGTTGTGTGCGTCTGGAAGGATGGTAGGGTGGTTTGGGGTGACCGGCCGGGACTTCCCAGAGGAGGCCTTTTAAGATCGGAAGAAAACCACAAAGTCCTCATTCACTCTGCACTAGTAGCCAATCTAATTAATGATGGACGAGCTGAATCAACCACATCCTCCTCTCCTCCTCTAAGGACACTTCCTGTCTGTCTGTCTGTCTGTCTCCTCAGTATATCACAGCTGTCATACCCGAACCCGCACCATCCACTCGAGTCAACCAGGGTCTCTGTATTTGGCTGGGCATCTTGTACACAAAAACATTGTGTATTCTGCTAGTGTCTCACTGCTGGCATTTGGCCTGTGGTAGTGTGTTGTGTAGGATAAATATGGATGCCACACAACAAGCTTGTAGACCTGGGAGGTGTTTTGGATGTGGAAGATTTGAAGGGCACAGGGGTGGTGTTTACCAAACTCGGAGAAACGGGGGCGGGGGAAGGGAGTGAGAGTGAGAGTGTGCAGGGGCTCCATCACTAACAGTAAATGAACTGCAACAGGGTGTGCCCCCGCTGTGACCCGATCATCAGATGTGGGAGCTCATGTGTTTGATGTTTAGCTCAATTGTGTATATTGTGAATGTAGGTTTTGGGACTCTGGAGAGACTATGTTTGGAGAACTGCTGCAGGATAAGAACAAAGGGTTGGGCGGGCCATTTCTATGCCCCCCCATGTTTGTGCTGGTGTCAAATAATGTAGCTTGCAGGAATCATGTCTGGCTCTGTGATCACGTGTGTGTGTGTGTGTGTGTGTGTGTGTGTGTGTGTGTGTGTGTGTGTGTGTGTGTGTGTGTAGCGGGGAACATGTAATTGCACAGAAAGTATTGTTTCTCTTGCGTGTCCATTTCCCTATGTGTGAATTGGAAAAACAAGTCAAAGTGAGGCCCTCCTTTGGCATGTCATTCCGTGTATGTGTTCATCACGAGTGTGTGAACAAGACTGTGTGAGGTCGAGGGGAGGGGATGGCTGGAGAGAGGGAGAGAGAGACTTTAGAGAGAGAGAGAGAGAGAGAGAGAGACTTGAGTAAGACTTGAATCTTTATCTCTCCGTGTCACACTGTCTGGCTCCATCTCACACAAGTGCATTGGGCTGGTGGTATTCATTTGAGATAAGCCAATTAAGTGCTTTTGCCAGTTTTAACTGCAGTCCTGCTTCATAAATGATGAACGCCGTGAGAGCACTGGTAGCTTCGCTGTAATTAGAACTTCCATTAATGATCGTTGAGGCCCCCCTTCTCCTTTGAAGTTCTCCTAATAATCCTGACAGTGCCACATTCTTCCAGTCTACTTGGGGAGACATACATTAGTGAAGTTAATCTGACGCCAAATCCCAATTTAGCAACAGGGCTCCGATTGTATCGTGTCTCGAGCTTTCACCGTGCCTTTTAAAATTGAATGTTGAATATTTGATGAGCAAGGGGTCAGCCATGTTTAGATATCCACATGAATCTAGCTTCAGTTTGGTAAGAGGACTGTTATTACCAGCGTAGACTCAAAGGGTGTGGTGAAATTTTGTTGCTTTATTGCAGTTATGATGGCGCTAGAAGCTGTGGTGTGTGGCACAGTCCAGCTGGTGTGTTTAACTCGGTTCAAGGCACAAAAGTGACTCGAAACATCCCGAATTGGCTTCCAATGGGCAAACTCTGCAGCAGATGGTGACTATCCATGATGTGTCTGCCTCAGTCAAGGGAACAAACACAATAAAACAACATAAAAAAAAGCACCCATCACAGGCAGATCAGTAAGTAAAGGGCCTATTGGTCTACCTGTGAGCAACGCCGTCTCTGCTCAAAAGCCCCATCCATCTCACAGGCTTAATTGAATTGAGCTTTAATCACATATGCATTTCGCCCATCTGCTGCTCACACGGTTCTCTTCGACTCGTCCTCTGCCAGCTTCTCTGGCCTTGAGTCGACGGTGTTGTGAAACGACTCGAGTCAGGTGAGGACCCAGTGCTCAAGGGTCACCTTGGAGACGGACTGAGACACAGGTGCGAGGGGTGATTGGAAAATCCCCAGGATCTTTTCTTCTTATCTACGAAATATCCTCATTTAAATGGATGTGCTGAAAGTAGGTGGGTATTTGTGTGTGTTTGTGTGTGTGTGTGTGTGTGTGTGTGTGTGTGTGTGTGTGTGTGTGTGTTTGTGGGCACATCTGCGTGAGCCTCTGATTTTTTTTTTCTTTCTTTTTTTCTAAACAGTCTTCCCTTGACTTGACATCTCTGCCTTCTATATCCCTGCATCAATAATAAGGGGAAAAAATATATATATTTTTAAACACCACAACAAACAAGGCGTGAGTAGCCTAGCTCAGGGAGACTGTGCCCTCTCCCATTTTCTGTGATTGGTCTGTGACTAGAATGACCTGCCTAGTGAAATTCCTCCTAAAGGATATGCAAGTATACTCTGACACCCAATGCATTTCAAATCATCTGCCCTTGAAATGGAAGGTTAGAGAAGCACGCTCGTGCACCTGAGCGGAAATTGCCTTCCAAAGTCCTTAAGTGGTTGCTTACGGCAATGTTTTGTTCACTGATCGGATTGTTCTTTTTTTTTTTTTTTTTTTTTTTTAATTTTCTGTAATAAAGAAAGAAGCCTTACTTTTGAAGTGAGAAATCAATCGGCTCCAGGCATAATAGTAGTCATTGAGGATATGAATGCAATGGTTTTGGGATGAGGCAAACAGCGACGAACAACACACCCTCTACCATTTTTTTTATACTGTAGCTAGTGTGGTAACTATAACCACCATATGCTAGGTTTTTTTGGAAAGGGAGATTGTGTTGAGGTAGATCCTGTGGTACAGGAGTCCCTGTGGAGGTGAGACACCAGAAGCTCTGTTCACTTTTAGCCTTGTGAGAAGGGAAGTAGCATAGTGAGAGGGGTGATGGGGTACGGAATGTTACTTCCTCGGCCTCCCCTCCAATCGCGTTGGTCGTCAGTGCCTGAGAGCGTTTGCCGATGTGGTGGCAGCTTGCCTGCCTGCTTTTCTGCTGTGCTAAGCAAACCCTTCTCTCTCCGTTTCTCTCGCTCTTTCTCTTCCTCTCGCACTCTTCTCATGGACTGGTCGTCTTGTCACTCCTTCGACTCGTACCAGATGTCTCAATTAGCGTTTTGTCAGAGGTGCGAGAGTAGCAGGAAAGTGTTATTTATTTGTCGAAACACCAGCGCCCAATCACTGGGGGAATCATTTGGTTGTGTTTTTTTTTTTCTTTTTCTCTCTCTCTCTCTTGCCTTCCTTCTTTTCTCCTCATTTTTTCTCTTTCTCTCGCTCCAGGAAACCTCTAATCATTGAACATGAGGGAACTGGGGTGAGAATGTTTGGTTATTCATGCCAATGTCAATCCAAGTGCCCATGATTTATACGTCCATTTAACAGAGGAACGGATGCATGAAAAGCAAGTTTGTTCCCCCCCCATGCTCACAAAGTCAAGCAGCAACAAGGACAATTGAATCCCAAAGAGAAAGACCCTACAAGCGCACTGAGAACAAAAATCTCGCCATGAAGCTGACCGTGCATTTAAAACAGTCTCAATAATACTCTAAATCGCCTCCCGAGAAACTCCGAAGATAGTGGCAAGTTTACGGCGCTGTGTTTGCACCGAAAGGTCACAGGCGACATCACACAGATAAAAGCCAGATAAGGGTCACACACACACACACACACACACACACACACACACACACACACACACACACACACACACACACACACACAAAGCAAGCACCTTGGGTACAATGCACTCACACTCAAGACGCTTCTGTTTGACTCTTTCCCCTTTCCTTTGCGTTTACAAGCCCTGAGATCTTTGCACAGGAGGTCTAACCCTGACAGTGTTAACTCTGAGCCTCCCCCCTCAGCCAATGTGTTTGGTGGGTAGGTGCGGTAGGATGGGGAAGGTGGTAACGAGCGACGACACACTGTCTGAAGCGACATGTTATTTAAAGCCCAGGTGGAGATGTGTCACTGAACAGCAGCCATTGTACCCAAGGTGCTTGCTTTGTGTGTGTGTGTGTGAGGTGTGTGTGTGTGTGTGTGTGTGAGAGAGAGAGAGAGAGAGAGAGTTTTCAGGAATGGTTGAACAAGAGGAGGTGTTCTGTGTGGGTTCTCACGGGTGGGTAGCAGCAGCAGGGAGTCTTGTATTTGGGAGCTTGCTGTCAGGCGTCGTTATTACCTGATCTCTCAGTTCAATTCTTTTCTCGTCGCCACCACAAGCAATGTTCTTGGGCGGGAGCAATGTGTGAGCATGTTAGGGGCAATCAGCTGGCATGCACATCTGTGTGTGTGTGTGTGTGTGTGTGTGTGTGTGTGTGTGTGTGTGTGTGTGTGTGTGTGGTTTACAGAAACAATAGGCCGTTTAGCCAATTATCCATTGCTCTGCCATGCTTTTGCAAAGGAGTTATTTTGAACACATTGGTTACATTTTCCTCCTTGCTTGAGTTTGCAGTGAAGTGTGTGTGTGTGTGCGTGTGTGTGTGTGTCAGAATCGCAAGAAAGTTTGTCTCAACCCCTGAATTGCTAAGAGTAAACCAGATTTCCCCAAAAAGCAGATCACAGCCCCCTCACACACACACACACACACACAGACACACACACACACACACACACACACACACACACACACACACACACACACACACACACACACACACACACACACACACACACACACACACACACACACACACAGTTCTTTTAAGCAGGATAACAATAGATTTTTGCCCTGAAAAGTGTTCTCTACAACAGGGAGCAGAGCAGCGGAAAAAAAGATGTAAACAGTTGCAATAATGGATTCCTGTCATGAAAAGCCTGAGAACACAGATGGTAAACATCTCAACACCAGTCTGTTTCAGTCGCTCCACTGACAGGCTCCAATGACTCTAGCAGACCTGCAAATAGGAAGCGCGCTCGCCGGTGAAAAATGACGGGAACATGAATATTTTTGTGTTTTTATTCAGGTGTCGCGTTACATTACTGTCAGGATGAAATAAAGCCACTCGCCTTATCGCCTTCTGAATCACGTCGCACACTCTTTATTCCCCTGACCGCGGTTGCCATGGGAAGCAACGTTAGGCGATTGTCAAAACACACATCATCAGAAATCACCAGCGCTTGCTTACTCACTCATTCACTCACTCAGTCACTCACCGTGCACAGCAAGCAGCACAGACTTCAGTGGGAACGCAAGTAGAGCTGAGTGTCTTCATGTTTTGGAGCATCCATTTGCGGGCGTTTGAAATTCAAATGCGTATGTAAATGTGGCTGTTAATGCTCCGACTGATGGCCTTTTGCTTGGGCCTCTTCACTACTCTCCCTCTCGCCTGTCTGGCATCTCTTAGGCTGCACACTCTCCTCCACACACACACACACACACACACACACACACACACACACACACACACACACACACACACACACACACACACACACACACACACACACACACACACTCACTCTCTCCTCTAGCGCTCTCATCCATATCCTTCTCCATACACTCTGCCCAACTCCCAGGTCTGGCCTGGCTGCTTGAAAGGAAAAGAATTGGAAATGCAATGAAAATATTTAAAAATCTGGTTTGTAAGAATGGGTACAGAACACTGGAGAATGTCTCAACTAGCCTACCATTGTATAACTCAAAATCAAATGTAGGCCTATTCCAAGATTTACAGTATTTTGTATGTTTACCTGAAGTTTCCAGGTGATTTTGGATAGCAATATGAAATGGGCCTAAACAGACATTATTTCATGTAAGATGGCATATATTTGCTGTTGCAATAGTCAGTGTCCAGCTGTTTTCTATTGGTGGCTGGTCTATTCTAGTCTTAAACTGTAGTGATTAATGGAAGCCTGCAGTGAACACCGTAATTACGTCTGCCTACGCTAACGAGAGGTGGCTGCTGTATTTGGGCTGGATGGTTGTATGGCCTAATTGAACAGAAAATGATTCCTGAATTCCAGTGTTCCCCTCTCCACCCTCCTGAACCCCTCAAATCTGAATCCTCAAAGACTTACCTGGTGTGAGTCAACTTCAGGTGTGGTTGATTCATATCAGTTAAGTCTTTTAGGGGATTTTTGGGGAAATTGGGATAAAGACATTGACTTAATTAATGCCGAGCCTTCAAAGACCTGAGTCCATATCAAACATCTATAATATGTAGCTAAAGAAGAATGGGTATGCAGTCTCCTGACCTCAAATACCTGAATATTATTCTAGCAGAGGGGTCCAATATGATGCTGTAATTGTGATGACTTTGTGATGTGATGGTGCTGTGATGGTATGTGCGGACCCTTAGTGGATTATTTAGAAAGAGAGAGAGAAAAAAAAAACATTTTAATGCGACTTTTCACTTAAAGAATGGGGGAAAATGTCAGTAATTTACCTTAATTGGACTCATCCATATATCACTGTGTGGGCTATCGTATGGATGCTTGAGTTACACAGTTGAAAAGTGTCCTTGTGTTCCATTCTCATGCAGAAAAGACATTTTCAGAACAAAAGCAAAGCTTATTTCAAAGCACGTTGCCTTGAAGTTTGATCAAAAACTGGTACAATAGCCTTTTTTTTATGGACCACATTGTGTGCGTCATGCTTGCATGATTATTTGTCAGGCTGCCTCGGTTGACAACCACAAATCGACTGTGACTCACCCTCTTTTTCCCCAAGACCCCCTCCAGCTTACATTTTTACAAACGTCTCCGAGCACTAGACCCATCCAATGGGCTTCTATTTCAGGCCTTGATGTCTCCTCCAAACCAGCCAGCTCCATGATGGCTGAGGAGAGAAGCCTGCCTGTCTGCCTGCCTGCCTGCCTGCCTGCCAGCCAGGCTGCCAAAGCCCAGGCCCATAGCATTGTGTAGTACCAGAGGTGTTTGGCATGACGCTCAGTGGGGTTGCTGTCACATCGGGGTGAAGCGGTTGGGCTGGAGTCCACGGCCCGTCACTGAGCATTTGGAATGTGAAAGGAATTGTGGGACGACTTGGCCCGGGCCGAGAGCCCCTAGTGAACCCCGAAGACGCCAGCGACAGTAATCATGGTGCATTCTGGGCCGTGTTTTTTCAACTGAGCGCAGGAGGGATGAGGGGGTTGGGAGAGATCTCGATGCCTGCATGTTCTGTGTTTTAGTCTTCATAAAGAGATCATTATTCTACTGATTCCTCACAAATATGCGCGCGCGCACACACACACACACACACACACACACACACACACACACACACACACACACACACACACACACACACACACACACACACACACACACACACACACACACACACACACACACACACACACACGACATTGCTCCCACCTATTTCACACTCTGTACTCAACTAGGGGAAATCTGTGTCTACCAATTCTCATAAAGTGTATAGGACTTGTGTGGTAGAAGTGCATGGAATTGTGTCATGTCTGTAGCCAATTGCTTTTGCACAAGCAGCATTTTTTCCCCTCGCCTCCTCTGTACAAATGTAAAAATTTAGAAGCTACAAGACCGTGACCTCATACAATTCCAGATGGGGGAAAAAAAGTCCTCTTTGGATGTGGACCGACACAGGTAGGCGGAAGAAGCATTGTTCCAGACTTGTATTAATTATATGGTCAGTGCTCTGGAAATAAAAATCTGATTGGAGAGTGCGGGGGTGGCGGTGAGGGTGTAGGACGGAGAGCAAAAAAAAAAAAAAAAAAAAAAAAATTGAGCATGTAATGGAAGCGTGACGGCCTCGCCGTGGGAGTTAACCGGAGCAACTGCCTGACATGAGAGAAAGCGTGCTATTGGTCAGCGCTCCATTGGCTCGCCCTGCTGCAGAAAGACGAGGGGTTTCAAAGTGTCAGTGTTATGGCCTCAGCTTGCTCTTGGCAGGAGATTCCAAATAGTGTATCTTCATTTGTGACCCACTGGAGGTGGAGGAAATAGGGAGGAGGGGGCTGTTGGAGTAATCACCAAGCCTGTCCACATCAACACATCCTTGAATGGTTTTGGAAGCCAGTTTTCCTTGAGATGGCGTCCAGTCAAGTTTTACTCCTTCGCAGTGGTTTTAATGGGATAATTGTACCAAATATGAGGACAGTCAGTTTGGCACATTGAGTGAGTTTTATGTGCAGGTATTCTGATGAAGCACCTACCCAGGGTGATGTTGATAGCTGCCGCACCGCTACGTTTGTGGCGTTTAGTGTGGCCGTTTGCGGTTGTTGTACTGATTTTAGTGTGACTCTTGCATGATTGGATGCTATTATTTGTTCAGTGTCTGGCACTGGGCTTGGGCTATTGAGGGGCTTGATGTTATTATTGCAAAATAGCAGGCGAGTTAAAATGGGCCTCTTTAGCCCAGGGTGAGACTGGGGGACACACAGCACACTTCCTCTCTCCTGGTTCCTGCAGTGGCAGTGATGGAAGCTCTTTTTCCATAACCGACTATCCCCAAAACACACACTACACACACACACACACACACACACACACACACACACACACACACACACACACACACACACACACACACACACACACACACACGCACTACACACAGAAAACTTTCTGCTGCAAAACACACTCTGGCAGCCGCGGATCTCCAATTTAATGGTGTCCCGGGTCTCTCTTCTGCAGAAATCTCAACCGTGTTATATTGGATCCAGCGGAAGTGCTGTGCTGCTGCCTTGCCCGCGGGGTAACTAGCTGATGCACTGGGCCGTGAAGCCTCCGCAGATGCATGCACGCCGTCTTTACCATATGAGCCGCCCAGATCACCAGCAGGGAATAGACTGGATTAGCCGTCGAGGGGAAGAGGGAGAGGGAGAGGGAGGGGAGGCTGGTGGGGTGCGGTGGGGGGTGCAGTGTGGGGGAGAGGGACGGGTCGCGCATCAGGGATGCATATATGCAGCGGCTCAGCCTGCTGCCCCTCCGCGGATTCCATTAGTTGCTCCTATGGCGGCCACAGATGGGGCATCGCAGCAGAAATTATGCAGCTCTGAGAAATGGGCTTCCACTGCGCCATCACACTCTACTCCCCCCTTTTACATTTTATTGGCAACAGCCAACAAAGTGTCTGCACTGATGGGGGAGTTTAGAAGGAAAGAGGTGTGTGTGTGTCTGTGTGTGTGTGTGTGTGTGTGTGTGTGTCTGTGTGTGAGTGTGTAATTTAAAGGAAAGGTGCATGTGTGTGTGTGTGTGTGAGTGCATACAACTGAGTGTGTGTTTGTGTGTGTTTTTTGATGTTTTGGGGGTCTGGCGAGGGGTGTGTGCGTGCGTGTGTGTGTGTGTGGGCAGTATTAATCCCTAGCCATTGTAATAGTGAATGGAAACGGCTTTAATGCATTTTGCTCTAACAATAAAACCAACCTGTCTGCAATCACTTTCCTTTAATCACCCTTGAATACAGATTACTGGAGGCTTTTGACTACTTGAGTTCCAGAACATGGCTGCTGTGTTTTGGATGCTTGAGAAGGGCTTGACTCCCGGCGCTCTTTAGTGTGTCTGTCTGCATTGATTTAATGAGGGTGTTGGGGAGAGACAGACAAACACACTGGATGGCACCATGGCTGCTTCTTGAGAGGGTGATGGTTGGTGCAGCAGTGATGGGAAGGTTGGGAGAAAATGGGCTGTTTTTTCTCTCTCTCTCTCTCTCTCTCTCTCTCTCTCTCTCTCTCTCTCTCTCTCTCTCTCTCTCTCTCTCTCTCTCTCTCTCATGCTCTCTCCCTCCCTCTCTCTGGGAAGGAAAGTCTTCCTTATTCATGCTGTCAGTCGGCTTAACTCCCTCCACAAACGTCCTTCAAAGTGAAACTCTGATGGAGCAGGAAAAAAAAAAAATGGCATGAATATTGTTGAGTGCATGAATTATGCAACTTGTTTTCTGTCGCCCTCGTCTGATATGAAAAGTGCAAATGGATTGCACACGCAGGACCACTCTCTAAGTGTCTCACCACCAAGCTCCCTCAAATTTGCGATTAAAATAAAACACGGGGCCCATGCTGTCTTTTATTAAATAAATCCTGTTTTATTTGCTTCCCTTTTAGGCTTGTTTTCCCCTTCCTATGCTAATTCATATCCTGCTCCTCGGATGTCTTCATATTGCAACGTGAAGACGTTTTCAAAAGCCGCTTAGATGAGAATTGGCCTATGGAGAATAGAGGTGTATTCTTCAACACAATAACTTGGCACAGATCTCGGCATGTACGCCATTTCAGAGGAACAGATGCGACAAACCTCTATTGTGTATTTATTATAAAGGAGTGTGTGTGTGTGTGTGTGTGTGTGTGTGTGTGTGTGTGTGTGTGTTTCGTTGGGAACAAGTGTGCAAAAGGTGACCTTGTTAGATAAAAGCAAGGCATGAAAACTGAAGCAGATGAAGGCAAGTTTCTATTCTAGGCTCATTAATGTAGATTTGAAGGTCATCTCCTAATTGCAATGGAAAGGCAGGCTAGGGACAGGCATCTGTTGTTTGCAGCTTGATACCGAGGTTGAAGGGGAGAAACGCCTTTGAGTTGATCATCAGAGTCCCTTGAACACGTCGTGCTCATAATGGCGAATAGCAAAGTCCACACTTTTCTGTGTTTGTTTCAACTGTATGCTGTAGTAGATGGTTGATATTTGTCAGTAGGCGTGCGTGCGTGCGTGCGTGTGCGTGTGTGTGTGTGTGTGTATGTGTATCCTTATTCCATTTGGAAACTGCCTCGTCTTAAGCTTGTAAAAAAAAAGAAAGTGTGTTTTGGTGTTGCATTAGAGGCGTACAGCTCAGCAGAATGCTACACTGACTGCCATGATGCTTTTTCCTAGCCTTTAATTGTCTTAGGTCCATTATAGAAGGAGGGGAGTACCCTGGGAGTGCTCCCTGCAATAAAGCACAAAAGACAAGAGCAAAGTAATCACGTTAGCCTTTGCTCTTGCCAAAAGGGTGTTGGAGAGAAAAAGGGAAGGAGGAAAAAGCATGTATTTTTAATGTGCGGGAAATACACACCACCAACCACCCCTCCCTCTCCCCCCCCTCCAACACACACACACACACACACACACACACACACACACACACACACACACACACACACACACACTCACACACACACCCAACACACACACACCGCCTTCCTACAGCACGGCGCTCTCATCCACAGGCAATGAGGGTTGTGTAAGCTGCTGTTCCGTTCGTGCTACTTTTCGGTGGCTAATAAAAGAGGCCTTATCATTACCCACAAGACTTCAATTTAATGCTGAGCTTCTCACACTCACTCGCCGTGCGCTCGCTCGTGTGCTACAGTATTTTCAGCCCTACATGACTTTGTGGTTGGTGTGTGTGTGTGTGTGTGTGTGTGTGTGTGTGTGTGTGTGTGTGTGTGTGCGTGTACTGCATGTGCGTGTGCATATTTGTGCTTGTGTGTGTTTTTGTGTGTGTGTCTGTGTGTGTGTGTGCGTGCGTGTGTGTGTGTGTGTGTGTGTGTGTGTGTGTGTGTGTGTGTGTGTGTGTGTGTGTATGCTTCTCTTTGAGTGTGCATCTTTGGAAAACT
>JAODXP020000006.1:2975447-2992947 GCA_027497455.2 Sardinella longiceps | reverse complement strand
TACTTTTGTTCAATCACTATCACATTTCTGCAACTAATTGCCAAAAAAAAAAGTAAAGTCTAATCATCTTAGGAGGTTTAATTAAAAGGAATCCAAAGTCATCCTTGAGTTATGCTAATGCCAAGAATAATTATCCCAATAAGTCAGAGAGAAAAAGTCTAAACAGCTAGCCTGACTCCAAACACAATCTCTATACTTGTCGATAATAAAAAACGAAATGGCAGCGTTTGACATTTTTAATCACATCAGTAAAAGTGTATGGAAACAGAAGGCAAACCAACACGAGCTGGCAGAAATATATATATATATATGCCTCTCTTTAATATAACAGCGCAGTTATAGAGAAAATGTAAATGTCAAGCATGATTTACGGTTCGGACTTGTAAAATGTGAGAAGCCGAGGCTGAAACCGTGTTCTGGGGGCCAGTTTCCATATTTCTCCTCCATCTTCGCATTACACACACATACTGGCTATGGGAAGGACCGCCGCGGTGGGGCAGCCACTATATGCCAACGCCCAGCTACAGTTCACCAACGCTGCCAATAGCTGCAATGACAAGAGTCCAAACAGTGAAAGTACAAAAAAAAAAAAAAAAAAAATCCTACCTAACAAAAACCACCCGACTTTGTTTGCCTGTTCAATTATTCACAGTTCAGTGCCCAGCGAGAGCCGAAATATATAACAGTACTGCAAGAGCTGTGTGCAGCAGCTTAGCACATCAGGCTCGTTAATTTGGTCCCAATCGCAACCAACTGGGTGGCTCTCTGGGAAGCATATAAAATATTTACATTGTTTTTATTGTTCCCCCCTCATTGTGCGCATACAGCCACACTATGATGAAGAGGTAGATGATGATGATGATGATGATGATGATGATGACTATGACTATGACCATCTTCAGATATGTTGTTGGGTGTGAACAGCTTGGGGGAAGTAGGAAGGGGGGGCAACCTGTCTACCTATTCTGGAACAACTGGCTGGGCACGGGAATTGAAACATCGGGGTGCAAAATGCCGGAGAGAAGTTTTTATGAGGAAAGGAGCCGGAGCAATGAAGAGGGAAATGGAACAATAGCCAAAAGTCATAAATAAACAATGAGATTTCTGACAGAGGGGGAAAAAATTAGATGAGATATGCAGTGTAAACTTGTTCTGCTGTAAGTCTCTACAAACTAATTTCCTGGATGGCATCATGGTATTAATAAGAAGGAAAAAAAAAATACTCCCCTCCCCTCTCTCTTTCTCTCTTTCCCTCTCTCTTTCTCTCTGTCTGTGAGAGAGTGTAGATAATTAGTGTTTCCCTCCACAAAAGTTGTGTCCGAGTGAGATCAGTAGAAGGCCTCCTGCTGAGATCTGCCTCATCATTTGTCAGTGAAGTGAATGGCTTGACACGAGGCATCAAAAGGAGCGCTGACTCGCTAGCAAGCAGCCTTTAGAGATGGAGGTGAAAGTTTCTCCGCCTTCAAATCAGCGCCCGTCTGAATAACACTCACGATTCATTGCAGGCCAGTGATGTTCTTCTCTTTTTTTTTTCTTTCTTTCTTCATTACTGGGTTATTGTACTCACCAAACAAAACACCAGCAAATAAAAACCCTAAGAGTTAAATATCCTCATTTAACCTTCGGATGCACCGCGGCTTGCGTAACTCACTGTGCAATTGCATGGCAAATGATATGGGAGAACGAATTGCTACCCCAATTGATCCCACACTAGCAGTAAGGAAGTTTTAGCGTTGCTCTGTGCTCGCTGAATACCCAGTTTAATAAAGCTACCTTGTCATGAGTCGTTGGGCCAGCGGAGAACAATAAATAAACAAAGACTCTCCCCGCATCCGTTAATGCTTTTCTCCGGCCAGAGGCCCAGAAGGCCCACCCCGTGCTGCGAAAGCCAATCAGGCCGCAATATCCCACAATTAGGCCTCTTTCCACAGGCCATTTGACTCGACTATCATCCAGGCTGCTTTCTCTCTTACAATGGTGCTTTGAAGCGCCGTGTGTCTTCAGAATACAAATGCACTTAGCACACAAAAACCTGGCATGCTGTGCTATATCTGAGTGGTGGGGGCCTTTTTAGGCTTTTAAGCATTGCCGTTGTTGTCTTTTTACGGCGAGTTTGCGCTGTTTCTGGTGCCGGTGTAAACGTTCTACAGGGGGCGTTTGTGTGTGCAAGGCCTGTCATTGTAGGTAGATTGATGTGTGCACATCTGGGCTATGCAGATAGAGACTTATCGGGCCCCGAAGCCTGGCCCGGATCTAATCACCAGGGCCAGTGGGTGAGAAGACGTGGAGCACACACACACACACACACACACACACACACACACACACACACACACATGCTCACACACACACACACACACACACACACACACACACACACACACACACACACACACACACACACACTCACACACACACACACACACACACACACACACACACACTCTTACACACGCATGCCGTGCACAGGGCTCTCACTTTTATTCAACAAATGGAGAGGAATTTCCCATTGCAGAGGCGAGACATGCGATAAGGGGCTCTCAGACAAGGACTCTATAACTCTTCCCTCTTGCCACACCAGGGGTGGGGAGATTGGTTTTTGGAGAGAGATTTGGGCTCACGTGGCGCACCCCGCGCTCGGCCATGGAGAAAGGGAATCTATCCGGTGAAGAAATGATCTGAAATTGAATCTTCCTAAATACGGCTCTCCCAGCTGCCCCTGAGTTAATGCATCTGTGTTGCCATCGCTCTCTGTGTGGATTCCTACCACAGTAGCAGAAGCAGCAAGCAAGCAAGCAAGCAAGCAACCCCAGACTCGGTAAAATGTGTTTGTGCCACGCCGTCCGTCCCTCGCTCTCTCTCTCTGTGAGCTAGTGCTTATTTGTGCCCTGTGAGGATGGATGGTTTCATATGTCTGAACATCGACAGATTATCCTCTCCTCTCATCACGCCAACCCACATCCCACAATTCCTTGTAGCGTTTCTTGTAACGCTGAAATGGGAACACCAAGCTCTCTACACAAGCAGAATTTACTTAGTTGCTTAATATAAATAGTGACACACACACACACACACACACACACACACACACACACACACACACACACACACACACACACACACACACACACACACACACTCTCTCTGAGCTAGCCAAAATCATCAATCTGTGGGAAAATATTCTCTAAAGGAAACTTCAGTTGTGTTTTGCTTTTTTTTCCCTTTCTTGTTTGTTGTTCTTTAACTCATGGTGAAGGACATGCAAAGTGCAAAATTTCGTGTGAAATCCCAGCTGGGATGCACAAACACACAACAGCGAGTCACCTGAATGTGTGTGTGTGTGTGTGTGTGTGTGTGTGTGTGTGTGTGTGTGTGTGTGTGTGTGTGTGTGTGTGTGTGTCGTTCACATCAGCGATTGGGCCTACAGTACATGCCTTCCTCCAGCTCCTTTGTTGACAACGTGGCCCTTTTTCTTCTCCATGCAGTGCATGGGCACCTAGCTGCTCGCTACTGAAAATCTCTCTTTTACAGCCACTGCAGTAATTGATTGAATGCATTAGTGTTCTCCTTTGGGGGATATGGAGCAGAATGGGGTGTACTGGGCTGATTGTCGGACGGCCTTGACTCAAGGTGTTTTTTTCTCTCTCTCTCTCTTTCATTCACTCACTCACTCACTCACTCTGTCTCTCTCTCTCTCACTCGCACGCACACACACACACACACACACACACACACACACACACACACACACACACACACACACACACACTCTCTCTCTCTCTCTCTCTCTCTCTCTCTCTCTCTCTCTCTCTCTCTCTCTCTCTCTCTCCCCCCCACGTGTTCTCTCCAGTTTGGAGTGAGCATGTGCTCTATAAATGGCACTAATGGCAGATGCGTAATTAGAGGTACATTAGCGGTGGTAGAACACACATCGATGAGCTTGTTTATGATCCTACAGTGGTGAAAGCCTAAGGCTTTTCTTGACTGTACAGACAAAAGCAACGGCCCATTCCATTACTCTCCCATTTGTACTGCTACACGTACATTTGAGGGGGAAGTTGCGTAGTCGCTGGCCTTTGGGATGGGGGTCAGAAAGAGGGAGATGTTCAAAAAGACATTCTGTGTGAATCAGTCAGTAGCATTGCTGTTCAAGGAGTGCCTTCTGCAAGAAAAAGAACTAGAAAATTTGATGCAACATAGACAGAAGAACAAACCAATAACTGATATTTACTAAAATGAGGCATAGCAAAATTTACTTTGAACCATTCAACTGTTAGTTGTATACATTATATTTATATACACAGAATACATCATGTACAAGCAGATTGATTGTAAATGAATGACTGGCTATGCCTGTGTTATAGACCTCCGAAATGATTTTTGAACAAACACGATCCGTCAGTGAATGCCAGACACTCGAGCAACAGATATATACTCTACATTTTGACAGACATAGAATCAATAGGAGTTTGCCTGTGTTGGCATGTTTTCTTACACGTCTTTTGTTCTTGCAATTAATGATGATCAAATGCAGGCTAACTGCATCAATTCCAGAGGTCATGCCTTTGATATAGACCTCAGAAGCGATTTTTCAATGATGCGTCTCAGGCTTGATATCCAGAAAGTCAGGCAACAGCTTAATTTGATGGCCTCTTACCAGCGTGGGTTTGAGGTCAGTTGGACGAATGAGTTATGCATGGAACACACAGACACACACAGACACACACAGACACACACACACACACAGACACACACACACACACACAGACACACACAGACACAAACGTTCTTGAATTTATAAATAGATAGATTTTATTGTATTGTTTTGTGTCTTGACCTGTAAGTCTGTGCTTATGCAGCTGTCTTTCATGTGTAGTTTTGACCTAAGAACACACACACACACACACACACACACACACACACACACACACACACACACACACACACACACACTCTCTCATTCACATTTTTTCCCACATATGACGGGCCCAGAGAGAGCTGAGTGTTGGTGATCAATGCCTTACTGGCCTCCCAAGGTCAGTGCTCCCCAGTCCAAACAGAATTGTAGCCTGTGGCTCGACCTCCCCACCTGGCCGCATAGACAGGCAGAGAGAGAGAGGGGCCAGTGTTGGTGTTGGTGAGACGAGAGAAGAGTCCAGTCTGTCTGCTGGACACATTAAAACTCCTTCATGTCCGTCCGTCCTGCCTTCACATTCCTGACCCCTGGCACTCGTCTGTGAGGGCTGCCCCTTGTAACGGATGGCTGCTAACAGAGAGCTGCAAGCTTGTGCTTTGTCTCTCTCTTTAGCACACACACACACACACACACACACACACACACACACACACACACACACACACACACACACACACACACACACACACACTCCCTGTCTTTCCCTGCCAACCAGGGAGATTGTTTTTCAGCCCTTGAAATTTTACCCCAGAAGATCAGTGATTGCAGCTGGCTCAGAATGTCCCTTTTTGGGGGATGGGGCTAGCAGCAGTTTGTGTGTGTGTGTGTGTGTGTGAGTGTGAGTGTGTGTATGCATGAGGGGGTGAAAGGGTGTTGGTGGAGGTCACAGGGGCTTCGCCCAGCCCTCCTGCTGTGTGCTCTTGGGGGAAGGCAGGACGCCCCGGAGCCCCTTTCCTATGGGGCCGGCCATTCACTCACTCACTCACTCAGTCACTCAGCCAGACCGCCAGGCCAGATTCCTCCCCTCAAGCCCCACTGCAGGCCACCTGTGTTGGGTTTGGGCTCCCTCTCCTCCCCCAACACCCCCTGACGTTCTCTGGGGGCCCGCCACGGGCCTTATCTCAAGTGTGAGTGATGAGGACAACCACTGCACTTGTGTTTCTTCTGGTCGCTGGATCTAATGTCTTAGATGAGGAGGGCTCCCCTTAGAACAGTCCCCTCCACCACCACCACCACCACACACACACACACACACACACACACACACACACACACACACACACACACACACACACACCACCATCACAAACACCACCACCACCACCAGCACGACCATCCCCTCCCGTCGACCGTGAGCTTTATTTGAACTCTCAGCACGCCT
Source organism: Sardinella longiceps (assembly GCA_027497455.2). NCBI lineage: Eukaryota > Metazoa > Chordata > Actinopteri > Clupeiformes > Clupeidae > Sardinella > Sardinella longiceps. Next base: position 2,986,870 of record JAODXP020000006.1, on the reverse strand, counting down.
TGTTTCCCCTCAAGTGGGCTTGCCCGGGGCTCTTAGTCCACTCGGGTCCACACGACACGGCCGAGGTCCCTGCTCAGAGGCCTCAGCGTCCCTCCCGAGCCTCAAAACTTTTATTTGCTTGTTTATTTATTTATTTATTTAAATATGTATGCAATTTATGTATTATTGATGCTCTTCGGTTCTGTTTAGTTTGTGCAGCTTCCTCAGGGAGCAAATAGAGCTCTTGGTGAGGACTGTAGTTTTGGAAGAGGCTTGTAACTGATGATGCTGTTTGGGCTAATTCTTTCTCCAAGGGCACAGCAGCGTCAAACCGCTCTGTCCTGCTGGATGGCCTGGGCTGCTTTGGGCATTGGTTGGTTGGTGCAAATAGGCTCAGCAGAGATGCCGAGAGACGGTAAAAGAGAGAGACAGAGGAATGCTAGCTGAGAGACGATGCTACAGGGGCATTCTCTCTCTCTCTCTCTCTCTCTCTCTCTCTCTCTCTCTCTCTCTCTCTCTCTCTCTCTTTCTCTTTCTCTCTCTATCTCTCTCTTTCTTTTTTCAGTCTCTCTCCTTTCCTCTCTTTCATTCATTCCATCATTCTCTCTCTCTCTCTCTCTCTCTCTCATTCACTATCTCTTCCTCTCTCTCTCTGTCACACTCTGCCACTTTATCAGTCTACACAAAAGCAGGCCGGAGCACAGCGATTTCATGCTTTCAGCCGACTAATGGCATTATGCAAAAATGCTATTACCCTGGAAAGGACACTCTTGTGAGCGGAGGCAAAATCAAACGCTTATTGGTCCTCATTTTCGCTTTGTTTTTTTTTTTTTTTCTTCTTCTTTCCTCTGCAAAGTTTTAGAAAGAATCTCAGGGGATGTTTAATGCCCATCCAGTGTGATATAGAATGACATGCCAGTACAAAAAATAGAATGTATTTGATGTATGGATGTGCGATTCTGTTCATGGTTTAGACATTTTGTGTGTCTCTCTATGTGGGTTAAGGCCTCTTGATTCCGGGTCTAGAAATGGCTGGAGTGCCCCATATCTAAGTGCATTTGTCATACACTCACACAGGCCCTCGATACGGCAGGGACCGAAATTATCCTCCACATTGTTTAATTGATGAGCACAGTAGCGTTCTTTGTTTGCTCAGGTGCCACTCTTGCTGCATTGATGGATAATGAATGAAGCCTTTGAAAGCAGATGTTCCCTCTTCATCAGCCTATTCAAAGGAGCTCCCTCTTGAAAACAGAGGGGAGGGAAAAAATAGTCCGTCAAAATGGCAGCAGTCTGCTCACGAAGCACACAGTGTGATGGAAGACAATGCCTCGGGTGCTCTTAACGCTGAGAACTGTGAACGATAATGACGTTAGACATGGCCGAGAAGGAAGAGGAGGAGGATGAGGATGAGGAGAAGGAGGAGGAAGGAGATCCTTAACCTCCTTATCCTAGGTCCACCCTGTGGCCATTTTCCTCTGGGTATGGCATGGGGTGTCCATCTGCGACCTGCAGGGTTCATCATAGCCCCCCCCCCCCACTCTGCCTGCATGTATGTGTGTTTACAGGCGAAGATGGTGTGTGTGTGAGAGAGAGAGAGAGCGAGAGAGAGAGAGAGAGAGAGAGAGAGAGAGAGAGAGAGAGAGAGAGAGAATCTTAAATTTATAAATAGATAGATTTTATTGTATGGCATGGAGTGTCCGTCTGTGACCTGCAGGGTTCATCATAGCTCTTCCCCCACACTCTGATCAGGGCTCCGGAAATCCCCTTTCTGATGGCCGGAGACTGAAATGGAAATACGGCAGCCATTTTGTAGCGAGCTGAGTGAATGACCCCAAGTTCTTATCGGAAGTACCCTTTTTTTTCTCTCTTTATTTCTTCTTTTCTTTTTTTGTGTGCAGTGTTTATTAGTTATGGGTCACCTTGAAGTCAGTATGGAAGAAAGAGGTTGAGGAGAGAAACAAGCAATCGATAAGCGAGCCAATAAGGAAGTGGAGGGTAAGGTTAAGAGGGTAATCCTTAATGGTAAAGCAGAAAATCCATAAAATAAATGATTCCTCCATCCTCCTCCTCCTGCACCAAGAGGAGAGACCATCCATAGAAGAGCTGGCCGAGAAGGAAGGGCAGTGCATCTCTGGCGAATGGGATAAATAATACGCTGGACTCAGGGCAGGCTGGAGCTGTCAGTGCTTTAGGAGAAGAGATGTAATAGTGTTTCCCATAGCCAGTTTAAGTGAAGGAGAGTTTCTTCCTGCAACCTGATATCTTTATATTCTTAAAGTTATACACTCAGGAAAAAAAAAACCCATATACTTTTGCAGTGCCTTCCACAAAGATGGTTGTGTGTATCTGTGCATGTTTTTGTGTGTGTGTGTGTGTGCATGGGTGAAGATAGTGTGTGTGTGTGTGTGTGTGTGTGAGAGAGAGTGAATGTTTCAGACTTAGAGGTAGTTTGCTTTCTTGGATTCTTGCCCAAAGCATTTAACCACTTTGCTATTGCACAGAAAAATGTGATCTAGGGTTACTTAACATGAAGAGAGAGAGAGAGAGAGTGTGTGTGCATGTGCCTGTGTGTGTGTGTGTGTGTTTGTGTGTCTGTGTCTGTGTACTGTACGTGTGTGTGTGTGTGTGTGTGTGTGTGTGTGTGTGTGTGTGTGTGTGTGTGTGTGTGTGTGTGTTTGGGGATCTATAATGACCATTTGAGGCTTCCTCAACTCCCATTCTACTCATCACTCTGGCTCTGTGTTAGGTCCTGGCGATGACATCACCGCTCTCCATGGCCCAATAAGTCTGCTATTCATTTCCACTTAGTCATTAATAATTCCATTCCACTGATAGTGCCACAGTAGAGTGTTTTCCCTAGGCCTCTTGAATGAATGTAGAGGAAAACGATTGAGAAATATCTACATTTTTTCCCCCCTCTTTTTTAACTGAACACCCACACTCTGACTAGCCTTCTGGAGATTCCTCAGTGAACATCAAACAGCATAACAGGCTGGGTGGAGGCTTTTGTTAGATTCCAGGGCAGCAAAGGATATCTCTTGATGTATGAGTGCACACAGCACTGGTATTTTTTTATTATTTTGTTTCATTCATTCATTTATTTATTTATTTATTTATTTATTTTTTTTACAGGCTTAACCAAGAGTTTCTTTGCTCTGGCTTAAGAATGCAAAGCTCAAGCCGAGACATTTCTCCATTTCTTTTTCACCTCTCTCTTCTTTTTTTTGTCTTTGCAAGCGATAAGAAGCTGTAAGCTGCTGGGATGCCTAAACAGACTGAGAAGTGATGGCAGGCCTGTGGAGTGAGTGAGATGAGAAACAAGTAGGAGAGGGAGGGAGGGATGGATGGAGGGAGGGTTAGAGGGAAGGAGGGAGGGAGGGTAAAATGATAGAGAAAGACTGAGGGAGGACATTCCATATGGAGTGAATCATGACTGAGGAGAGGAATCAAGTAATGGTGTGTGTGTGTGTGTGTGTGTGTGTGTGTGTGTGTGTGTGTGTGTGTGTGTGTGTGTCTGTGTCTGTGTGTGTGTGTGTGTGTGTGTGTGTGTGTGTGTGTGAGGGACAGAGTGAAGGCAGTGTGTGTGATTGACTAGTTGAGCAATGCATAGTGTTTATGTGCGTGTCTGTGGGACTGTGTGAGTTAGGGGCAAAGTGACTCACTTGCTGAGAGTTGGAATGACAGAATCAATATTATTGGTTTGGCTTTCTTTTCCCTGAGTTATAAGTGCCTAACAGTCTAATGAAGAGGGTGCACTAACTGTAAAAGTCCTACAGTTCTGTTCGCTCGGACTTTTTATGGGCTCATTCAGCATCCAATCAGGGCAGACTCATGCAGGGTCAGGCGTCTAGCACTCTGAATAGTAATAGGCCCACTGTGTCGGTAATTGGGACGGCCACTAGAGCGCTAGGACATTTTCAGACTCATACATAGTCATTTGGATTGTGTGTTTGTACTGTATGCTTTTTCAAATGACATCTCAGCGTGCAATTTAACTCTGCAGTTTAAAAACTCTTTTACGCTACACTGTAAAAAAATATATATCCCTATAAACATTAATGAGTAACGTGGTTGCCTTAAAACCAGGGTACTCAACAACTGCAACTTTGTCAATTATGTATTTGACACTTTTTTTTAACAGTTTAGCATGGACAGAGGTCTTGGACAAATGGGTGTCCAAAATAAAACATCAGTTTTCCCAAAATGAAACACAAACAGAGACTGGTAGCAACATTGCAAACATACAGAATAGATAACTATGGCAAACAAGGCAGAAAATAGACTATGAAAAGAAAAGTTAGCTAAAAGTTAGAGATTTTTTTAGAGTGAAAGCAAACATACAAGCAGACAAATGTATGGGTAAATCAGGAATTGTCGTAGATTGATAAGTGATCTAAAGTGATCCAAAGAAGGTATTAAATAGCGATCATCAAACCAACAAAAAAGATTTGTGAGGAGACGAGTAAAGCAATAGCGAGACTCGTCTGTCCCATCTCCTCCTGGCGAGCTGACAGAGATCTCAGTGCGACCACACACATTAATTATGACTCATATCCTGTGGCTGCTGTTCTTCGCCACTGACCCAAGGCTTGTGTGCCTTGGTGTGCAGTAGGCGCCTGTCGCCGGAGCACTTTCTCATGGGAAGAAGTTTAATCCAGAGAGGACTGCAGCCAGAGCTTGGTGCTAATACCGCTGATTAAAAATGAATTAGCCAAGAACAAAAACAAAAGCGCTCCCTTGTCATGGAATTGCCTCTATGAGGCCATTAGCACCTCTGTGGTAATGAAAATATTTTGGAAATGTGTCCGGTGGATGACTATCCGCTGTGTCCAGTCGGTCCAGTTATAGATAACTGATAACAGAGAGAGAGAAAACTTGAATGGCTCTCATATGCCCCACCCCCTCTCATTCTCATTCTCTCTTAATTCAGTTGAATTCAATCCATGCCAGATTTAGCTGCATGGCGAGCATTTGTCGCTTTGTCAAAGCAGAACAGGTAAAGTATACATAGAGAGGCTACAGTGCCATGCAATGTATGAGCTCCAATGTATGACAAACACATTAATAGATATGCATATGCATTCAAGATTGACAAAAAAAATGGTGTGTACAGTAGGTACAGTAGGTATGCGTGATTGATTTTGTTTGGGTGTTTCTTTCTTTCTTTCTTTCTTTCTTTCTTTCTTTCTTTCTTTCTTTCTTTCTTTCTTTTTTCTTTCTAGTGCTCTCTGTCTTTGTCTCTGTGTCTGTGGGTCAGTCTATCTTTCTCTGTCTGCCACTGTGCCTGTGTTGTTGAGTGTGTTGAATGGCCCAGGTTTAGTTTAGTTTTTAACTTCGGCCGTCTTGCAGCTACAGCAGCAGTGGAATGAGAGACAGGGCCAGCGTGACCTGTCAGCTACACTCTTTGTCTGGGTACTTGATGAGAGGATGGGAGTGGACTGAGAGGAGAGCAAAGCAGAGCTCTCTCTCTCTCTCTCTCTCTCTCTCTCTCTCTCTCTCTCTCTCTCTCTCTCTCCGTCTCTCTCTCTCTCTCTCTGTCTCTCTCTGTCTCTCTCTCACACACACTCTCTCTCTCTCTCTCTCTACACACACACACACACACACACACACACACACACATATACACACAAATGTGCACACTCTCACACACACTCTCTCTCTCTCTCTCTCTCTCTCTCTCTCTCTCTCTCTCTCTCTCTCTCTCTGTCTGTCTGTCTTTTTCCCCTTCCCCTATCCCTCTCTCCCTCTCTCCCTCTCTCAGCAGTCAGTAGTCAGCACCTCTCCTCTCCTCCCCTCGCTGCCCATTAGCCCAGACCAAGTCATGCTGAAAGTTCTAAGCTCAGGCCTGCTTGGCTTGAAGCTCTAATTACTCATCTAACTGTGGGCGCTCTGTACCTACACACACCAGCGGCCCTGACTTTTTAAATTTATTTATTATTATTCTCTTTTTTTGTGCCGTTGAAGACTGGTTAGCATGGTCATGCTAGATTATTGGCTTTACTGTTTCCCCGTGGTCATTAGCATAGCTATTCATGGGAAGACAATGCCTCGGTTTAAGGCGGCGAGGTTAGTCAACCACAGTGTTTGGCGACGCTACGCAGTGCGCACGCCTGGCCGAATCGGACTTGTTGTGATTATTTTTTAATACGCCTCCTCATTTCCTTGTTCTCTCCTCAACCAAGCACCCACCCACCCACCCACCCACCCAACGACATTTGACTTCTCTGAACACCCTGAGCACTCACCATCTCCCATTTACATAATACTTTTTACGCACCCCACCAGTTCATTTATCCTTTTGACTCTCGCTCATTTATTTTCAGAGTCCTTTTTTTTTCTTCCTTTTTTTCTTCTTCTTGTATTCGCTCATTTCTCCACAGAGTACTTAACGGCTGGACTGTTCGCTCAAAGGCGGCCATGCTTGTCGCTGGATTATAAATCACGTTAAACGCCCTTGAAGGGTCATTTGTCAGGGGGGTTAAGCTGGAGAGGATTTGTCACCCTCTGACACTGAGGTCAGTGGTGGCTACCACCCTCAGGTCATATGACGCTGATAAGGTTCATACGTAAGGGTCACTCTCTCGTCCCCTGGAATATAACCGTGGCCCAAGCGATCAATACAACCTGTGTGTGGTTTGTGGTTTTCTCCGGGAAGGCAGGACTGTAAAACAGGCCTGTTAAAAGGTTTGTTTACATGGATGGGGTTTGTTTCCATGTTTACAGTTCACAAGCGTGCATTTTGATAGTGTTTGGAATATTCTAGTGTGTTGCTGGCGGCTGTGTTACAGAACTGTCTCATCTTAATGATGCGTACCGTTTCTTACTAGTCTGTCTTCAGTCAGCTCCCCCCTTTTTTTAACAGCTTTGCTTCCTCTTCTCACCTCAAAGCTGGCGGTGTCAGGTTGTTAGCGGTGTAGTCAGACCCTCTGATTTTCACACTTGGGTCATAGTTGGAGAGGAAAAAAAAAAAAGAAGTTACCTGCTACCGGTAATTGTAGAAAAGCAGACTTAGGTTTTAGTTGCCTCTTTTGTCTGCTTTAGACCTCTGATGTGACACCGTAAAAATAGTCTGCCTCTCTCTCTCTCTCTCTCTCTCTCTTTCTCTCTCTTGTTAAGTTCATGAGTCTTTGTCTGTGAGTCATCTCTCTCTGTCTGTGTGGGTGTACACAGTTGGGGGGTGGGGGGTTTGGTGGTGAGGCTAGGAACTGTGATGTCCCCTCTATGTGCTGTGGGAGCTATTTGTCGCGCCTCTTGTCTGTTTTGACAAGCGTGGTCGAGACGACGCCTGTTACAGCACCTTTGGGCCCGGGATTGCGTGTCATTATCACCGAGGCCAGCGGGCAGCAGTCGCCTCTGCCACCCCTGTGGGATAGTGGTGTTTATGGGGCCACGGGTCTGTGCAGCAGAGGACATGCTAAATGCTAACCGTCTGAGAGGGGGCAAATAAATAAATAAATAACCGCTGAAAGGTTTTTATGAAAGCATATTTATTGCCTTCACTGTGGTGAAAGTCTCGGAGTGGTCGGAGATGGTCATTGCTGCTCGATGACAGCTGTGGTGAAGTGTGAGAGTTCGCCAGCTTATTTTAAAATCGACCGTGAGGTAAAAAAAAAACCAAGAGAAAGTAGAAGAATGCTGTAAAAGGAAAGCGGTTGGCAAATTCGGTCAAGCCCTCAAGATGAGTCTGCGTCTATAAACTCACTGCAAAAACAAGGCCTGCAAGCAGATTAGACGGGCGAATCCCGAGCCTGTCCATAGATATATGCACAATCCTATTCCAGTCAGACCATCCATATCTTTTTTATTTACTTTTCTAATGCCTTTGCATTTGTCTTACTGACGTGAGGATCCAGTCCAGCCGGATTTCTCAGTCGCCTCCTGCATATTGATCGAGCGGCTTGTTCACCAGTGCATAAATTGTTTGGAAGTTGGCGCTTTTGACTTTCTTTTTTTCATTTCTGTGCTATTAATACAGTATGGTTTCATATGATTCTTGCCATAAGGGTAGCATGTGAGCTCTTATCCCAAGACAGACTAGACTATATGATCATAATGTTTTATTTGATTTATTTATTTTTAAATAGTTTAGAACATACAATGCAATGAACGGCGTTGACCTTAGAGTGTGAACAGATCGGGCAGCCTTCAGAAAACTGGCTGAATGGAATATCGCCTGATCACTGCCACCAGTTGCCACTGCCACAAAATGAGCTGACAGGGCTCTGCCAATACGTCCGTATCGCTCAATGGTGTTTTTTGCCCCCAACGGCACCTTCCCAGCAGCACAGCCTAAAAGGCACTACCTCAACCCTATTCCTAACCCTAACCCCCTCAACCCTCATAATAACCCTAAAATGAGGGGAGTAGAGCCGTTGAGGGCAAAAAATACCAAAGACCATCCGTATCTGCCTGTACCGTTCAAATTTGGGTCACAGACACTCAGCGACAGACCCAATACTCCTCAGACCTCCGGGCGTCTGCCGAGCGTGCTTCACTATTGGGAGAAAGGCTGTTGATGTCACTATGCTGATCTATACAATCCTAGTCACTGGCAGACAGACTCGTATGCCCCCTAAGGTGCCCCTCTGCTGTTAAAGAGACACTTCAGCCATTAGGGCCCCTCTGCGTCAGGTGTCCCGTAGATACAATTACCAGTCACTTAATGATAAAATACTCCACCCCCCGCCTTTGCAAACATACAATAGAAGGATGGTCTGTGTTGGAACTGGGACACCCCTCCTCCCCCACCCTCTCCTGGGGATCTAATTAAGCTAAACTAGTTTTGAGTTGCTCCAAATGACTTCAGAAAAACCTATTCATTATATCTGCCCTCCAGTCCTGTAATGAATGTACTCAAATATTATATTTATCAATTAAATGGGTTATTAAACATTGCATGTGATGTTACACCGTCTACAATGTACCAGACTGTTGTTTTGTGTGTGTGTGTGTGTGTGTGTGTGTGTGTGTGTGTGTGTGTGTGTGTGTGTGTGTGTGTGTGTGTGTGTGTGTGTTTATGCGTGTGTGTATGTGTGTGTTTCAGAGCTCAGGTAAATGACTTTGCAGAGTGAAAGTTAGCAGCATATCTTAGGTAGACACGATTACTAATCCTGTTATAATGAACTGAACAGAGGCTTTTTTCAGTTGTGAATTTTCATTACATTTCTAACCCAGGCTGACCCAAGTCTTGAGTCAATAAACTAATCTACCTTGCCAGCTTTATCTGATGTGGGGTTTCGACAATTGATCTCGGCAACTTGCTGACTCCATGCAGTGGCTACTCAGCTGCTATAGCAACGGTGCGAGGCGTTTTTTTTTTTTTCCCTAGTTTTAGTTTTCCCCAAAGTGACAAAGATATCTCCTCAGGAGTGCTCATTCATTCGCTGCTGCTGAATTGCTTTGGGCTGAGGGGAAATAAGGAATATCTGCCCTCTTATCGTCCGTTTAGCGTTTCCTGTCTCCAGGAAATATTTTTGAGGTGTAGTCTCTCATGACAAAGCGCTTTATGAAATCGGAATGAAATGGCATTTCACCAACAGGTGACTCACCAAACAGCTTGTGTTTACCACACATGATGTATGGGGGCGTTGAGACAGACAGGGAGGACGCAAAGGAATAAAGAGCCTTTTAAGCGTTTGCTTTTTTAGTGTGAGCCATCTCTGTGTAGAAATGCTAAAACTGCGGTGGCATTTAAAGCATCAGATAAGAGGCCAGGGGCAGCTGCTGATTTATAATGGAATCCTCCTAACATGGATACCCCTCCTAACATGGATCCCCCCCTCCATGCAAATCTCTTAAGGTGAGGTCTGTTCATCCCTGGAACAATACCTATTAAAACGCCTGTAACTATAACGATACTTCCATCCGCACAGACAAATAATAATGTAGGTCTGTCATGCAAATGAATGAATGTCTAAAACAACTAGCCTACAGTTTCTGATTGGCTATCAGCCTTTTATCATCAGCTTAAAATATCACTCTGAAAGTGATCCCCAACCATATCGTTGCACATTTTGGTGTCGCAATAGTTATGGTGTGAACATTTTCATTCATTTTAATTAGAGCAATATTTTTATATGGTTAAATATTTAATAGTACAGTTATCGTTCCTGGTGTGAACAGCCCTTAAGAGACAAAATTATGTCAACGATATTGAATGCAGCAACCTATCCGGCATATCCAGTGCATGCATCCATGAGGCAGTTGTGAGATGTGACTGCAAGGGCATAAATCCTTCCCAGAGGCTGTTCAAGGTTACCGAGGAATGAGAATTTTTTTTTATTTTCACCTGATCACTCGTCCTGAATGGTCAAGTCTTATTTTTGTCAGGCACTTTGAGCAGAAGGTTAGCCAAAGTCACTAAATAGTTTATACAGCGGGAGAAACACCTGCCCTTTCCCCGAGAGCTCGCCGCTCATTACCTCAGCGAGTGCATTCATCTGTCGGTCAGCACAGGTTTAAGTGGCCTTAGACGGCCAGTAATGGTGCCGTGTCCTTTCGTGACGGCTGCCTCTCTCTCTGCCCACGACCTCTGCCACTGAAGGGGAGGGAGAGAGGGAGAGAGGGAGAGAGAGAGAGAGAGAGAGAGAGACGTTGATTTCTCTTGACAGTGACAAACGGCTTTGAAGGAGGCAGATCATTTTGGAGCAGAGCTGTAGAGAGCACGCACACACACACACACTCACACACATACTCACACACATACTCACACACACACACACACTCTCTCTCTCTCACACACACACACACACTCACACTCACTCACACACACACACACACACACACACACACACACACACACACACACACACACACACACACACACACACACACACACACACCAGCAGCAGTAGTGGTGCTTGTCGATTGATTAGAATTGCAGATAGCTTCTGCCACTCTGGGACTGAGGCTATGGGCTTATGCAGCAGGGCTGAGAGACACCCGCCTGCTTTCCAACTCCTGTCCCAGTCATCTCCAGTTTCTCTCTCTCTCTCTCTCTCTCTCTCTCTCTCTCTCTCTCTCTCTCTCTCTCTCTCTCTATTTGCTATTTCTTTCATTTTTTCCTTTCTTTCTCCTTCCGCCTCTCTCTATTTCTCTTCACGCTGTCTCTTCTCCCTCACATTCTCTCTCTATCTCTCTATTTCCCCCCCCCCTCTTCCCCCCCTCTCTCTCTGTCTTTATTTCACTCTGTTTTTGCCTTCAGTCTCTTTTTCTCCTTCTGTGTCAGTGTTAGCACTGAGGTGTCATATGCCCTCAAGACCCTGTCTGATGGAAAGACAGAGGTAATGAGAGAAGGATGGCTAAGCAAGTGTGTGTATGTGACTGTGTGTGTGTGTGTGTGTGTGTGTGTGTGTGTGTGTGTGTGTGTGTGTGTGTGTGTGTTTTTGTGTGAAATAAAGAGAAGGAGGGAAAGATAAATGGAGGTAGTGGGAGAAATGGCA